>CM042845.1:17134658-17544658 GCA_023653725.1 Bungarus multicinctus | reverse complement strand
TTTCAACTCGAGCTTCTTCCCACGAAAATGTCGCTTTACCTCCAGCCTCCTGCATCATTTCTGTTGGGTTTTATTTATTTGTTTGTTTGTTTTGCACTTAGGCGCTTGCCTTCACTGCCATGGAAACACCGAAGGCCCCTACTGTGAGAATTGCAAAGGACAGTTTTATCGCAACCAGACCGAGCAGCATGAGTGTCTCCGCTGCCCATGCTCCACGGAATTTTCCAGCGGCAGCTGTCAGATAAGTAAGGTGGTTTTCTTAAAAGGTTGAAGAGCGGTGGAGTTGACCTTCTCCTGTCTGGGTTGGCATCTGGGGAGAAGCTGTGGGAGCAGTGCTGGCGGCCACGACGGGCTTTGGGGGCTGATCTGGTTTGAGCTTATAGAAATTATAAGAAGTCACGCGGACTCTCTGGTTGTCGAGGAGCCCAGGTTGAAGAAATGGCAGCTATACGTTTTGTAGACAAGTTACTGTGGACAGAATAGTCCGTAGTCTCAACAACACCGCAATAGGCAGTTGTGTTGTGCTTGCTGGATCTTCATCTCCCTCTGCTGGTCACTTGCTCTGGTTGCATTGACCAACAGGGTGGTTCACCCATGATGGAGAAACATCTCCCTCTTCTGGCTGGCCAGCTCAGTGATGTGAGAAGGATCATCCACAATTGTGTTGCTGAGACTTGACAGAATCACCATATTTCTGTCCAGAGATCTTCTGATAAGACCCATCTCTTGTCAGTTATCTCATCAAGTTCATGTACAGATCTGGTCTCGAAGCTTTTGGTCAACTCCTTCTTCTCTTTCTTCTGTCCTCCTCCTCTTCCTTTCTTTCTCCTTTCTTTTTTCCTCTTTTTCTCCTCCTTTCTTCCCTTCTTCCATTTTTTTTCTATTCCTTCTCCTTTCTTTCTCCTTCCTTTTTTCCTCCTCCTTTCTTCCTCCATTTTCCCTTCATCTTTCCTTCATTCCTTCTTCTCCTTTCTTTATTCTTCCATTTTTTCTCCTCCTTTCTTCCTCCATTCTTCCTTCTTTTTCCTCCATTCCTCCTCCTCTTCTTTTATTCTTTCATTTTTCCTCCTCCTTTATTTCTCCATTCCTCCTTCTTTTTTCCTCCATTTCTCCTCCTCCTTTATTCTTTCATTATTCCTTTCTTCCTCCATTCCTCTTCCTCCTTTATTTCTCCATTCTTTCTTTTTTCTTCCATTTCCTTCTTTTCTTCTTTCTTTCTTTCTTTCTTTCTTTCTTTCTTTCTTTCTTTCTTTCTTTCTTTCTTTCTTTCTTTCTTTCTTTCTTTCTTTCTTTCTTTTCTTTTTCCATTCTTCCTCCATTCCTCCTCCTCTTCCTCATTGCATCTTCACAACTGCTAATACTGGAATGCACATATCCCTCTTGGATGACTGCTGACAATGGGGAAAGCACTCCTGTAGCAAAGAACTAAAGAACTGAACTAACTAACATCCTTCTTCCCCAATCAGAACCTGGGCAGCAAACTCCAACCTGTGTCGAGTGTCGTCCTGGCTACATCGGCCCCCTCTGCAACGAATGCGACAAGGGTTACTACAGCTCGGACAGCATCTGCCTGAAATGCCAATGCAATGGGAATGTTGACCCGGCCCTTTCGCCGAGAGTCTGCAAGGCGGATACGGGTGAATGCATTGGTTGCCTCTACCACACAGCTGGGGTTCATTGTGAGACATGCCAAGAAGGCTACACCAAACATTTGGAAGGAGGAAACTGCACCAAGGAAGGTAAGAATATTTTCCCGTTGATTTCGCGCATTCCAGCAGCGTGCGTCAATTACTACAGGTAGCCCTCGACTTACAACTAAGCGTTCAAAGTTGTGACCACCTCAAGCGCAAAGTCCAGAAGCAGCTTCCATGGAGCAAGAAAAGCACTGATCGAAATGGTCAATTTAGCCATCTCTGCCGGCTCTATCAACTAGATAGCTCACTTATCAGCTGCAGGGATTCATTTAACTATTGCAGCGAGAAAGGTCATAAAACAGGGCAAAACTCACCGGACCAATGTCTCGCTTAACGACCGAAGCATCGGGCTCAATTGCGTAAGGCGAGGGCTACCTGTGTTTTACTGCAACGTGATTTGTGAACCCAATCCCTGAATGAGCAACTGCTAATCTTCTCCATTTAATGGCGGACCTGAATGCCGGGTGACTTGCCTAATGCCAACTCATAAAACATACCTATGCCTGTTTTAGTAGTTGCCATAAAGAAGGGGAGGGGGAAGTGAAAGTACATTCCAACATTTATCTTTAAAATATTGTAACTAAAATAACAGGTAACAGGTAATCAGAGTTGGAAGGGACCTTGTAGGTCATCTAGCTCAACCCACTGCCCAAGCAGGAAACCCTACACCATTTCTGACAGATGGCAGTCCAGTTTCTTCTTCAGTGATGAAGCTCCCACAACTTCTGAAGGCAACTTCTGTTCCATGGATTGATTGTTCTCCCTGTCAGAAAATTCCTCCTTATTTCCAGGTTGAATCTCTCCTTGTTCAGTTTCCATCCATTATTCCTTGTCTGGCCTTCAGGTGCTTTGGAGAATAGCTTGACCTCTTCCTCCTTTCTGTGACAGCCCCTCAAATATTGGAGGACTGTTCTCCTGTCTTCCCTGGTCCTTCTCTTCCCTAGACTAGCCATGTCCAGTTCCTGCAACTGTTTATCGTATGATTGAGCTTCCAGTTCACTAATCATCCTGGTTGCTCTTTTCTGCACTCTTTCTAGAGTCTCAGCATCTCAATATTTCTAAGTTGAATCTCTCCTTGTTCAGTTTCCATCCATTATTCCTTGTCTGGCCTTTGGGTGCCTTGGAAAATAGCTTGCCCCCTTCCTTTCTGTGGCAGCCCCTCAAATATTGGAATATTCTCTCCTGTCTCCCCTGATCCTTCTCTTCCCTAGACTAGTCATGCCTGGTTCCTGCAACCGTTTATCATATGTTTTAGTCTCCAGTCCCCTAATCATCCTGGTTGCTCTTTGTACTTTTTCTAGAGTCTCAAATACCAGAGTTTTTGCCCATATTTAATTGAAGAGTGTGCTTGATGACACCCAGCCTGTGAACGGGCTCAATTCAAGAACCTAGTTTATGAGACACCCGGGGGGGAGGGAGGAAAACAGAGTTACAGGGGAATATAAATTAAGTATGCCAGAGTTGGCTTCATATAGGGCAGTGCCAGTATGTTGCCTCCAATGAATCCTTTGAAGTTGATTGAAGTTTGGCTGGAAAAATCATGATTTAATTAGGACAATTGCTGGAATCTGACATCAAACTAATAACTTTCACTTTGTCCTTTTCTAAGGACAGCAACAAATAATTCCCTCAACACTGTTCAACTATTACAAAATCTGCACTACTATTACTATTAATCCTCCCATCCTTCCTTTCGCCCATCTCCTCCCACTTGTGACTGTATGACTGTAACTTTGTCGCTTGTATCCTAATAATTTTTATGGACTGTTTCCTAGTATGATTTGATTGCTTATTATACCCTATGACTATCATTAAATATTGTACCTTTTGATTCTTGACTCTGGACGAAGGTATTTTTTCTTTTGTGTACACTGAGAGCATTTGCACCAAAGAGAAATTTCTTGTGTGTCCAATCACACTTGGCCAATAAAGTATTCTATTCTATTCTTTTTCTTTTTAAATGTAGAATATACTCCGGCCCCAAGGCTCATCCCTACAACTCCAAACTTCAATGCATCCACCATCTCGCCTACCTTGGCCTTCAACGCCACGTCGGGCCAGCCAACGGTACAGACGGCCTTCCCAAGCCCGTCTTCCGAGAACAGCACGTCGACGTTGGCCGACGTCTCCTGGGCCCAGTTCAACATCATCATCCTCACCGTCATCATCATTCTGGTCGTTCTGCTGATGGGCTTTGTGGGAGCCGTCTACACGTATCGCGAGTACCAGAACCGGAAGCTGAATGCTCCTTTCTGGACCATCGAACTGAAGGAGGATAACATCAGCTTCAGCAGCTACCATGACAGCATCCCCAACGCGGACATCTCCGGCTTGTTAGAAGACGATGCCAACGAAGTGGCGCCCAACGGACAATTGACCCTGGCTACGCCGATGCATAACTACAAAGCGTGACGAATCCAGGCATTGATGGATGGCAAACTCTTTTTTTTTCCTTTTTTGAAACTTGGAATGAATCCGTGCCAGGACACTTCGGATGGTTCCTATATTTCAGCCGGAGGAACTAAGTTTTTTTTTTTCCTGGATCGGCCCAAGTTTCAGTTGTCACTTGTCCAAACCAAGACGAGCAGACAATGACTGAGATGAGTCAAATGAAAATTACAGGATTGGATTCAGCTCGGCCTTTCCGATGCCACAAGTGGGTAAATTTGGCTGTATTTTTTTTTAAAGAAGCAGCTGCTTGAATATATATATTTTTGTATACGGGACCCTGGGAGAAGTCAACTCAGAAATCATCTCACGGCCAGTCAGAAAACCCAGGCGGACCCTGGAAACGGAGTTTTTAAGCGCTTGTTGGAAAAGGAGGACAAGTGGATTTGGAAAAGAGGAATCCAAAATGTTTCTGGGTCCGAGTTTTGCTATTTAAAAACAAAAACAAACAAAAACGATTGACGGATCCTGGCAGAATAACAGTGACCAAAGTTTTGCGGAACTCCTTCATTCTCCTCTCTTTATTGTTGAGAAAGAGACCTTAGGCATCCTCTTTCCATCCTTTTGTGAATAGTCGCTTCCATGCTAGTAACATTATTTAAAAGTTAAACGTGGCTTTTTTGTTTTCCCTACCTTGCTTCGACCGGGATTCCTTTTTCCAGATAGGAAGCGTGAAAGTTGAAGTCAAATCTTTTATTCCTGAACTATTCGGAGCAGAAACAGTGTGGATAACAGAAGGTGAACAGAGATTTCCTTCGGCTGTGTTTGTAACTATTTGTACAAAAAGAGAGAGAGAGAGAGAGAGAGAGAAAGATCGGGTGTCGAATTTTAACTGTTTTAAGATTTTTTTAAAAAAAGCTGTACAGGGGATTCATGGCATCGTTAAAAAAAAAAAAAACGAGGCCAAATGAAACCAGACCTAAGCTAAGATTTGGGGATGGGAGAAAGTAAGTATTGTATTAAAGTGCTGTAAATTTAGAGGGTGACTATCTGGAGCTGGGACTCCAGAAGAAACAGGTTTGTTGCGAATCTCTTGGAACAATACATTTGCATCTTCAAGTTTCAGTTTCCCCTGCTTGTTATTTCAAGAATGTTTAACCTCACAAGACTTTTGTGATTTTGGGGGGAGACAAGGATTTAGAATAGCGAGGTAGTGTGGAGTAATAGTATTGTTCCCCTGAATACAAAGTCGGTCTGGGATATGGAAGGAGAATTCAGATTTCTAACGGCCCGTATTTTAGAATCTGGATTGAATTTGGAGCTCCAACCTTTTGCCAGCTCTCTGTCTTATTTGTGGGGAGGGATGTCTTCGTTGCATGAAAACCCACTAATCAAAACAGACACCTTAATGTAGGAATAATATGAATTATTATAAGAGTGGAGCATCTGGCTTTTCCAATTAAGTTCAGAAACTCATACCAAAATTGTAATCTGCTACGTTCTCTCTCCCCCTCTCTCCCTCTAATCTGTCTTTCTCCCTCTCTCTCTTTCTCTCTCTTTCTCTCTGCCTCTCTTTCTCCCACTTTCCCTCTCTCATCTCTCTCTCTCATCACTTTCTTTGCCTCTTTCTCCCTCTCTCTTTTTCTCTCTCACTTCTCTTTTTTCTCTCTCTCTCTCTCTCTCTCTCATCTCTCTCTTTTTCTCATCTCTCTCTCTGCCTCTCTCCCCCTCTCTCTCATCTCTCTTTCTCTCTCTTTCCCTCTTTCTTTCTCATCTCCCTCCCTCCCTCTCTCTCCCTCCTTCCCTTCCTCCCTCTCTGTGTTCAAGAGTTCCTTATTCTGCTACAGGTAGGATTACAATCTACATTACATTTTCCTGGCCAGAAATTCTAGACCGAGATGTCCTTAGGATTATCACAAGAACATCTGTAGAACATGATCTAGATGAACGATCTAGAACAGAGGTTGCCATCAGAATGGGGGAGTTATTGGACTTCCTTCTTGCTGCACCGTCTTTGTTCGCAAGACTGTGGGTCTCACCAGATATCACTGGTTTCTCTCAGTATTTCAGTGGCCAACCCGGGATCAAGAACTATTAGCCAAAACCCTCTTCTCTAAGAAGTTGGTTCCTCTAGATAACTTCTAAATAGCTTCCAAATAACATTATCTTGAGCAACAGTCTGGAAGTCCATGATCTGAACGGTCCCTTGGTGCTCTCTGAGCTTGGTGGTTTTCTTGCAGATGTTTCATGACCCAAACTAGGTGACATCATCAGTGCTAGAAGAGAGCAGGGTTTGTAGAAAGGTGGTGGGGGTGGGGGTGGAGGAGGATGAGGAGGAGGAGGAGGAAGAGGAGAACGACTGTGGGGTCCTTGGTACTCTCTGAGCTTGGTTGGTTTCTTGCAGACATTTCGATACCCAAACTACAAGTGCTAATGAACAATGTTACAAGGTTTGAAAGAGACTTATATTATCTCAGGAACACACACCAACTAAAACACACACCAGTATTACATCTTCTTTATTGTGAAGTGTTTTTTTAAAAAAATAGCTTTTCTTTCTTCTTGGAGCTGAGTCCTGTATGAATTCAGGAGTTGGGTAACTATATTTGCTCCATGCACACATCTTATTAAACTTAACTGCTAGGTTTCAGGGGGTGCTGGAAATTGAATCCGCTTTCCTCCAGAAGGAAATTGTGTGAAATTACTCCCAACACTGTGTCGCACTTATTTGACAAAGGAAAAAACGACTTTCATCGGCACCGTTGGCATTGAAGAAATTGCATTGTAGGCTGCCTGAGTGGAATCTGATATTTGGAAAGTGACTATTAGCAGGAAAAATATCCTGGATCAAGAGTTGATTGGATTTCAGTTGACTGAGCAAGAAATGAAACAAAAATAAACTTGGACCAAGATTTATATTAAGAAATATTTTTGTTCTGCAGTTACAGCATCTGCTAAACTGAATCCGGGTGCCTGCTTAAGAGCATTTTCTTGCTTTCAAAGAGGCTGTGATTGGTCAAATGTTGTGTGTGATGCCATAGGTGTATCATCTTTATGGGGTACTTTCTGAACTTGGTGGTTTTCTTGTAGATGTTTCATTAGCCAACTAGGTAATATCATCAGTGTTAGAAGGGAGTGGAGTTATAATGTATATAAACAGAGAGCAAATCCATTCCTTTCTAGCACTGATGATTGTTATCTAGTTGGGTAATGAAGCGTTACCCTGCAAGAAAACCACCAAGCTCAGAGAGTACCAAGAACCCCACAAATATGGTATGCCTATGGCACCACGCACAACATTTGACCAATCATAGCCTCTCATTTCAACCCTGGGTTATAAATATTCTCCTTTATTGCCATACCCTATTTGCTTTCCATTTTTAAAGTTGCATTTTTCTTTTTGTCCTAAGTGTCTTTGCTAAGTCACATCTTCTTCTTTTGATCTTCCCAGAATTTTTGAAGACTCTTCCAATTTTGGCTTATGGGGTCTGGGTGAATAAACATTGCATCGGCAACGTTTTATGTTTCGCTAAAGTAGGGTGAGATAGGAGGGTTTTTTTTCCTCTAGAAAGTGGATGTTGACTGCTGTTATTTAGAACGATTTTGAAGAAGAGGTCTCCATCGTGTCTTCAAGCCCTCGAATGGTCCTGCTATCAGTTGCAACTGAGACAAGAACATGTTTGCTAGATACAATGTTTTTATGCAAAACTCTCTGGTGCTATCTGAGCTTGGTGGTTTTCCTTGCAGACGTTTCATTACCCAACTAGGGAACATCATCAGTGCTGATGTTTTCTTTAGCCCTAAGAAGTCAAACTTCAAAACTCTTCTTTTATGTGCACCGAGAGCATTTGCACCAAGACAAATTCCTTATGTGTCCAATAAAGAATTCTCTTCTGTTCTGTTCTGTTGTTCTATTCTATTCCATTCCATTTCCTTATTCTATTATATTCCATTCCATTCCCCTATTCTATTCTATTCTATTTCATTCCATTCCATTCTTCTATTCTGTTCTGTTCTAAATGACCTTTGAAAAACTAACAAGCTTGCATCTTTTTGAAAATACTGTAATGGCACGTTGAGCTTGTAAGTCGAACACCTCAAGTAATGTTGAATGAATCTCATGCCAAGAAGTCACAAACATGTTTATTCTCATGGGATGGAACGGTCCATGAGCAGGCGATATCTCCAAAGTGTAAAAAACAGTCACGGATCCTTAAAAAAGCCTGTGAAAAATCAAATCACTTGGATATGCAATGAAGATGTGTGCAGAAGGAGGCCACTAGATACATCTTCAAGGAAATATACACACAGTAACAACAGATAGGTGAATTATGATGTAAGCCACATCAGCAAGAAATGTGTGCCACTTCCATGAATTGGTGGGTTTGAATCAAGGTGATGTTCCCACAGCGTTGGTCTTTATGCAAAAGAGTGTTCACAATGTATTTTTTTTAACAATTCAAGGAAATGGGCCAATTAAAGGGTGAAATACTCCATTCCGTGACTACCTGAGAAAAATTGTGTCCAAACATAAAAGTGTGTATCTTTTTTTTTCCTTTTTTAAAAAAAATCTTAAATTTAATGACACTACCCCTAGCTAGAAATAATTGCATGAAGTTTAACTCTAGAGAGATGGCATGAAATTGTATAATGACATAGGTACCGCGATAGACCAGGCCAAAAAAAAATAAATGTTTAAATTTATGGAGTATGATCATTTTTAGCATGTTTTGCCCAGCCCGTTTGACACTTAAGGATATAGAGTTTACGTCCCACAGACATAATCCATTTAAAAAAAGCTTGAAATACGCCCGTTAATGCAACCTTCCAAACTTCTGATAATCTCCCACCATTTACACCTCTGATTCTTTGCATTCAGATTTTGACTTGCAGAGCTTGAATGCAAAATTGTATGTGTTTCTAACATGACATGTCAACTACATTTTGGGAGGGCGGGGGGGGGGGGGTTTAATCCTAAGCATTTGTTCGGCTTAATGAAATGCATTTGTTTGAGGAAAAAAAGAAATGTTTCTCTGTGTGGAAGAGTGTGTACAGTATGTGTGTGAGGGGGTGAGAGTATGATCCGAGTTTACCTGGAATTTATACTGACAGAATGTTATTTAAACATCAAATAAAATGTAGATAATTTGTATCTAACCCAGTTGGGCTATAAGTTTATTTATTTTTTATGGTGTGCAACTTCGTCTTCGGGTCTCATTTCTAGAGGAAGCTGTAAAGCACATGGTGGGAAAGAATGTAGGGTTAGCCCTTAACTTACGAACACCCTTGAGCCCAGAATTTATGTTGCTAGGTGAGAAATTTATCAAGTGAGTTTCGCCCCATTTTATGATTTTTCTTTTGCCATGTTTGTTAGGCGAATCACTACAATTCTTAAATCAGGAACACAATTGTTAAGTAAATCTGGCTTCCTCATTGATTTTGCTTATCAGAAGGTCGCAAAAGGGGATTGCGTGACTCCATCATAAATATGAGTCCGTTGCGAAGCGCCAGATGATCGAAACTCCGGACTGGAGTTTCAAGAAGCATTCACATGAAATAGGAAGGAAAAAAAAAGACACGTGGACTCCAAGTCCCATCCAAAAAGACACGTGGACTCCAAGTCCCATCAGGATAGGCAACGGAATGGGAGTTGTGTCCCAGCTCTCGCCTCACAATCAGGAGGCTTGTGAATTTGATCCTAGGTAGAGGCCAATATTTGGAATAGACTCTCTTGCTCGAGCAGGAGGTTGGGCTTGATGACCTCCAAGGTCCCTTCCAACTCTTGTTATTCTATGATTCTATACTTGATGGGCTTGGCCTGCCATTCCCCCCAAATTCTGGAGAGCTGTCCTCATCCAACCTAACTTTAAATTTGCATCTCCATCACCAATCCTTTTTTAAAAAAAAAAAGTTTTTTATTTTTATAACATACAAAATAACAAATAAAACCATCTTTCAGTTGTACAGTGTGTTGGCTGGGTATATATATCACGTGCACAATATCTATAATCCTTTCCTCTTAACTTTACATTCATATTATATTCTAATCAACATTCCATAATATATTATCTTATTATTATACTATTATTTAAATTTTAGTTTCATTTCCAGGCTATCTTTAAAAGCAAAACTCAATTCTTACTAAATTATATTCATAATATAATTTATTTAAAAATAATCAATTGTAATATACCATTGCTATTACAATATACTTCAATTTCTTACTCTTCTATCTAGCCATTGATAAAATAAACCCCAAATCTTATAATACTCTATTCCTTCTTGCTCTCTAATTGTTAATGTTAATCTACTCATTTCTGCACATTCCATTATTTTCTTAATCACCTCCTCCTCCTCTTTTGGAATTTTCTCATTTTTCCAATTTTGAGCAAAAACAATTCTAGTTGGAGTTAAAACATTAATAGTCAAATATATTATTTCTTTCCTATAACCTCCCCAATAAAAATATATCTGGTTTTAAGTCTTATGTGCTGTTTTATCATTTTTTTCCAGCCATGTGTGTATTTTAGTCCAGTATCTTTTAGCTTCCGCGCATGTCCACCACATATGGTAATATGATCCAGGTATCTGATGACATTTCGCCAATTTGTCCTTGAACATCTTTGCTATTCTTGCTGGGGTTAAACATCTTATACAAATTCTCTTTATAAGCTGCTGACATCGTTAATTTGTAGTTGCTAGTCCATAATTTCTGCCATTTATCCAAATCTATCCTATACCCAAAATCCACCCTCCCATTTCTTTAACTTGTTATCATCACCAATCCTTAAAGCATCTTAATGAGCCCATCCTTTTTTGTGGGGGGGTCCTCCTCTCCTTCTTCCCCGTTTCTTGGGTACCAAGCTCTCCAATAAAGATGGCGGCCGCCTCCCCGCCTTCACTCCCTCTCACCGCGCAGGCGCCGCCGGCCCAGTCCCACCACCACGTCCCCAAGCCGTCGCCCTCAACCGAGATGGCGCCGGGACGGGCTTCTGGGCGCGTTTCCCGCCCACAAAATGGCGCCCCCGCGCGCTTTTCCCCTCCTACTTGGGCTGCTTTGCCCTTCTCCGGGTGGCGTCGGCGGCTTCGCCGAAGATGGCGGCCGGGGCGGTCCGAGCGCCTGCTGCGGTCGTTTAAAATTCCGAGGCAGCCGCCGCCAAAGTCGGAGACGAAGAAGAGGCGCCGCCGCCGCCACCCGTCAGCCGCCTCCCTCTCGCCGCCTCCCGGGGGCCGCGCCATGGACTCCATCCCGGGCGAAGACCCCACTTTGCCGCTGGAGGTCAACAGCGGGTGAGCGCCGTTAAGGGCCGTTGGCGGGAGGGGAGGGGGGAGGAGGAGGAGGAGGAGGGGGGAGTTAACCCCTTCCCTGCCGGCGCACGGCGGACAAAGCGAGTGGGCGGGGCCAACGCGCCCCCTCTGGCTCTCCTCCCTCCCTCTGTGGAGCCTCCAGCGGCCGGCGTAGTCAATCTGAGTCCGTTTTTGGGGTTTTTTTTGGGGGGGGGGTAGGTGGGTAGACAAAGGAGCCAGAGCTGCTTTTGGCGACCCTGCAGATGGGGAGGAGGGGAAGGGGGAAAGGTGGGGTAAGGGAGACCCCCTTCTAAGGGTTATCAGGCTTGGGGGTGGGGGTGGGGGGCGTGTTTCTAGCTGGACGGGATCGGGGATGGGTGAGTGAGTGTGGGGGGGTGGGCTTTAGGCCAGGCTCTTTCCTGATCTTGAGGAGTGGGATGTAGTATTACAACTCTCATCCTGAGGGTCTTAGTCTTGGCTGCCTTTGCTGATGGGATGGATGACCCTGCCAGAGTTGTTAGAGTGGGCAGAGGGCATCCTTGCAAGGGTGATCACAGGCTTTAGGATGTGTGTTTCCAGCGGGATTGGATCTGGAACTCTTTCCTGATCGCGATGAGGTGTACTACAACTCCCATCCTCTGGGCATCTGGGGTGCATGCTTCCAGCTGGATCGGATTGGGGGTGCATGGGTTTTAGACCTGGCTTTTTCTTGATCCTGATGGGGGTGTACTACAACTCCCATCCTCTTGGCTTGGCTGCCTTTGCTGATGGGATGGACGGCCCTGCAGGGGGGTTGTTAGAGAAGGTGGGTGTAGGAGAGAACAAAGCTGACTGGATAGGGAGGGGAGCTTAGCAAACTGGGGTGGGGGGAGAGGAGGCTCTTTCCTGATGGGGAATGCACTACAATTCCCATCCCCTTAGCTGTCTTTGCTGATCGGATGGACGACCTTGCAAGGGGGTTGTTAAGAAAAGGGGGGGGGGGACAAGACGGATTGGACTTGCGGTGCATGTTTCCAGCTAGACCGGATTGGGGGGGGCATCAGCAAACCAGTGCTTTCCTCATTTAGATGGGGACACACTACAAGCCCCATCCTCCCCAGGTGTACGAGGCTCTGGGCTCTGCCAGCCTGATAGCTGCAGAATCCCCTTTCCTGGCTCATGCACCCTTCTCCCTTCAACATGGCATCTTGGACTACAGTTCCCATCGCTCGCCTTGAAGATACAGGAGGGGAGGGAAAGCCAAAGTCGGAAAATTCATTTTTATTTATTTAAATGCACGTATGAAGGAAGGTGGAGAAATATTGTGTATTGCAGAGACTGGATAAGCTACGGTGCCTCTATCCAGATAATTCTCAAACCCACTGCTGATGGGACATGTAGTCCAGGGCTATAAAAGCAGGTGGGTGGCGGGCACATTTTACCTAGCTTGGAGGCCTGCAGACTCATTTTGAAAAAAAACCTTCCTTCTTTCCAGCCTCAATTTTTCCCGGCTTCCAGATGTCTCGGGAGACAAAGTTCGCAACCAAGTGGGAGGCGGTGGAGGTAAAAAAAATCCCCCCAAAAAACTCTCTTTAAAAATCCCTCAAATGCAACTTAAATCAAACTTTATAGACTGGCATAAACACATTGTTGCATTTCAAGCTATTTATCTAACTAAGTAGAACAAAATAAATAAATAAATACTTGGAAGAGAAACAAAAGGGAAGTAATTAAGTCTTGCACCGGAAACTTTGTTGCATTCAAGTTTCTTCTTCTTCTAAGTGATTGTAAAAACCTATCTAGGAGGAGAAAAAATAAACAAATTCTTGGAGAATTACACAATCCCTTTTGCAAACCATAAAGAGTTGTGGTTTCATACCCTTAAATTCGATTTTTCTTTGCCCCAAAATTTATCTCAAACTGCATTTGTTGAAAATGGATGGCAATTTGTATATGTGTGTTTTCAAGCTGGAAAAAGAAAAATGATAGTATAACTAACGTATTTTAAACCCAAATCTAGCCTTCATGTGCTTTATTAACATTTCCCCCAAACCCAGGAAAAGAAAAACAAGGCTGTCAAGGGTGATTTTGGTTCAACTCCAAGTATTTGTTGCTTTGCCAAATTGCCCCAAAGTTCACTTTCTTTTTGTGTATTTCTGCATGATGAAGACTATTTGGATGCCTCTGCTCTAAAAAAAATGCAGGAAACTATTTAACCCTTCATAAAAAGCAATTATTTTCTAAAACTGAAATATACAACGCACGTAAAAATTTATTTGCAGATTCCTGGAAAACAAGTTCTGAAAAATGATTGAAGAGATCTTTTCTTTTTTTTAAAAAAAAATACAGATTTATTTGGCATTTCCGTTTGAGTTCCGCTCTTTGTACTTCACTGTTATAAATTTAAAAGTTTTCTAAATTTTTTAAACAAATACTGCTGCTTCTCCTTGGGCCCCTTTGGTGCTTTTTAAGAGCGGGGTGTAAATAATTTCTTTTTCTTTTCTGCATGGCTAGTTTAGCCTGAGGTTTATTTATATATATTGTATGTCTATGTGTCTGCAAATATTTGCTCTTTATTTGGATTATTGGCAGCGTTACCTGAGGTGGCTGAAGAGACCGTTTCACCAAGCAGGGCGCGAACCATGAAAGATTTTGAAAACGTAAGTTTGGTGGCTGTTTTTTTTGGCAATTTTTAAAATATATATATTGGTAATCCTCGACTTACAACAGTTCATTGAGTGACTGTTTGAAGTTTGCAACATCCCTGAGGAAAGTGACTTAGGGCTGATTTTCACACTTAATGACTGTTGCAATATCTCTAGGGTCGCGTGATCCAAACTCAAGACACTCGGCAACTGATCCCCCAAATGTTGGAAGTGCAATAAAGAAATTGGAAATTTATCACTTATGGTGGAATTGTAAGAAAGCCCAAACATATTGGCAGAAAATTCAGAAATGGATAGAAGAGAGTAAAATTAAAATAGAATTCAGATCCAAAAATTTTTCTATTGGGAATTAATGTGGGAAAATTTAATAAATATGTAATATACTTAATAATCCATATCACCAGGTTAGCTTATACCCAAAGATGGAAAGGTAATGAAATGCCAGATGAGATGGAAATAATTAGGAAAATTTGGATGTGCATCGAAACGGATAAATTACCTCAAAAATTGAAAAATAAGACCGAACCTGATTATTATAGACTTTGGACTATAATCTGGTTGAAAAAAGGAAGGAACAAGAATATTAAAGATGATTAAAGTTTTTGTAAATTTGTATTATTTTCTATATTTATTACTTAATGATGTAAGACAACCAGGTGTATCAGGATATATGCACCACTGTCATTGTTTAAAAAAAAACCCAAAAAGTAAAAAAACGCTTGGCAACTGACTCATGTTTATGAATCGATCACAGTGTGATTTGGAAACAACGTGGACAAGGAGAACAACTTGGAAAGTTTTACAGTTAAGAAGTGTTTACCTGGGGAGAAAAGCTGGAGGAATCTTTAGGCTTGCAACTTTTGTTAGACTAGGCTGTGTTGTAAATTGAGTAGTTGTGTGTCTTCCCTTTCATTATAGAAAGGTGCAAGCATCAATATTTTATTAGCAACATATGAGATTTCTCCAGGGAATGGTGCGGTGGCCTAGAGGTGGAAATCTCACCTCACAGTCAGGATGCAGTGAGTTCGATCCCAGGTAGAGGCAGAAATTTCTCTCTCTGGGCACAATGAGAATATATCCGCTGAACAAAACTTCACATTGGTGACAGGAAGGGCATTCTGATTCTAAAAAGTCAAAATCACACACAGACCGACACTTTACAAAGATCTGTTTGCATGTATACATTGATGAAGCAGGCTGCCATTTGGGGGCTGAGGTAAATTAGGAAGGGGACGTGCTAGCACAGACAGAATATCGCCACAAGGGAAGGGAATTTTAGCTCTTTCGCTGGGGAAGCGATTCGTTCACGGGCTCTATCTGGGGAAGCAGGAATTGGCGGAGGCGGCGGTTTCCCGGTGTTTTGAGGGTGAAATTTGGTGATCCGAGCCAAGTTGAATGAAATGAAAAAGGGGATCATCATCCTTTGGGCATCTAGCATTTAGAGAAAAGAAAATCCAGATTTTTTTTCCTCACCGCAGCCTCTTTGCAGGAGAATGGGCTCTGCCTCCCCCAGTCAGCAAGATAGTTCCTAATTAAGAAAGCTCCTTTCAAGAGCAGAAATAAAACCTAGCTGGCCACAAGACTCTAATATTTCCTGTCAAGAGTTGTGGGAGGCCCAGCACAAAAAAAAAACTATTTAAAAATACAGCAGAAAGTTTGCAGGAAGTGGAAAATCTCTCTTTTCTGAAACCACCCCCAAAAAAGGAACCATTGGAAGGCAAAGGGCCCAGCCAGGGCTCCGAGGAGAATAAATTTATAAATCAATAAAAGTTGATCAACTTTCCCTGCATCGACTCCAATTTCAACCTGGAACACCACCAAATCAGATTGTCCATGATCTACGATCACAATTCTGTTGTTAAGTGAGACGTTGGTTAAGTCAATTCTGTCCCATTTTAATGGCCTTTCTTGCCTCAGTCAGTCTTAGAATAACTTTATTGTCACCTTGGGACATTGCGACTGTCATAAATATGAACAAGTTGCCAATTGTCTGAGTTTTGATCACGTGACCATGGGGACGGTCGTAACTCTGAAAAACAGTCCTTTTTTCAGAGCCGTAGTGACTTTGGTCACTAAACAAACTAGTTGAGGACTATTTGTAACTGTGGCCTACAGAAGTTTGATTTGGGGAAACTGATGGTTGTGGTGTGGACTTTGGTCATTTGGAAAACCGTTCGAGTCAACGTCTCTTCTTTCGCCAGCAAATCACGGAGCTGCGGAAAGAGAATTTCAACTTGAAACTTCGCATCTATTTCCTGGAGGACCGGATTCAGCAGAAGTTCGATGGTCCCCATGATGATGTATACCGGATCGTAAGTGTTGAGTGGTGTTTTTTTTTTTTGGGGGGGGAGGGGATTTTCCTGGTTTCTGTATGGGCACCAGCGCATATTAGGACATTACCGGCATGTAAGGACATCCCTATTTGGTTTGGTGGCAGCACTGCCTCAGATAGAAAGACCCTACGGAGAGTGGTGAGGACAGCAGAGAAGATTATAGGAAGCTCGCTTCCCCTTATTCAGGATGCTGCTTATAAGTGCTTAGAGCTCAAAGCATTGTGAGAGACCCCACACACCCACTCCATGGTCTGTTTCTGTTGCTCCTCTCTGGGAGGATGCTTTGAAGTATTTCTAGCAGGACTACCAGATTCTGGAACCGCTTTGTTCCTTGGGCCATCCATCTGGTAAACTCGCAAGATTCATTTTTCTCGCTGTGTATATCTCTGAACTAGACTGTATTGTTTCTATGTGTCATATAATATGTGTGGGTATATACATAATTTTGTATTTATCTTGTCATGTTGATGCAGTGTATACTGGAGGTGATGACTCTTTGAGAGCAAGGAAATTTCATTTTAATATATGCCGATTCGTGTGCATAGAATAGAACAGAACAGAATAGAATAAAATTATTTATTGGCCAAGTGTAATTAGACACACAAGGAATTTGTCTTCGGTGCATAAGCTCTCAGTGTACTTTAAAAATATGTTCATCAAGAATCATAAGATACAACACTTAGTGATAGAACAAGCAATCAAATCATACTAGGAACCTAAATAAAATAATATAAATTGTAAAGATACAAGCAATAAGATTATAGTCATAAGTAGGAGGAGATAGGTAATATAGATTAACAGATGGATTAACAGATAATCAGAGTTGGAAGGGACCTTATAGGGTTCAACCCCCCACCCAAGTTGGAGACCCTACACCATTTCTGACAGATGGCAGTCCTATCTCTTCTTGAAAGTCTCAGGTGCTCCCACAACTTCCAAGGGCAACTTCTGTTCCATGGGTTGATAGTTCTCACTGTCAGAAAGTTTCTCCTTTCCAGGTCGAATCTTTCCTTGTTCAGTTTCCATCCATTGTTCCTTGTCTGGCCTTTGGGTGCTTTGGAGAACAGCTTGATCCCTTCCTCCTCTCTGTGGCAGCCCCTCAGATATTGGAAGACTGCTATCATGTCTCCCCTGGTCCTTCTCCTAATATAGGAAGGATGAGAAGAATAATAGTAATGCAGACTTAGTAAATAGTTTGACAGTGTTGTGGGAATTAGTTGTTTAGAAGAGTGATGGCATTTCGGAAAAACTGTTCTTGTGTCCAGTTGTTCTGATGTGCAGTGCTCTATAGCATTGTTTTGAGGGCAGGTGTTGAAACAGTTTATGTCCGGGATGTGAGGGGTCTGTAAATATTTTCACAGCCCTCTTTTTGACTTGTGCAGTATACAGGTCCTCAATTGAAGGCAGGTTGGCAATGATTGTTTTTTTCTGCAGTCCTAATTATCCGTTGAAGTCTGTGTCTGTCCTGTTGGGTTGCAGAGCCAAACATTCAAAGCGACAATAAAGTTATTCTGAGTCTTAAGTCTAGCAACATGATATGCTCGCCCCCTTGCCGGTGTGGGATGTTCTGGGCCTGCTTGGAGTCTGTCCCTCACGAAGGCCCAAAGTTTGCCCCCCCTAGTTCGGTTCCGGAATAGGAAACGGCGCTGCAAAAATTCCTCAGGGATTAAAAAAAAAAATCCCAAGTTTTTTTCTGCATTTCTCTCTTGTTCCGTTAGAACATCGAGCTCAAAGTCGAATTGGAGAGCGTGAAACGAGAACTTCAGCAACGAGAGCAGTTGCTCCGGAAAGCATCGTGAGTATTTCGCCCCCCGTCGTGAATGTGCCGAGGGCCTGCCTTGTTTAATTGTGTTTCAGGTGCCCAGCTGGGTTTCCCCTCTGCAGGCCAGACTGGGGAGGTGGGGGTAGATCGAGAAGGGAGGTCCAGGTGGACAGCAACTCCATCTTTTGGTCTTCTGCTGCTGTTCTCCTCCTTCTCCTCCTCGACAGTCCCGTGTTTGGCCTTTGCAGGAAAGCTGTCGAGAGCTTGGCCCAGGGTGGCGATGCCGAAATCCAACGTCTGAAGGAAGACGCAGAGAAAAAAGTCCAGGAAGTAGAAACAAGCTTGACTAGCAGGATCCAGCTTCTAGAGGAGGCAAGTTTTGGAAGTATGACGGCGATGAGAATCCTTAAAGCTTAAGAATTAAGAGCCGTGGTAGCTCAGTGGTTAGAAGGCAGATTAGAATAGAATAGAATAGAAAGGAGTGGAGTGGAGTGGAGTGGAGTGGAGTGGAGTGGAGTGGAGTAGAGTAGAGTAGAGTAGAGTAGAGTAGAGTAGAGTAGAGTAGAGTAGAGTAGAATAGAATAGAATTCTTTACTGGCCAACTGTGGTTGGACACACAAGGAATTTGTCTTGGTGCAAATGCTCTCACTATTACATAAAAGAAAAGATACATTCATCAAGTATCATCAGGTACAACACTTAATAATAGTCACAGGGTACAATAAGCAATCAAATCATACTAGAAAACAGTCAATAAAAATCGTTAGGATGCAAGCAACATAGTTACAGTCATACAGTCACAAGTGGGAGGAGATGGGTGATGGGAGTGACGAGAAGATTAATAGTAATAGTAGTGCAGACTTTGTAATAGTTGAACAGTGCTGAGGGAATTATTTGTTGAGCAGAGTGATGGCTTTCGGGAAAAAAAACTGTTCTTGTGTCTAGTTCTGGTGTGCAGTGCTCAGTGGTTAGAATGCAGAATTGCAGGCTACTTCTGCTGACTGCCGGCTGCCTGCAATTTGACAGTTGGCTTTAAAGGTGATCTGATTATCCCTGTGATGACCCAAAGGGGCGTGGCACAAAGGCTACACAGTCAAATAATTAGTCGGAGTCCCTTTATTAGCTCCAACTTTGCCCCCAGTGTCCTGGTTACCTTTTGGCAGGAGAAAAACTCTCCCAGGAACAGCCTTTGGCTGCAGAGAATCAAGTCCAAAACGTGGTCAACAAAAACTGTAACTATAAGTCCAATCAAGGCAAGATGAGGTAATTAGTCCGGCAGGGCAAGAGAAGGAATTCCAGATGTGAAGGCACGGCAATAACTCAACATGGTTGGGAGGATGCCAGGAACGCAGAGAACCAAAATCAACACAAGATAAACTCACGTTTGTTCCCAGCAGCTGCCTCACTCAGCATGCATCTCTTTTAAACTCTCTTCCCAGCTGTGGCTAATGAAGGGAATCAGAGCCCTTTCCTCCCCCTTAAGCCATGCAACCCACGTTGCTCCCTTCTCCGTTCCTCCTTACGTGCCCTAGGATGAAGAGGGGGTGGGCCTGGGTCTTCCTCTGAACTCCCTCTCCCTTGTTCTATCTCTCCCCTGCTCTACCCAGCCAGACTTTGCCCTTCCCCAGTTTCCTCCACAGCCAACGAAGCCACTCTCCCGCTCCTTGTCCACTGTTCCTCCTTAGATTCCGACTCCAACAAGGGCATGGCAGTCCCTTGGTTTCAGTGTCCCTCTTTTTTCTGAGTACAGGACCTTCGAACCGCCCGGGAGGAAGTAGAGAAAGCGTTTGCTTTGACTGACCGCGAAAGAGTCCAGCGACTGGCTGTGGAGCAACAGCTCTCCTTGATCATCACCGCGCAGGCCAAAGATATTGATATTACGGCCCTGCTGGGAGAAAAAGACAGGTTGAATGTCTATCATTTTTTAAGGACCCCATAAATCCCTTGCGGGGTGGAGTTTAGGCAACTGAATGGAGCTGAGTGTTTTCCTGGCCGGATGCCCTTCCTGTCACCAATGCGGAGTTTTATTCAGCTGATAAATTCTCATCGTGCCCAGAGAGAGAAAATATCTGCCTCTACCTGGGATTGAACTCACAGCCTCCTTATTGTGATGTGAGAGCTCCACCTCTAGGCCACCGTACCGCTCACAGGTTGAATGTCTATGGAGCTTCTCAATCATTCAGGTCAAGGTTATCCCGAAGGTGCTTTTCCAAAAGGCAACTGGACCTTCTTGGTTTTTTTCTCCCCCTTGAAAATGTTTCACTTCTCACCCAAGAAACTTCTTCAGTTCCTGGATGAAGAACCTTTTGGATGAACTTCTTGAACTGAAGAAGCTTCTTGGATGGGAAGCGAAACATTTTCAAGGAAGAGAACCAAGGAAGTCCAGTTGCCTTTTGGGAAAGCACCTCTGGGACAAAAGGAGAGGTTAGGCTACTACTTGTAGCAGCAAAAGTTTGCTTTCTTTTAACCAGGTGGGTTTACTGGTTGACCCTGATCAGCTTGGGGCCTCCATGCCCTCCTCTTGGATGGGTGTCTATGGAGATTCTCAACCATCCAGGTCATGGTTGTCCCAAAGCTGCTTTTTCAAGAGGTACCTGGACTTTCTGGTTTTTTTTTGAAGAGGTTTCGCTTCTCATCCAAGAAGCTTCTTCAGTTCTGGCATCATTAAATATCTATGGAGATTCTCAGTCCTCCAGGTCAGGGTTGTCCCAAAATTGCTTTTTCAAGAGGCAAATGGACTTCCGGAAACTCCAGTTGCCTCTTGAAAAAGCACCTTTGGGACATCCTGAGTAGGCGGTGAGGCCCTAACTGCAGAGACTCTATCCCAGGGGTCTGCAACCTTAAACACTTCAAAGAGCCATTTTGACCCGTTTTCCCACAGAAAAGAAAACACCGGGAGCCAATAATTTAAACAACCGGTATGACTGGGTGGGCGTGGCCTATTCAATGTCACTCACTCCCACCCAGTCACCTCCTGCTCTGGAATATAGAGCAAGTCTCTGCCCCGCTCCATCACCCTTCTCAGGCCAGGCGAGGAGTGATGGGGAGAGATCCCAGTGGTGGGATCAGCTGACAGGGAGCCAAAAGAGCCCATGTGGCTCCAGAGCCGCAGGTTGCAGACCCTTGCTCTGTCCTGTGAGCGAGGCAACCTTTGGGGTCTGCTTGCTTTCTCCGTACCTGTGGTGTAAGAGGCTGGTGTTGTGCTCGTAGATGCATAGAACAACTGAGGCTCTCTCTGGAAAGGAAAAATGCTGCAATCCAGCTCTTGGAGGAAGGACAGAGAAGACCTTCAGAAGAAACCCAAGATCCTGGTGCTGCACTGGATGATGAAAAAGAGAAGACCTCAGAGGTGAGGGACATGTGGGAGGTTGCTAAGGATGGTCAGTAGGCAGGAGGTTTGTCCCATCCATCCGTCCATCCATCCAATAAAGGAGAATATTTATAGCTCAGGGTGGAATTGTGGACTCCTTGGGGCTCTCTGAGCTTGGTAGTTTTCTTGCATATGTTTCATGACCCAACTAGGTAACATCATCAGTGCTAGAAAGGAGAGGAGGAGGACGACTGTGGGATCCTTGGTGCTCTCTGAGCTTTGTAGTTTTCTTATATATGTTTCATGACCCAGCTTGGTAATATCATCAATGCTAGAAGGAAAGGGGATTTGCTTTTTGTTGTATGCACTTGGCTTGACCTGTTGGTGTCCCTCCTCCTCCTCCTCCTCCTCCTCCCTGTAACCCCCCCTCCTTTGTAGCACTGATGCTGTTCCTAGTTGGGTCACGAAACGTCTGCGAGAAAACAGCCAAGCTCAGAGAGCACCAAGGACCCCTTACTTATCTGTTCATTCATCCATTCCTTTGTTCAATATATACGACTGTCCATCTCATTACAAGCAATTCTGTGTGGTGAGCAAATCATAAAAGAAATTAAAGGAGGTTACCACCACATTACAAAAATTAAAATAACACTCCATAGCCAAGTAGGGTTTTATAATCCGCAAGGAAGCATCTTAGAAAACAGTTTGGTTTACTTCCCTCTCTCTCCATTGTTTAAACCCTAGGGAATGCTTGCATATCAGCCTCTCACTTTGATGGAATCGCTGAGGAGAGGCAATGTTAGCCTCTCCAATTTCTGCATCAGGTTTCTAGTCCTCATGCCTTCACAAAGCAATTCTCATTTTCCCCCTTCCCATTCCCTCGGATTTTCCATGCTGCTAAGCACAAATAGCAAACAGCCATTTATCCTCTTTTGGGGGAGGGTTATCGCCGAAATTAAAATAAAATGGTTTCTGTTCTTGTAGATTCTCAGGACCGAATTCAGCAGTGAAAAAAAAGACCTTGAAAAAAGGATTGAGGTACGGCGTGTCTTTTGCACTCAGAACCTTAGCCTCTCTGAGAGGGGAATTTGGGGGAGCTTAGAATTCAATTTTCTGAAAGCAAGGTGTTATAAACATTCAAAAAGGAAAACAACAGACTTTTGATAATCTGAGTTATAGGATGCTTTATTAGGGAAAATACTGCAGTATTGGACTCAGTTCACTCTAGAAAAGAAACATTTTCTAAGAGGAAGGAGACGCCCTCCTTTCAGTGAATACAACTTATATAGGTTTATCAAATCACATGGTAACATAATACTTCCTTTTTCCATATATGGACGTTATAGAACTTTCCATGGAAAACTTCCAATATTTTCAGATGTCCTGTTTTTCACATTCCAGAAAAATTATAAGGAAACATTAATATTCCTTAAGGTGACATTTATAATGTCAGAGCGTCCTAGCACAAATGTCCTCTAACCCAGCAGTAGGGAATCTTGGCTCTTTTATCACTGATGGACTTCAACTCCCAGAATTCCTGAGTGAGCCATAAAAGTTTCCCCATCCCTGGCCTAGTGGTTTTTCAGTTGTGAGGGAAATCAATTTTTGACTTGAATGGGACTGTTTAATATACAAATGTAGGACATATAAAGAATATTGATCATTCAAGTCAAAAATTAGGACATTTGTATATTGAACAATCCCATTCAAATCAAAAATTGATTTCCCTCACAACTGAAAAACCAGTAGGCCAGGGATGGGGAACTTTTTATAGCTCACTCAGGAATTCTGGGAGTTGAAGTCCATAAGTGATAAAAGAGCCAAGGTTCCCTACCACTGCTCAAACCTATGCCAAAGACAAACTTCGCAATCCAACATATTTGTTTCACAAAAACATATTTCTCAACTTTTCTGTCCTTTTAAAAGGTCAGGCTACGGACACAAAATGGCTACAGTCTGATTCTGTAGTTTCTCAAGTATAATATCCAAATTTTACTTATAACACAAGGAAAATAATTTCCCCAAGCCAGAAGGACATTTAGCTGCAACCCGTTCTTCTGTAGCCCAAATAATTGTTCTCTATCAATTCTGGGAACGTGGTGGCTCAATGGCTAAGACGCTGAGCTTGTCGATCAGAAAGGTCGGCAGTTCGGCGGTTCGAATCCCTAGCGCCGCGTCACGGAGTGAGCTCCCGTTCCTTGTCCCAGCTTCTGCCAACCGAGCAGTTCAAAAGCATGTAAAAAAAATGCAAGTAGGAAAATAGGGTCCCCTTTGGTGGGAAGGGAACAGCCTTCCGTGCGCCTTTGGCGTTTAATCATGCCGGCCACATGACCCCAGAGGCATTCGGACAATGCTGGCTCTTCAACTTTGTGACGGAGGTGAGCAGCGCCCCCTAGAGCCGGAAACGACTAGCACGGATGTGCGAGGGGAACCTTTACCACCACAATACAACGTAGGTGTGTTAAAATCAAATTGAATCTGGATTTACATTTAAAAAAAAAAACTTTTAGGGTCTCCAGGAGAACCTTCGTGAACGGGAAACGGAGCTTTCCACCGAAAAGAAAAACGCGTTGAAACGTGACAAAACCATCCAGGGTTTAACCCTTGTTTTAAAAACCAAGGAAAACGAGGTAGGTGAGATTTTTGTCTGTCCTGCCAGGAACATCTGAAAAAAATGAACAAAACCTTGAGGCTGAAGAATGCATCAAAATATAAATGCATCCTTGGCTGTATCAGATTCAAAGTCCCCTTTTCTATGACGGGAGGCATCCTCTCCTCTTTGTGGTCATTGCTGTTTTCCATCTCTGTGTGTGTGTATGTCTATATGTATATCTATATATGTATATCTACAATATATGTGTATGTATATGTATTTGTTCTTTCTTCTTGTTTCAGAATGGAGAACTCGCTTCTGAAATAGAAAGCCTGAAAGCATTGTTGGCCAAGTGTGGAGAGATCGGTTCCCAAGTTCAGACGCAGAAATTCCAGGTTGGGCAAAGGAGATGCGGGAGATAGTAGTATTTGCAGCTCAGGGTGGAACTGTGGGAGTCCTTGATGCTCTCTTAGCAGGGTTGTTTTCTTGCAGACGTTTCATGACCCAACTAGGTAATAGCATCAGTCTAGAAGCGAGTGTGGTTTGTGGAGTGGGGAAGGAGGAGGATGGGGAGGAGGAGGTGATTGTGAGGACTTTTAGCTTGGTTTTCTTACAGACTTTTCATGACCCAGCTAAGTGACATCATCAGTGCTCGAAGGGAGTGTGGTTTGTGGAGTAGGGAAGGAGGAAAAGGATGAGTATTGTTGGGATTCTTGGTGGTCTCTTAGCTTGGTTTGTTTTCTACAGACTTTTCATGACCCAACTAGGTAACATCATCAGTGTTAGAAGAGAGTGTGGTTTCTGGAGAAGAGAAAGAGGAAAATTATGGGATTCTTGGTGAATTTAGTTGTTTTTCAGCAGACATTTCATGATCCAGCTAGATAAGGCACTCTGTTCTAGAAGGAGCTGTATATAAACAGAGGACAAAACCCACTCCTTTCTAGGACTGATGATATTACCTAGTTTAGTCGTGGGACGTCTGCAAGAAAGCAGCCAATCTCAGAGACCATCAAGTCCTTCACGGAGTGGGACCACCTTACGAGAGGCCTTAAACCACTTCAAATGCCAGAGAAGGTCGCCATCTCAAGGCACCATGTTTAGACATGCATGTATTAAAAAACAACCCATCACTCTTTTAAAACCAAGTCTACCTATGGGAAAGGCTGTTGTAATAACCCTTTTTATTTGCTTCTCCTAGGATGCCGAAGGTTCTCAGGAGCTACTGATGGAGAAGGAGAGTCTGCTGGCAGACCTGCGCTCACAAAACCTGACCAAGGACACCGAGAACCGGAAGCTCCAGCGGAAGCTGAAGAGGACCGAACAGGAGCTGAGCGAGCTGCATCTGGAGAAGGAGAAGCTGGGCAGAGACTTGGAAGAAGCTCGGCGGCAGAAAAACCAGAGCGACAAAACCATCCACGTGAGCGCGCCGTTTTTCTTGCCCTTTTTTTGAATATAGAAAGAACAGATCAGACACCCAGCCCTTGCTTATCAACGGAGACCGAGGGGAGCAAGTGGCCAGTTTTAAGTTTCTGGGTTGTTATAAAAGAGGACCTGGCCTGGGCAGTGGTGGGTTTCCAAATTTTTTCCTACCGGTTCTATGTTCATGCTTCAGCTGAGCTTCCCGCGCATGCACAGGGCTCAAATACAGACCTCTGGCAACGCTGGTGAGCTGCCTGAACTGGTTTTTAGCTCAGCTAAGGCATGGCAATCGCGCAAAATCTTGGGTCTCTTGTGGTTACGCAATGATTCCAAACTGATGGCACGTTTAACTCCGCCTTCAGCCTGCTCATTTTCTACAGGATTAGTTGTTCCTACGTTAAGTGTGATTTAGGGAAACACCGGAACCAGCGTTGGGATCCTACCTGTTCCACTACTGATTCGGTGATCGTGTGCGCACACATGTACGTAATGCGCACGCAGCTTTCCCCACACCAGCTGAGGCCTGCAGCGCCAATCAGCTGAGAGGATAAAGAAGAGAAAAGCGCAGGGGCAGGTGGGAGGGCCGATCCGGCACGTTTCTCTTTTGGGATGACCCAAAGGGGCATGACACAAAAATAACAAAGTCACAAAAGTAGAATAAATTCCCTTTAATGCCTCCAACTTGGGCCCCAATGTCCAATTATCCTCAACTGGATAACAAACTCTTCAAAAAACAGTCTACAAAGGGCAGAAATGCAGTCCGAACCCAAAGTAAAGATAATTAGAAATTTAAAAAAACCAACACAAACCGCATTGAATTCACACGGCAGGCCAGCATGATAACTTGCAGACTTTCAAAGGATAGTGCAGCACCCACAGTTGGGAGGATGCCAAAACGCAGATAAGCCTCGACCAAGATGATGCACGCTTTGCTTCCAGCAAGGAGCTGTGTGCAAACGCCCCTCTTATATCCTCTTCTCTCAGCTGCAACCAATGAAAGGGATCAGGGCCCTTTTCTCTCCTGGAAGCCACGTTGCTCCCTTCTCCGTTCCTCCCTGCGTGCCCTAGAATGAAGAGGGGATGGGCCTGGGTCTTCCTCTGAATGCCCAGCCAGACTGTGCCCTTCCCCCGTTTCCTCCACAGACACCGGAGCCACACTCCCACTCCCTGTCAGCTACTCAACCTCCCCCTCAGAATCAGACTCCAACAGGGACGTAACATCTTCTTTCTCCTCGCAGCTGATCGTCGGAGGCTGTATTTTTTTTTTACTACCAGTTTGGTTGAACCAGGCCGAACCGGTAGCATATAGGAATCCAAATTGAAGATTTGCTGCTGTCATTTAGCTTCAAGCCAGTAGAGGGCTGTCTCTCTCCACAAATGGCCACAACATTTCCACCTTTTTGTGTGATCTACTTTTATATGCCTGAATTACTTGTTTCGTTTCCCCCCCCCCCCTCCTGTTCGGGTGAGCCTGCAAAAACCTTTCCTGCAAATACGGGCAACAGGGACTTTGGACACCTGAAATGAATCTTTTATCGATACAATATAGTTCACTTAGTGGCCGCTGAAAGTTACAACGGCACTGAAAAAAATGGCTCATGGCCAGTTTTCACACTTAGAGCTGTTGCAGCATTCCCGTGGCCATGCGACTTACATTCTGACACAACTGACTCACATTTATGACGGTTGCAGGGTCCCTGAGTTACGTGATTCCCCTTTTGCGACCTTCCGACAAGCGGTTGGGAAGCCAAATTCATTTAATAACCGTGTTATTCCACGTCTGCGGTGATGTTCTGAAGTGCAGCAACCTATCTTGGTTTGCAAATGGAGGGGGTGGGGGAGGGAGCCGCTTCTTCCATCATTCCCTCTCCTCCAGTTAGTCAGGACTGAATTGGGGGCGATGGGAATTGCAATCTTGGTGCATATGCAAGGATGGAAGATGCCCAACTAAGCCATTTGGGATATCTGGAATCCTTGATGCTCTCCGAGTATGGTTCTTTGCTTGCAGACGTTTCACTACCTGATTAAGTAACATCACTGGTGGTAGAAGATAGTAGGGTTTGGGAGGAGGACAAAAAAGAAGAAAAAGAAGGATAAGGGGAAGGAGAGGAAGAGGAGGAGGAAGGAGGAAGAGGAGGAGGATAGAAAAAGGAAGAGGAGAGGAAGGAGACTAAGAGGAAGGAGTAGGAGCAGGACAGAAAAGAAGACAGGAGGAAGAGGAGGGGAAAGAGACTAAGGAAGGAGAAGGAGTAGGACAGAAAAGAAGACAAAGGAGGAAAGGAGGAGGAAAGGAGGAAGAGTGGTGTTCTCTGAGCTTGGTTCTTTTCTTGCAGAAATTTCATTACCTAATTAAGCAACATCATTGGTGGTAGAAGAGAAGGATAACTGCGAGGTTCTTGGTGAGGAGGAGGAGGAGGAAGAGGAGGAGGAGGAGGAAGAGGAGGAGGAGGAGGAGGAGGAGAACTTTGGGGTCTTGGTACTCTCAGAGTTTGGTTTTTTGCTTGCAGACATTTCATTACTATCATATCATCAGTGGTAGCGAGTGTGGGATTTCCTCCCTCTATGTACAGTAGCTTGCCCTGTCACTATGGGTGCATGGGCCCTTGGTAATTCCTTTACTAGGGTATTGTTTTCTGCTTGATTGTTTGATGTTAATCCCTTCTTATCCGGGTGTCGCTTGCCGAAGAGGATACGTTCTGGTCTTTTTGTTTCCTTCTTAGCCTCTTTATTGTCTCTTTGGAATGCTTTGTAAACGTGGTTGATCTCTGTGTGTCCACTGATGGCTGATGGTGTCTGTGTGCCGAGCTTTCAAGAATTCCCCAGCGTTTTCGGATTTCGCTTGGGCAAACAACCCAGCTCAGAGAGCACCGAGGACTCCACAGCTCAACCCTGAGCGACATAAATTCTCTAATATTGATATTTCGGATATTTTGAGCTGGATAGGACAGCTGTGTAATTCACCCAGTAGGGATGAAAAGCTACCAGTGGCAGATGAGCTCCATGGGTTTATAGCTGGGCGCACACCTGTGTTTGTCTGTGTACAGAAATTTAATTATATCCAGGATATATGAATAAGAATGGAAGCCTGCCGATTTCCCATCGATCCAAAAATACTACTGTTTTCTGAATACAGTCTTTGTTGCTCTGTCCATTTATGTCTGAATGGGGGACAGGCTGGTTTGACCAAGAATTATACATCCTGGCTTAAGCCCTTCGTGGGCTCGAACTCCGATCTCCAAAATCTTTGGTCCAGATTCCAGATTCTGATCCTATTCTACCACTCTCTTTGCTGTGTTATTTATCTCCCTAACTTAACTGGAAATGGACAAACTTTGGTTTATAGAGTGAAATACAATGGAAATAAAGTCCTGATTATTACTGATGTAAGTGATAAATTTCCCATTGTCGATCATGGTTCAGAAGGGCTCCAAGCTTGCTGGTTTAAAGTAGAATAGAATGAGCTGGAAGGGACCTTGGAGGTCTTCTAGTTCAACCCCCTGGTCAGGCAGGAAACCCTATACCATTTGAGACAACTGATTGTCCAGTCTCTTCTTAAAAACCTCCACTGATGAAGCCCCCACAACTTCTGGAGGCAAGGTGTTCCACCGATTAAGTGTTCCCACTGTCAGGAAGTGTCTCCTTAATTCCAGGTTGCTTCTCTCCTTGATGAGTTTCCATCTATCAATCCATCTATCTGAAATGGTGTAGGGTCTCCTGCTTGGGTGGAGGGTTGGACTGCAAGACCTCCAAAATCCCTTCCAGCTCTATTCAGATGAACTCAAAGCTTCTCTTGCTTCAGCTGGAACTTGATCCTGGCACCTGAAAACCTGACACCCAATGCATTTTCTTCCTCCTGATTTCCTTCCTATGTAAATAGATAGACGATAGCTAGCTAGCTAGAGATAGATAGATAGATAGATAGATAGATAGATAGATAGATAGATAGATAGATAGATAGATAGATGAGAGAGAGATGAGAGAGAGATGAGAGAGAGATGTGTATGTGTGTGTGTGAGAGAGAGAGTTTCGAAGTTTCTCCTTAATTCCAGGTAGCTTCTCTCTTTGATGAATTTCCAACCATTGTTTCTTGTCCTGCCCTCTGGTGCATTGGAGAATAATTTGACCCCCTCTTCTTTGTGGCAGCCCTTCAAATACTTATTTATTTATTTGGTTTGTCAATTACTTACAAGATAATAGGTATAAGTGAAAACATAGTTATGAATACATGGATACATATAAGAAAAAGAAACAATAGGACAGGGATGGTAGGCACCTTGGTGCACTTATGCACGCCCCCTACAGACCTCTTAGGAAAGGGGTGAGGTCAATAGCAGACAGTCTAAGGTTAAAATTTTTGGGGTTTGGGGGAGAAACCACAGAGTCAGGTAGAGTAATCCAGACATTGACCACTCTGTTGCTGAAATCGTATTTCCTGCAATCAAGTTTGGTGCAATTAACCTTGAGTTTGTATCTATTGTTTGCTCTTGTGTTGTTATGGTTGAAGCTGAAGTATTCATTAACAGGTAGGACATTGCAATGTATGATTTTATATACTATACTTAGATCGGACCAAAGGCGGCGTAGTTCTAGGTTTTCAAGGATCTAGAATTTCGAGTCTGGTGGCATAAGGTATTCTGCAACAAATAGAGGAGTGGAGAACTCTTCTTGTAAAATATTTCTGGACTTTCTCAACTGTGTTAATATCAGATATGTAATGTGGGTTCCAGACTGATGAGCTGTATTCGAGTATTGGTCTAGCAAATGTTTTGTATGCTCTAATTAGTAGTGTAATATTACCAGAGAAAAAGCTACGTAAGATTAGGTTAACAACTCTTAACGCCTTTTTGACTATGTAGTTACAGCGGGCTCTAGCACTTAGATCGTTTGAGATGAGTACTCCAAGATCCTTGACAGAGTTTGGATCATCAACAAGGTCTTGACTATTCAGCCTGTATTTTATTTTCTGATTTTTTTTGCTAATATGTAGGACAGAGCATTTATTTGTTGGATTTGAAGTTGCCATTCTGATACATAGTCAAGGTCTTTTTGAAAGGTAGCAGTATTGTCTGTGGTGTTGAATAGCTTTATATCATCAGCGAAGAGAACGCAGTTGCTCTTAATGTGATCACAGAGGTCATTTATGTAGAGTATGAAAAGAAAACACTGCCTTGGGGGACACCACTGTTGACAGGTACAGAATTTGATAGGACGCTCCCAATTTTGACCATTTGTTGTCTGTTTGACAGGAATGCTTCTATCCAGTTATGCAGGTGTCCAGAGATACCGTAAGATTTTAGTTTTAGGAGTAGTTTATTGTGTACCACTGAATCAAAGGCTTTACAGAAGTCTATGTAGATTGTGTCTATTGCTTTGCCCTGATCGAGTTATGTAGTCCATACGTTTTTGCAGTGTAAGAGTTGCAGATTACGGAATAGTTTTTTTTCTGAAACCAAATTGTTTATTAGAGAATAAACAATAGGTTGTGTGTCTCTAAGTGGAGGATGATGGATTGGTTAATAATTGATTCCATGACTTTATAGGTGACGCAGCATAAAGAGATTGGTCTGTAATTTTCAACTAGGCTGGGGTCTCCCTTTTTGAAGATGGGGTTGACCGTGGCTTGTGACCATAGTTCTGGCAAGGAGCTGGTCCTGAAAGATTTTTCAAAGATTATGCTTAGAGGTTCTGCTATGGCAGTGGATAGCATTTTTAAGAAGTATACACATATTCTGTCCGGTCCAATAGATAGAGATGGTTTTAGATTGTGTAGTGTTTTTTCAACATTGTCTTCTGTAAAATCGATACGTATTAGATCATTGTAGTTGTCTGTGGTTCGACTAGGAAATACTGGGCATGATCCATTGCTGTTTACAAATACTGAGCCAAAGAATGTGTTAAAGAGGTTGGCTTTAATGGTGTCATCGTTGCAGTCTTTACCATTAGGTCCTTTCAAGGGTAGGATGGACCTTGAGTCTTTTAGTTTGTTGTTTACAAAATTGTAGAAAGTGCAGGTGGAATTGGTGCGTAGGTTTTCCCCTTGTTTAAAGTGATAATTGGTGCATTTAGTCTTTATCTGGTGCATAAATTTTTGTATCGGCTTTTGAAATTGGCAATGTGACCAGATTTGTTTTTCCATCAAAGGGATTTCTTTTTGAATTGAGGCTTCCTTATTGTTTTTCCTAATTTGTTTTTTTTGCTTTTGGCAGTTGTTATTGGTACATATAGTTTGATGACTCTTTTGACTTCAAGTAAAAATATGTTGTAATGGTCTTCTACAGTATTGCATCCAGAGAATAGAAATTGCCAATCAAGAGATGAGAGATCGTTGTTTATAAGATCATAGTTGCCTTTTTTGAAGTTATAATTGGGGATTCTGTCATTGTGATGATTTTTGTATGGACGTATGTTGAGACAAAAGTCAATCATGTTGTGGTCACTGTTGGAAAAGAGTTCTTTAATTTGTATTCTGTAAATTGAATTCAAACTATTGCAGAAGATACTGGAATATTCCTATCATGCCCCCCCCTCCATTCTTTTCTTTAGACTAGCCAAACCCAAATCCTGCAATTGTTCTTCATATGTTTTAGTCTTCATAGTTTTTATCCTCTTAGTTGCTCTTCTCTGAACTTTTTCCAAAGTCTCAACATCTTTTTTGCAGTACGGCAACCAAAATTGTTTGCAGTATTCCAAGTGTGGCCTTACTAAGGATTTATAAAGCGGTACTAATACTTCACGTGATTTTGATTCAATCTCTCTGTTTACACAACCTAGGATTGTGTTAGGTTTTTTTGGCTGCAGCCGCACACGGCTAGCTCATGTTTAAGGGATCGTCCACTAGGACTCACAATTACTGTTTTTCAGCCAGGTCTCGCCTAATTGTACTTACACCTTTGATTTTTCCTGCCTAAAAACTTTGCTTTTCTCCACGTTGACATTCATTTTGTTGGATAGGGCCCATTGTTCAAATCTGTCAAGATATTTTCGGATCCTGCATCATTAAAGTCTTCCATAACAACTTTCATTAAATCAAGTGGGATGCAGTACCACTTGAGTTTTACGGCTTATCTTGACAGCCTCAATCAGGTTGTTTTCTAATGCAAAACACACACACACATGGTTCCTGATGTTATTAAGTACATCACCCCAGGGTGCTGGGTGTGTGCAATCTTTGCTCATCCGGCAGGCAAGTGGGAGCGAAAAGCGTGCCCCAGTGTTTTCTTAACGGCGGTCTCTTTTGAGGGCTGCTGCGCAAAGCTTTTTGTGAGTGAGCTGCGCCTCCTTCCCATCTTACTTAACGGCAGGCGAGAGACAGCTGCTCCGTTGGGTTGCCAGTCCATAAAACTCACACAATGAACCATTCCCCATTTCATTTTATTTTAAATTTTTGGGGCTTTTTTACATCTAATTCGGAAGAGGGAAGGAATAAGAAGCTAAAAGTTACAGGCTGGGAAATTAAATGATCTCTAAAATAGAATAATGCTAAGGATGGCGGGCTCCATCCTTGGTTAGGTGCAGCGAGCAGCTTCGGTGAGCAAGGCGCTCTTGGGATATTAATGCCACCTGCGGTTTAATTGTGGGTAGCAGCTACACAAATTCCCTTCTACGAGTAATATGGGATGTTTTTTTGCATTCAATATCTTTGGCCACCTGAGCAGGCTGATGAGAGGTTTTGTTCGGCTTGATTTATTTTCAGTTTTTATCAAAAGCCTTTATTTACTCCAGGCATTACAGGCAGAGTATATAACCTCATTATTTTTCCCCGCCATTGCAAATTTAAGGGGCAAGTTAAGGCTAAGAATTGGGACTGGCCCAAACTAATTTATAAGCTTTCCTAGTTGAGAGTAGACTTGATTCAACAGATGTATACCGGAAGTCCTCGACATTCAACTTTCTGTTTAGTGGCTGAAGTTACAACAGTACTGAACAAAGTGATTTGTGGCCATTTTTCTTAGTTATGACCTTTACCGCATCCCCATGTTGTGGCCTGCTAGTGGTGGCAGACTCAAACAGTGAGGAGGTTGGGGAGGGACATGGGCCAGTCCTGGAGTGTGGGGAAGGCTCTGAGGTGTGGTCTGCATTGGAGGCAGAGATGGGGCCAGGGCTGTCCGACAGTTATCAGCTGCCTTCAGAGTCGGACATTAATGAGGCAGATGAACAGCTGGAGCCTGTTATTAAGTGTGCGCATGCACAGAGCTGCCAGGAGAAGGGAACAGCTAAGGAACAAGGGTTGACTCAGGAGGAAAGCCACAGGTGGACAGTGAATGTCCCCTTCCATAGGGAATAAAGAAGAGCGAAAGTGGAGTGGTCTTTGCAGGAGACAATTAGTTCAATTCATTCGGGTGAAGATCTGTTTGTGACTTCTTGCCAAGTAATTTCTGCTGCAGCGTGGCGTCTGAAAGATATCGGCCTGGCAACTCTCCTAGTCTGATGAAAGTCTGTAGTTACGAAATCTCTTGAAGGACTGTTTGCTGGGATTTTGCTGGAGAGGAATTCCTTTTAACCTAAATAAAAGGGGTTTTATCAGGATGAGGAGTCTGCTTCATGATCTTGGGAAGCTTAGATCAGAACACCCCATGGTCATGCGATCAAAATGCAGATGCTTCATATTTATGACGGTTGCCGTGTCCCAACGGCACAGAGCAGGCCCCACCTTCAATACTTGCTTAAAACAACAGTGGTGAGTCAATTTTTTGAATGAATGGGTTTTATTGCAGATGCATTCAGTTGCTACAGGATAACTTTATAAATTCTGTTTCTCTACTGAGTTCTTTTTCCATCTCTTTTTCAGGATGGTGTTAAAATCTTATCTGTTTTTTTTTTTAAAGCTGGAATAACTTCTGAGCATCTGGCTGGGTGTTTATCTAAAAAAAAACCCCCCCTCCCCTGTTGTTGGCCTGTCTTAATGTGCAGAAATATTTTCAGTCTGGGGAGAAGTTCTGCAGATTTGACCCAGAACTGCAATTCTCCAGGGCGACATTTGAGCGACACGTGGAATATGATTTTTTTTAATTTTATTTTTCCTACTGCGCTTGTTACATTTCAGGGCTCTTACCAGATTTCACACCTATTATGAAATCCCCAGACAGCCAAAAGCTAATACAGATTTCCAAATGAGATCAGGCAGCTCCAAAACAGAATATTTACAAACCAAACAGGGAAATGAAGTTTATATACATGCAGAATGTATATAAAAAAAACAGTGTTAGCTGCCATATCAGTTCCTGAATTCAAGACTTCCCCAGCCTACCCAAACAATAGCAATTTCTTTTGTGACTTGTTTCGTCTTAACCTAAAGATCTTTTAATTGCCTGTGCTGAGAAATTTGTCCCATTCTCAAATTTAAAAAGAAAGGGAGCATTACGTTTTAAATACAGGTAGTGTCAACTCAAAAAACATTTCTATGCCTGTTTTAGAGTTGCCATGAATAGAAGTGGGGGTGGGAGAGAAATTTGAAAGAGCAGCGTAGCAGTTTGTAACCGGAAGTGCATTCCATTCTTATCTTGCAAAGATTATAACTAAGCTACCGAAATTTCTGTTACACAAATCTCTAATTGGAGAATGTGATTGATAACTCTTGGCTATGAACATGATTGAAGAACTTGATTGATGACTCTTGGCTATGAACGTGTTTCAATATGAATTATGATACACCCAGAGGGGTGGGAGAAAATCAGTGACAGTCAATTATGTGTCTCAGAATCGGCTTCATACCTTACCTGAAGGATACAGTAAAGAACTGACATATTTGATTACAAATGTTTTGACAGCAGCTAGAATTGTATTTGCGAAAAACTGGAAAAGTGAGAAAATACAAATAGAAGAGGGGGTAATTATGAAAATAATGGAATGTGCAAAAATGAGTAAATTGACATTAGCAATTAGAGAGCTAGAAGATAAAGATTATTATAAAATTTGGGACATATTCTATTAATGGTTAGAAAAGAAAGTAGGGAAATAAGATATAATACAATATAAATATGATAAAGATAAGACAATGTAATACATTACAATGGATTATAATGAAATGAATGATTTTTATGAATTGAGATATTTAAAAAAAACAACTGAAATTTACTCGAAAAGGATGATATAGTTTATAAGTAAAATCCGATAAGTAGTTAATAATAATATAATACAATACGCATATTTATGTAATATAAATTTTAATAATGTATTTAGAAGGGAAGGATTGTAGATATTGTGCACAAGAGGATTTGTACAGACTGACACACTGTACAATGGAAAGAAGATTTTATTTTGTGTTTTTGTTTGTTTCTGTTGGTTGTTAAAAAAATAAAAAATGTTATTTAAAAAAAAAAAGAATCGGCTTTACACAGACCGTGCCGACATGTTCGCTCCTAATAAATCCTTTGAAGTTTTTGAAGCTGGGCTCGAGGGTCATGATTTAATTAGGGCAACTTCCGGAATCCTAACAGTTAGTCCTTGACTTACCATCACAATTGAGCCCAAGATTTATGTTGTTAAGCAAAAACAGTTGTTAAGTGAATTTTGCCCCTTCTTACGACCTTTCTTGCCACTCTTGTTAAGTGAATCGATGCATTTGTTAAAATAACGACACGGTCATTAAGTGAATCCAGCTTCCCCATGGACTTGGCCTTGTTGGAAGATCGCAAAAGGGGATCACGTGACCCCGGGAGACCGTGACCGTCATAAATACGAGTCTGCAACCAAGCACCTGCATTTTGATTCAGGAGACCGTGGGGATGCTACAACGGTCGTAAGTGTGAAAAATGATCCTAAGTCCCTTTTTTTTTTCCAGTGCTGCTGTAACTCAGAATGGCTACTAAATGAACTGTTGTAAGTCAAGCAACTGCCAATATTCAACTCCAAGTAAAAGAGGATTCTCATGTGGCTTTTGTGAAGTGTGGTTAAAAAGAGGTTGCAAAATTGGGCGCGGCTCACTTAAATATCCGCAATGGAAGTTCAGGTCGTAAGTCGAGGACTCCCTGCAATGTCTCTGTTGTGGCCTGCCAGCGGCCAATGGAGCTGGCAGCAGATTCGGACAGTGGGGAGGTTGGGGAGGAACATGGGCCAGTCCTGGAGTCTGGGGAAGGCTCTGACGGGGGCTCTGCATCAGAGGCAGAGATGGGGCCAGGGATGTCTGACAGTTATCAGCTGCCTTCAGAGCCGGAGATCAGTGGGGCAGAAGAACAGCTGGAGCCTGTTCCCAGTGTGCGCATGCGCAGAGCTGCCAGGAGAAGGGAGCAGTTAAGGAACAAGAGTCGACTCAGGAGTAAAGGCTCAGGTAGACGGTGAATAGCCCCTCCCATAGGGAATAAAGAGGAGCGAAAGTGGAGTGGTGTTTGCAGGAGACAATTAGTTCAATTCATTCCGGTGAAGATCTGTTTGTGACTTCTTGCCAAGTAATTGCTGCTACAGTGTGGCGTTTGGAAGCTATCGGCCTGGCAACTCTCCAGGCCTAATAAAAGTCTGTAGTTGTGAACTGTCTTGAAAGACTGTTGGCCGGGACTTTGCTGGAGAGGAATTCCCTTTAACCTAAATAAAAGGGGTTTTATCAGGACGAGGAGTCAGCTTCAAGCTTTTGGGAAGCCTGGGTCAGAACGGTCTCCAGATCTCTCCCAATAATTCCCTCCCCGTGCTTTCTTGTCTTCTTTTCCCCATCCAGGACCTTCGGAACCAGTTGGAAAAAACTCAGAACGAGTTGGCTGAGAAGGAAAAGGCGATCGAGCTGCATTACGAGGTCTTCTTGAGCGACGGGGATCAAAGGTTGCAGAACCAGGCGTTGGCCATTGCACGCCTGACGGACGGCGTTGCTCAGAAGGATGAGCTGCTCCAGGTAAGGAGAACATCTGCTGAAGGGAAAGGCCCGGGGTTGTTAAAGAGGCAGTGTCATCGTTCGATGGTTTATGAAGAACCGTGCCAGGAATTGAATGGGTCTAGTTTAATGAAAAGAAGGACCAGGGGTGATAGGACAGCATCTTCCAATATCTATGGGGCTGCCCCAAAGAAAGAGGGAAGCAACTTATTTTCCAAAGCACCAGAAGGCAAGACAAAAAAACGATGGATGGAAACTAATCCAGGAGAGAAGCAACCTAAGGAGAACAATTAATCAGGCTTCAACTTCAATCAGAATAGAGCAGGAAAGGGACCTTGGAGGTCTTCTAGTCCAGCCCCCTGGTCAAGCAGGAGACCCTATACCATTTCAGACAGGTGATTAGCCTCTTGAAAGACCTCCAGTGATGAAGCATTCACATCTTCTGCAGGCAAGCTGTTCCACTGGTTGATTGTCCTCACTGTTAGGAAATTTCTCCTAAATTCTCCTAAATCGTTTCTCTCCTTGATCAGTTTCCATCCATCATTTTTTTTTTTGTCTTGTCTTCTGGTGCTTTGGAAAATAAGTTGAGCCCTTTTTCTTTGGGGCAGTCCCTCAAATACTGGAATGCTGCTATCATGTTGCCCCTAATTCTTCTTTTCTTTAGACTAGCCAAACCCAAATCCTGCAACCGTTCTTCACATGCTTTAATCTCCAGGCTTGTAATCACCTTAGTTGCTCTTCTTTTGAACTTTTTCCAAAGTCTCCACCTCTTTTTTGTAATGTTATGTGACCAAAACTGGATGCAGTATTCCAGGTGTGGCCCTACTAAGGGGTTTTTAAAGTGGCATTAATACTTCATTTGCACCAAAGCAAATTCCTTGTGTGTCCGATCACCCTTGGCCAATAAAGAATTCTATTCCTATTCTATTCTATTCATGTGATTTTGATTCTATGCCCCTGTTTATCCACCAAGGATTCGATTGGCTTTTTTGGCTGCTGGCTCATGTTTAAGTGATCTCACAGTTACCATTCTTGATCAAAGTTTCACCTAATCTGTACTTGTACCTCTGATTTTTCCTGCATAGGTGTAAATACCTTGCTTTTTTCTCCATGTTCAATTTCATGTTGTTGGATCAGGCCCATTGTTCAAGTCTCTCAAGATCTTTTTGGATCCTGAGCTTGTCTTCTGGGGTGTTGGTTATTCCTGCCAGCTGGAATCTTTGTGGAACAGAAGTTATGAGGTGCTCCATCACTGGAAGTTTTTAAGGAGAGACTGGACAGCCGCTTGTCTGGAATAAGACTCTCCAGACTGAGCAGGGGGTTGGACTAGAAGACCTCTAAGGTCCCTCCCAACTCTGTTATTTTGCTTTTCCTCCCTTGTTAATGCAGACTTCCTGATTTTCTTGGCCTTTAAAGGTAATGGTAGAGCCGTGGTGCATTTCAAAAGATTCCTGCGCTGGAATTGTGAAGACAGGCCAAGATTGACATCAGTGATATCGGTCTTTTCAAAACAGAGGGATAAAGTAAACAGTTTTCTTTTTAGCAACCTGCCTGCTCACCACAAACAACACATTGTTTGTTTCGGGTTTTGTTTCCTCCCACACAGACTCTTGATGGGGTCATTAGAGAAAAAGATTTGAGGCTGCAGGAATGGTCCACTAAGTTTCAAAACCTGGAGAAAAATAAAGAGAGTCTTGAGAGACAGAACGAAGCCTTGATGGAAGAAAAATGTGCAGCCCAATCCGAGCAGCTGGTGACCAAAATGATGCATGAATTAGAGGTAGACCTAAACAAACATTGCTGGGAAATATTGCCCCACATTGTATTTAGAGGCTATTTCAGAGTTAGTTGCTAATAGAATATAATCAACTAACTCGATCCCCGTGCTTTGCTATGAAACTATGTGGTCGGGCTTGGTTTTTGGGGAGGAAAATAAGGAAAGAAACATCTGCCTCTGCCTACCAGCATCCATCAGTATTCATCTCGCTAGCATCCTGTCAGTGTGTGAGAGAGTTGAGGGCTGTTTGGAAACTGAAACAGTATTTTCTGTGTGAGCAAGAAGGAGACAGCAAGGAGCCTGGGCGTGGCTTAGCCTAACTGTTCTGTACTAAAGCTGCTTGCTTGCTGTGAAACTAAAATTGAAACTCCTCTCATCTGCTGGTGTTTTGCATTTGGAAGAGATTTCTTTTCCGGTGGGGAGGGGGAGTAGAACTCCTTAGCATCAGAGTGTGTTAATAATAATATAGGGAATACTCTAAATGCTCTGATGGCCGTTTAGAAGAATCCTTTCTTAGTGAGCCCCTAGAAGCCAAGAGGAACATACAGGCCAAATTTCAAGTTTGTAGGCTTTACGGTTCTGGAGATTTTGTGATGATGCATGAGGGGCATTTCGCTTTTATATATATAGATAATGAGAGACTAAAAACCCGAAGTCCAGTGAGAAGAGGCCTTACATTCGAGGATTGCTCCAATGTTTTTTGTACGTTGCATGAAAAGAAGGACTAGCGGTGACATGATAGCAGTGTGTTAATATCTAAGGGGCTGCTACAAAGAAGAAAGGGAGTCAAGCTATTCTCCAAAGCACCTGAAGGCAGGACAAGAAGCAATGGGTGGAAACTAAGGAGAGAAGCAACCTAGAAGTAAGGAGAAATTTCCTGACAAGTTAGAACAATTAATCAGTGGAACGACTTGTCTCCAGAAGTTGTGGCTGCTCCAATACTGGGCTTTCCTGCCTAAGCAGGGGGTTGGACTAGAAGACCTCCATTGTCCCTTCCAACTGTGTTATTGTGTTATCTTCTTTAGAACATCTCAACCTCTTGAGAAACCATATTTGATGATAGCACGTCTCTCTTTAGACTGGAGTTCTGATCTTAAACTTTCTCCGTTCACCTTGCAAGACGGATGGGTTGACCCATCTGGCAGCAGTGTCTCCCTTGATGGTGGTTATTTCAGTCAAGGTTGTTGCAGAAACACAATTTGTTGAGTTGGTGCTTTGAAGGAAGACGAAGCCATACCGTGGAATTGATCAGTATTCTCCAGAGTGGTCCAGTTGGCCCATCTCTAGGTTAGAACTGCCCTCCTTGTCCCAAAACAAGAACTCTGCCTCTACCTAGGATCGAACTCGCAGCCTCCCGATTGTGAGGCAAGAGCTCCACTTCTAGCCCACCGCACCGCTCGTTTTGCTTAAAATAAACAAGCTAATTTTTCTTTTCAGAGAGCCAAAGAATCCGAATACGCGGAAATTCTCGAAACTCTTCGAAAAGAGCACACCATTTTTTCGACTCTGATCAAGTCTCTGAAAGATTCCGACGGGTGAGCCGCATCTATTTTACCTCAGAGTTGATAAATGGTTGCACAGCATTTTGGGGTGTGTGTGTGTGTGGCATCTAGGCAACGTTTCCCAGGGTTTCTCAATCCACAAACTCCTACACAAAGCCCAGCCACAGAAACAACGGTTAGAAGAGGAGTTGGAATTCCTTGGCTAACCTCATTTGCACAACATCCTCCCCAAACTTTGTGGTGATTCTGTGCCAGATGCCTGCTTACGTTCCTTAATGAAAGGGTTGAGATTTCCAGATATCTCCATCTTGGCCTTTATGTGGGTGAGAAGGGGTGGACTAGATGAACCAGGCCCCTAAAGATTTTTCTGGGGTTCATAAAGGTCTGGTTCTCCTGGGAGGACTTTCCTGTTTATTTCTCTGTTCCGAAACAACCCTTGTTACAAGAAATGAATCCATGAATGTACAAGTTACATAAATTAAAATTATAAAGGAGAATTAGGAGGAGGAGGAGAGGAGGAGGAGGAGAAGGGGAAGAGAAGGTGGAGGAGGAGATGGAAAAAGGGGAGAGGAGGAGGAGGAGAAAGAAAAGAGGAGGTGGAGGAGGAAAGGAAGAGGAGAAGGGTAAGGAGGAGGAGAGAAGGAAGAGGAGAAGGGGAAGAGGAGGGGAGGAGAGGAAGAGGAGGAGAAGGAGAGCAGGAAGAGGAGATTGGCAGGAAAAAGAAGAGGAGGAGGAGGAGGAGAAGAAGTGGAGGAGGACAGAAGTAAGTTGTTGAGGACACTGAATGAAGATCATAAAGTGGTCCCCAATGTAGTCCTCAGCTTAATGGACAGCAGTTCAGAGATCTGTTCTTGTTCCTTTGTGGAGGAACGTCTCCCCTCCCACCTGTGCCTCAAGGTGATGGAGTAAATCTTGGATCCAGCCTTTCCCTCCCCCCCCCCCCAACATCCATCCTGCCAAGAACTGAATCCCAGTTGTGTCACCTTTAATCAAGTAATGCCCTTCATTAAGGAAATGAATATGCAGCCTTTTGGCATTTATGTATTGATTTGTTTTCCAAGCAATGCTTAATTCTGGGATCTGCCATTTTTTTCCTTCCTTCCTTCCTCCCTCCCTCCCTCCCTCCCCCACATTTTTCCCTCCCTCCCCTTTCTCATTTTTCCTTCCTTCTTCCTTCCTTCCTTCCTCCCTCCATCCCTCCTTTTTTCCTTCTTTCTTCCCCCCTCCCTCCTCATTTTTTGCTTCCTTCCTTCCTTCCTCCCTCCCCCATTTTTTTCTCTCCCTCCCCTTTATCATTTTTTTCTTCCTTCCTTCCTCCCTCCATCCCTCCATCCCTCCCTCCTTTTTCCTTCCTTTCTCCCTCCCTCCTCTTTCTCATTTTCCTTCTTCCTTCCTCCCTCCCTCCATCCCTCTCCCTCCTTTTTTCCTTCCTTTCTCCCTCCCTCCTCTTTCTCATTTTCCTTCTTCCTTCCTCCCTCCCTCCCTCCCTCTCCCTCCTTTTTTCCTTCCTTTCTCCCTCCCTCCTCATATTTTCCTTCTTCCCTTCCTTCCTCTCCCCCCCATTTTTCCTTCCCTCCTTCCTTTCTCCCTCCCTCCTCATTTTTTCCTTCCTTCCTTCCTTCCTTCCTTCCTTCCTTCCTTCCTTCCTTCCTTCCTTCCTTCCTTCCTTCCTTCCTTCCTTCCTCCTTCCTTCCTTCCTTCCTTCCTTCCTTCCTTCCTTCCTTCCTTCCTCCCTCCCTCCCTCTTAATTTTTTCTTCCCTTCCTCTTCCTTCAAAGAAACATTTTGGCTCCTTTGAAAAATAAAAAGAGGTGGGGAAAGACTATTTCATGGAGAATCAGGGAGCAGACTTTGAAAAATTGCCTTTGTGTTTGTTATTTTTTTTTAAAAAAAGAACCGAACATTTACTAGTATTAAAAGTCCCTCTCCTTCTTCAGTTCCCCTCCCTTTATATTAAAAAAAAAAATCTCCCCTGGATGAAGGAACTTTAGTTAAAAAGCATCCAGGCTGCTGTTGACGGTTCTTGTGTTTTTGTGTCTGAAGAAGGGCTGGCCAAACCCTTCAGGTATTTTACCTGTTCATGTCTCTCCTTTGATTGCAACGATGAGCGTCACGTTCAGAGGTTTGCCTGAATTATTTTAGCTGCAATTCGCAAATCCGTCTTCCGAGGCGAGGTGGACAAATTCTCATGCAGCTGTAAAGCTTATTCGGTACACAGGCAGTCCTCCACTTACGACGGCTCGTTTAGTGAACTGAAGTTACGACAGCACTGCCGGGGGGAAATGGCTGGTGACTAGATTTTCACAGGACCGTTGCAGAATCCCTGCGGTCACGTGATCAAAACCCGTGCGCTTGCAACTGGCATGTATCAGTGCTGGTTGCAGTGTCCCAGAGTCATGTGATCACCATTGAGCCACGATGGCGCAGTGGTTAGAGTGCGGTACTGCAGGCTATTTCTGCTGACTGCCGGCTGCCAGCAGTTCGGCAGTTCGAATCTCACCAGACTCAAGGTTGACTCACCCTTCCATCCTTTGGAGGTGGGTAAAATGAGGACCCAGATTACTGGGGGCAAGAGGCTGACTCTGTAAACCGCTTAGAGAGGGCAGTAAAAGCACCATGAAGCGGTATCTAAGTCTAAGCGCTATTGCTGTCTGTCTGTCTGTCTCTCTCTCTATCATCTCTCTCTTTCTCTCTCTCACCCTCCCTCCCTCCCCCCCTCTCTCTGCCAGTTGCTGTGTTTCAGAGTCAAGTGATCACCATTGAGCCACAGTGGCGCAGTGGTTAGAGTCCAGTACTACAGGCTACTTCTGCTGACTGCCAGCTGCCAGCAGTTCAATTCTCACCAGCTGAAGGTTGACTCAGCCTCCCATCCTTCGGAGGTCGGTCAAATGAGGAGCCATATTGTTGGGGGGCAAGAGGCTGTAAACTGCTTAGAGAGGCCTGTAAAGCACTGTGAAGTGATACATAAGTTTATGTGCTATTGCTATTAGTAATTAGCTATTAGCTCCATTATTCTGTTAATTGTAGTCATACACTGAGGACTACCTGTATTGAGCCCTGTAACAAATTCTGGATCTAAGGTACCTCGCTGGACTGTTGTGAAAATAAAAGTAAATAAAGGAGAGAGATCGAGAAAATTATATATATATATATATATATATATATATATATATATATATATATATATATATATATATATATATATATATATATATATATATATATATATATATATATATATATATATATATATATATATATATATATATGTATGTGGATCTTTGGTTCTTCGGGTTTTCTCCCACGTAGAATTGGAAATATCTAGGCGACGTTTTGATGAAGTCTCATTCATCATCTTCAGGCTTGTGTCTTTGGCCTTGTGCTTCTCAGAACAAGGTTTATATAATATATATATAATTTATTTCACAAAGATTTTGAATATAGTGTATTTTGGGGCATATAGTTTATAGAAATACAAAGGAACAAAAAGGAATATTAACATACATATTAATGACAATAATAATAGTGTAACAGAATAGTTTTGACTAGATTTGTCTTTATACTAGCTTATTTATAATTCTGTTGGTTATATTGGCATATTTATAATTATAAACCATTTTTATATTTAATTCATACATAGCAATAATCTTTCTTCATCTAATTTCTACCTCTCATCTCTAATCACTCGTAAAATCTATTCCATGTTAAGTAATATTCTGTCTCTTCTTTGTCCTTTATTTTTAATGTCAATCTATCCATCTCTGCACAGTCTAATATTTTCCGAATTATATGGTTTTTCTTGCTGGGGGGAAAAAAAATAAGTTTGAAGCTCAGGATGTCATAAAAGTTTGAAAGATGACAGCACCACGGGGACAAGCTAATGCATTTGTTTTTAACAGTTATTTTAATCTTCTCTAAAGATCTGTTTATCCTGTTCTTTCAAGAGGCGTTAAAAGCGACTTCATTCGGAAGGAGATCTTTTATGTCTGAACAAAAGATGCCAGAGGCCCAGAGCACATTTTTTTTCCCCCTAACATTTCATGAGTTTGGTCTCCTTTGGTCTTTGGTTAAAAATTCTTCTCTCTTTCTTTTTTTAAAATTAGCATAAATAATCTGCAGGAGGAGCTAAAGACCATTTTGTCCCTGCGGAAGCAACTCGAAGAAGGCATCTTGGAGACCTGGAATTTGCGGAGAACATTGGAAGAGCAAATCCGGGATAACAGGAAGGAAGGTGAGCAGACCAGGTGGCAAAATAACCTCTGGCTTTCCAAAGAGAATAGATTAGTTCACAGTGGACAAAAATACAAATGTTGGTCGGAAAAGATGACAATGCAGCATATTGATTTAAAACCAGAAATATTTGTCAGGATTCCGGCACTTAACCCCATTTAAATCATGAATCTCAAGCCAAACTTCCAAAACTTCAAAAGGATTTATTGGGAGTTAAAAGGGCTAGCATTGCCTGGATGTAGCCAACTCTGAGATACATCATTCATTGTCACCCTTGACCCTGGTTTTCCCCCACTCCCTGGGTGTATCGTAATTCATATTCTCCAATGGGACACATCCATAGCCCAGAGTCTTCAATCATGTTCTCCAGTTAGAATTTTGCACGGCAGAAACTTCAGTCACCTAGTGACTATCTTTGAAAACATTTATGGAATGCAGTTTCAGTTTACAAGTTGCCGCATTGCTCCCCACTCCCTTTCTGTTGGCAACTTTAAAAGACCATAGAAATATTTTATGACAATATTTTTGTTAGGCATTTTGCCCGAAACTTATAGTAAAGGAAATGCATATTTAATAGAATAAAATAGATAGAATACTTTATTGGCCAAGTGTGATTGGACACACAAGGAATTTGTCTTGGTGTAAGTACTCTCAGTATACATAAAAGAAAAGATACATTCATCAAGAGTCAAGAATCATAAATGACACTTAATGATAGTCATAGGGTACAATAAGCAATTATACATGTATTAACTGCAGCTAGAATTGTATTTGCACAAAATTGGAAAAGTAATGAGATCGCTATAGATGAGAACGTTGATTAGGAAAATATTAGAATGTGCAGAAATGAATAGATTAACGCTTGCTATAAAAGAGAAAGAACAAACTGAATATTATATGACATGGGTATTATTTTACAGATGGTTGGAGAATAAAAATAGAAGTGAGAAGTAAATAGAGATTAGTGAAATAAAGAATATATATTAAGATGGAGATGTAAACAATAAAGTGACTATTATATATGATTGTTAAGATGACCATACTCAATATAATATAATATTTTCATTAGGAGATATGTTAAGAGGGAGAAATGAATAGAGTTATAATACTGATTATTAATAGTGTAAGTTAGAGAATTATTATCAATATAATGAATATTGTAAACTTTGATTGTAATTGCACACAGACATTTGTACCCAGATGACAAACAGTTTAATGGAAGATGATAGGTTCAAGTTAAAATAAATTAATAAATAAATAAAAAAAGATAGGTTCATGGCGAAAGGGCTACCCAGAACTACCAATCTTCATGGATGCATCTTAGATAGCACCCTCCTCCTCATATTCAAGGCTGCACCATAGGTAGCAACCATCCTCATGTTCATGGCTCCATCTTAGCAAAAATAAAATAAAATTCGCATTGTTATTAAACCCGGTCTTCCTTTGGTCCCCTCGAGACCTCAATCTCGTTTTTTCACAAAAATCTTAACTATGGAAAAATAGTTCCACCTCTCTCTGTCTTGCGCGCGCCTTCGCTCCCCTTTCTGCTGTGTTCTGTGCACCTGCTTAAAATTACCTTTTAAAATGTCACGCTATTGGTGCAAACCGTAATTGAACAGCGGATCCATAACGCATGCTGATAGCTAGTGGGGACCTGGAGGGTGCGTCTTAAGATGTCAGGAAGGCAAATTTGGAAGGGGTAAAGAGGATACAAATCTGACTGACGGGCAAGGAAGATTTTTTTTCCCCAAAGAAGTGCTGAATTCAACGTATAATTTCAAATGGGCCAGCATCACATTATGCAAAAAAGATGGACCTGAAAAACAGTAAGAGTAGTCCAGGTTTGCAAATAGGGGCATGATAGATAGATAGATAGATAGATAGATAGATAGATAGATAGATAGATAGATGGATGGATGGATGGATGGATGGATGGATGGATGGATGGATGGATGGATGGATGGATGGATGGATGGATGGATGGATGGATGGGTGGCTGGGTGGGTGGCTGGGTGGGTGGCTGGGTGGGTAGACAGGCAGGCAGATAGATAGACAGATAGATAGGCAGATACAGACAGATGGATATATTGAGATAGACAAATAGACAAATACAGGCAGACAGGCAAAGATAGATAGATAGATAGATAGATAGATAGATAGATAGATAGATAGATAGATAGATAGATAGATAGATAGATAGAAAGAAGTAGACAAGGTAGACAGATATAGGCAGATAGACAGACAGATATAGATGGATGGATAGATAGATAGAGATAGGCAGACAGAGATAGCTAGATAAATACAAATGTAGATAGACAGAAACAGACAAACAGATAGACAGATGGACAGAAAGACATAGACAGGCAGAAGTAGTCCTTGATCGCATGACCTGGAACAGTACAGCTGCATTGGTTGCCGGTGGTTTTCCGGGTTCGCTTTAAGGTTCTGGTTTTGACCTTTAAAGCGATCCATGGCATTGGACCAGGTTATCTGCAGGACCGTGTTCTGCCGGTAATCTCCCACCGACCTGTGCGTTCCCACAGGGAGGGCCTTCTTCGGGTGCCGTCGGCTTCTATGTGTCGTCTGGCGGCCCCTAGGAGTAGGGCCTTCTCTGTGGGGGCCCCCGCCCTCTGGAATGGTCTGCCTCCAGAAATACGCACTAATATGGATCTGAGAGCTTTCAGACGTGCATTAAAAACCTGGCTCTTCAAGCAGGCCAGCCTAGGCTGAAATGGGATTTTTAATTTAGTATTTGCGTTTTAATGGGGATTTTAAAATTTGGGTTTTTAATTAACTTATTGGGGGAGGGTATAATTTTAGACAGCCTAAATTATTTAATTTATTTTTAACTTTTGTATATTGTAATGGGGTCTTATGGTTGGCTGTGCACCGCCCTGAGTCCTTCAGGAGAAGGGCGGTATATAAATATAATAAATAAATAAATAAATAAATAAATAAATAAATAAATAAATAAATAAATAAATAAATAAATAAATAAACAAATAAACAAATAAACAAATGCCAGTTTCCCTAGCACCTGAATTTTGATCCTGTGACCACAGAGCCGCTGCAGCAGTGGTAAATGTGAAAACCGGTCATAAGCCACTTTTTTCAGTGCCATTACAAAGTCACTAATTGAACATTTATAAGCCAAGGACTATCTGTAGTATATTCTACCTGGAAGTGTATGGATTCTGAAACAAATGGTGGGGTGTGTGTGTTCTCCTTATTTTTTTCCCTAGAAGACACCCCTTTATCTTGGAGCAATCAGACGTCGTACATGAGCATTTGCTTACGGGACCAGGATCATCGGTGGGACTGTCCAGTAGACCAGCTCTCTTTGGAGGAACTTAAAAAGAAGGTATTTGGTTTCTTCTTCTTTTTGTGCCATATCCATCATCAGACATTGGTGATCATGTTCATGACCCTATTTTTATCAACAGCCGTATGAAAAAGGGCTACTGAGTTTTGTCCAAACCAGTCCATTAGATTTTGAAGCCATGATGTTCTTCTGCCTGGACCTCATATGCCTTCAATCTTTCCCTGGAGGATTAAGTGAAATATGCTGTAATTTTCTGGGTGTCGCATCACATGTCCAAAATATTCCAACTTTTTATGGTTTGGATGATTTCCCTTGACTTTCCCCTCATTTCTGATTTGGCTTCCCTCCTCTCTATCCATGTCTGCCAGAATTCTCATTAACATCACTCTGTCTTACTTTGGAGTAGCCATTTCTGAGGCCGCACTGTGAGTGTGGGTCTATGACAGTTTGCCACAGCCAACTCACTATGGCCAACTCACCACAGCCAATTTGCTATGGCCAACTCGCTGTGAGACAACTCACCATGGCTAACTCGCCGCGGGACAATTCATCACAGGACAAGAGTTACACTACTATCCAAGACATCGTGGAATGAAATCAGTGAAGGATGCAAAACGAGGGATAGAATGAAGTGTGAATGACAAAAAATAAAATGATTTATTTTATTTTATTTTGAATAATTAAATTGAGTGATTAAATTGTCCTGTGGCAAGTTGTCCCATGGCTGTGGACAGTTGGCCATGGAGAGTTGGCCATTATGACTTGGCCATGGAGAGTTGGCTGTGGTGAGTTGGTCGTGGAGAGTTGGCCATGAAGAGTTGACCATGATGAGTTGGCCGTGGAGAGTTGGCCATGATGACTTGGCCATGGAGAGTTGGCTGTGGTGAGTTGGTCATAGTGAGTTGGCCATGGAGAGTTGACCATGGAGAGTTGGCCGTGATGAATTGACCATGATGAGTTGGCCATGATGAGTTGATTGACCGTGGTGAGTTGCCCATGGCAAGTTGTCCCATTCCAGTGGGTGCTGCTTTATGCTTACCTGCATAAGTTTGCGGGGAAATTGCAAAGAATCTGGATGTGGGAGATGTCTGAAGTGGCAAATCTTGAATGAGCTTCAGGAACCAACCATCAATTCTACAAGAATTGAGAGGGATCACAAGGAGTATAAGATTCTAGATTAGAAGAGCCCAAATACGGAGACTACTCATCTTTGCTTTGGATAGGAATAAGTGTCCCAAATTTTTAGAATCCCCTCTGCATGAAAGAGTAGCATAGCAAATTGATAACTAGCTTGTTAGAATAGAATAGAATAGAATAGAATTCTTTACTGGCAAAGTGACACACAAGGAATTTGTCTTGGTACATAAGCTCTCAGTGTACATAAAAAGAAAATATACATTCATCAAGAGTCAAGAATCATAAGGTACAACACTTAATAATAGTCATAGGGTACAATAAGCAATCAAATCATACTAGAAACAGTCAATAAAAACCGTTAGGATACAAGCAATAAAGTTACAGTCATACATACAGTCACAAGTAGGAAGAGATGGGTGAAAGGAAAGATGGGAAAATTAATAGTAATAGTAATGCAGACTTAGTTATAGGTAGTGATAACCCACTATTTGCAGGTAGATACCTCAGATAGCCCTTTACAACGTGAATTTCCTGGGTTGTGGGAAACCCAAGAGTCAAGCCATGGACCATCCTTTCAAATGTGAACGTAGGAACTTTTGGGAAGAACGTGAGAGTTCCCACGGTCTTCAAGAGCTTCTCTTCATGTTTTCAGTTTGGCGAACTCCTCGGAGTGGTGAAGGAAATGCACTGGGTCATCCAAGAACTGAAAAAGAAGCCATTTGACTTCTCCATGTCAGATCTTTCGGGAAACGAGAAGCAGAAATCCTTAGACACAAGCGAGGTGAGACTTGGGTTTCTTGCTCCCCCTAAAACTTAACACTGAAATCGTTTTAAGGTTTTACAGACAGCTTAGACAACAGACGAAGAGATTGAGATTGCGGGATCTGAGACTTCTTCAGAAGTCAATTGGGACCAGTAAGAGAAATAGGGAGCAGTTTTCTAAAATTCAACTTCAGAACATTCCCACTGTAGGTTGTCTTTTAGAAAAGGGAATTGTGGATAATCAAGAAGCAAAAAAAAATCTTCCTTTTTTAGGGGGGGTTTAACGGAGAAAGTTAAGCATAAGTTGTCCTTTTCATAGCTTTTAGGGGGTGACAGTAAAAGACCATGAAAGGGGTTAATCCAATGCACACAACTTCTTTGGATTTATAAGGTGTTTGCTGAAGGCTTCAAAAGAAAGTCCAGCAGCTACCAGTCAAGAATAACAGAATAACAGCTAGAAGGGACCTTAGAGGTCTTCTAGACTAGAGGTCGCCAACCTTTTGGACATTAGGGACCACCCACTCATAATTTTAAGTCCCAGGGACCACTAACCGGTTCTGTAGGCGTGGCCTAATTTGTGGGTGTGGCTTGGTAGTCATGTGACTGGCTGGGCATGGCTTATATGTAAACATTATAAATATTTAGATAAATATTGATTTTTTTTTTATAAAAAAAGAACAACTTTTACCCAAAATCAGGCAAAGCAGGCAGGCAGATTGAGTTGCTCACAGAATCACAGATTCATTCAGAAATCTTATCTATCTGCATTGGCTAGCTCAGTCCGTCACACAAAATTTGCAAGCAAACTCACAAAATTAACTCACAAACACACCATGTATGTAAATATTGAATTTTTATTTTAAAAAAGAGCAACTCTTTTACCCAAAATCAGGCAAAGCAGACAGGCAGATTGAGTTGCTCACAGAATCACAGATTCATTCAGAGATCTATCTTTCTGCCATTGGCTAGCTCAGTCTGTCACATAAAATTTGCTTGCTGTGAGTCTGCACTGAATAATAGAAGCTTCAGTCCTAAGGGAGGTTCGGCTGTGCTTAAAAGCAGAGCTGAAGATCTAAAGACTAGCTAGAAAGCAAGAAATCCAACCATTTCCTGCTTCCTAGCTAATCTAAATCTCAGTGGATGGTCGGAAAAATAGCAGTTTAGCAGGCAAGTTTGCCAGGTAAGGAGTGAGTGGGCGGGGAGGGTTCCTGCAGGTCATGTGGGCTGAACAGCCTTGTGTTTCTGTACAGCCTGGATTAATTGCTTTGGGGGGGGGTGCTCTGGGGGTGAGATTTTCCCACCAGTTGGTGACCGCTGTTCTAGACCAACCCCCTGCTCAAGCAGGAGATCCTATGTCATTCCAGACAAATGGTTATCCAATCTTTTCATAAAAACCTCCAGTGATGGAGCACCCACAATTTCTGGAGGCAAGTTGTTCCACTGATTAATTGTTCTCACTGTTGGGAAATTTATCCTTAATTCCAGGCTGCTTCTCTCCTTGATTAACAGTTTAACAGAGTTGGAAGGGACCTTGTAGGTCATCTAGTCCAACCCCCCACCCCCACCCAAGCAGGAGACCCTACCCCATTTCTGACAAATGGCAGTCCAGTCTCTTGAAGGCCTCCCGGGATGAAGCTCACGTATTCACAAGTGTTTAAAAATGCACCAATTCTCAATAATTCGTGGTGCCCAGTTACATCCATTGGAAGTATACTGCTTGTTATTTTTTTATTTTAAACAAAGAACAAAACTTGGATCGGGTTTTTTTTCTGGAGCAAAAATCAAGCACCAGAATGACATTTTCTATCTTGAGTGCTTAAATCGAACTTCTGATTCAAAGAGCTGGAAAATGGGATGCTTGCAGAAGCTGTTGTTCTTTTTTTTTGGGGGGGGGGGGACTGTTTCTAGCAGATTGGGGGCATAAAATAGCTGGATCGTGGGCGCTGGATTGGTGAAGTCATGCTAGCACTGGGTGCAACCTTTTCCATCTCTTGGCATGTGGGCATTAAGGAGGCTGCCAGTTGATGGGAAAATAGAAGGAGCCATCGCCTTGGGGGAGGCGTGCCCTCACCCATTATTTGTCTCTTTTCCTGGGGAGATGTTTTAAAATTGCAGAAATTTTCCTGGGATACAGGCAGCGCTGCAGGAAATCCTTTCTGTGGGGCCTACTAGCTATATCTAAAGGAGGGGGCAACCTATTTTCCAAAGCCCCTGAAGGCTAGACAAGGAACAATTCATGGAAACTACTCAAGGAGAGAGGCAACTTAAGGAGAAATTTCCTGACAGTGAGAACAATTAACTAGTGGAACAGCTTGCCACCAGAAGTTGTGGGTGCTCCAACACTGGAGGTTTTTAAGAAGAGACTGGACAGCCACTTGTCTGAAATGGTATAGGGTCTCCTGCTGAGCAGGGGGTTGGACCAGATGACCTCCAGTGCCCCTTCCAACTCTGTTATTCTGTATTCTACTAGCTATCAATGAAAAAACAGCATTTTGCAGCCTTTGAAGTCCTGTGGTTTCAAAAGTTCAAATCAAAGAATGCTTTTAAAGCAGGACTGTCTCTTCTGTTATCCATAAGTCATTCTCTCGGTTGGGTAGAAACGTTGGCTCATCACTTGAGCTCTGAGATAGGCGAAGAGATCTTGGATTTCCACTTCGTTCCTAAAAGGACTTGTATTCTCATCCCAATAAACGTCTTGGCTCTACCTGGTAAGCTGTAGCTGCTGGAGGCAATTCAGGGGCCAACGTTGTGGTCCTTTGGTCCAGGTTTAGTCAATGGAGAGGCTTGAAGACTGATGATCCTCAGAAAGATGAAAGCATAAGAAGATGTATACTTCAGGACCTTGGACAGTGTGTTCTGGAGTTGATGCAATCCATCCTGCTCAGATCTCATTGGGTGTCCAACCTGGCAACTTTGAAGGCCTGTGGACCTGCATTCCCATCTGGCTGGGGAATTCTGGGAGTTGAAGACCAGAAGCCTTAAAGTCACCAAGGTTGGACGCCCCTGGGTGAAAGTTGCCTAAAAGTATTAGCAGTTGGTCCATCCATCCAAACTAACTCCTTCTTGAAGCTAACAGGCACTGAGGGACACAGAGGCTTTGAGATCTTGTAGGACCTCACTCTATAGATCATACTTATTAATTCTGCAGAAAAGAGAAATCAATGTATTGTCTGGCATTTTCTTTGGTCTTGAGTTACCACCTGGATTAATTAGAATTAGAATTTTAGAATTTACCTTTATTGTCACTGCATTCCACGAATACAATGAAATTTGAAAGCTACTCCAGCACAGTGCCCCAAACACCATACCACAATCACACCACAAGTATTTAAAAATTAAAATAATTAAAATAATAATAATAATTAAAAACCTAGTCTAAAACCTAATCTAAAACATTTAGTAAGTTAAATAATTTAAAATGCCACTATATATATAGACTAGATCACAAATGCGCTGTTTGATTCAAGACAATTATTGCCTTGGAAAAGAAACTGTTTCTCAGTCTGTTAGTCCTCATTTTAAGACACCTGTAATGTCTCCCTGATAGCAACAATTCAAAATATGAATGACCAGGATGAGAACAGTCTGTGGAGATTTTTAGTGCTGTAGAGAGGAATCTGGTCTTTGTAATCCCTTCCAAAGAAGAAAGAGAGCAACCGATGATTTTTTTGTGCTGTGTTTATAACTCTCTGGAGCATCTTCTTATCCACTGCAGAGCAGCCAGCATACCACACCGTTACACAGTATGCCAAAATGCTCTTGATGGTAGACTGGTAAAAAGTAACTAGCAACTTCTCACCCAAACCATTCTTTAAATTCAAATTCAAATGTTGAATTGGGATAGGGCCTTGATAATGGGGTTTGTTCTTATGTTGGTTGGCCCTCATCCAAAAATGTCTTTGTATCCTTCGTTAGGAATGTGGTTTTCTATCAACAGTGGCCACACTAAGCTGTTTTCTCAACTCTTTTGAAACTTGCTGATCCCATGCTCTCCTCTCCCCCTGCCCCAGTCTTCTAAGAAAGAGTGCAAGGTAGCAATCCTTTTAACCCCTTGCTTGAAGTCCTTCTAAACTTCCATCTCCTTGGGGACCTCCGACACCTGGAGCAGTTTTGCTCTCCTAAGAATGAAAAGCTTTGCTTTTTCTCTCGTCCTCCGAACATCTGCTTACAAACTGGCAGCTCTTTGTGCTGAGTCCATCTGCTGGGGGCTCTCCATTTGGCTGCAAAATGCGGCATCTCAGCACTTCGTCGGGGAAAACCACTTTCTCAAGGTTTTTGGCTACGGGTGTGTGTGTGCGTGTGTCATTGAACAAGACTGATCGATCCTCGTAAACTCTTCTCTTCACCTTGAGCCGAGGGTGGAGGGGCTTAGGGGGAGGAAATTTGACAGTTTGATTGCCATCGAGCAGAAGCTGAGACTCGGCCTAATGAGGAAATGTGTATTTTTTTCCAACATTCAGCCAAAGTGAACTCCAAAGCACCTGAAGGCAGGACAAGAAGCAATGGAGGGAAACTAGTCAAGGAAAGAACCTAGAACTAAGAAAACATTTCCTGGCGGTGAGAATAATTAACTAGTGGAACAACTTGCCACCAGAAATTGTGGCTGCTCCATCACTGGAGGATTTTAAGAAGAGATTGGACAACCCTTTGTCTGGAATGGTATAGGTTCTTCTGCTTGGCAGGGGGTTGGACTAGAACAGTGGTCGCCAACTGGTGGGCCGCGGCCCACTGATGGGCCATGAGAAAATTTTGATGGGCCGCAGAGAAATCTCACCCCCAGAGCACGCCCCCCCAAAGCAATTAATCCAGGCTGCACAGAAACACAAGTCTGCTCAGCCCATGTGGCCCGCGGGAACCCTCCCTGCCCACTCACTCCTTACCTGGCAAACTTGTCTGCTAAGTTGCTATTTTTCCTTTTTCCGACCATCATCTGTTCTGCTGCACTGGGAGATTTAGATTAGCTAGGAAGCAGGAAATGGTTGGATTTCTTGCTTTCTAGCTAAGCACAGCCAAACCTCCCTTAGGACTGAAGGTTTGTTTGGCAAGCAAATTCAGTGCAGACTCACGGCAAGCAAATTTGAGAGACTGAGCTAGCCGATGGTAGATAGATAGATCACTGAATGATTCTGTGAGCAACTCAATCTGCCTGCTTTGCCTGATTTTGGATAAAAGTTGCTCTTTTTTTAAATAAAAAATTAAATATTTACATGCATGGTGTGTTGTGAGTTAATTTTGTGAGTTTGCTTGCTAACAAATTTTATGTGACAGACTGAGCTAGCCAATGGCAGATAGATGGATTTCTGAATGAATCTGTGATTCTGTGAGCAACTCAATCTGCCTGCCTGCTTTGCCTGATTTTGGGTAAAAGTTGCTCTTTTTTTATAAAAAATCCAATATTTATATAAATATTTATAATATTTACCTACAAGCCATGCCCAGCCAGTCACATGACCACCAAGCCACACCCACACAAATTAGGCCACGTCCACAGAACCAGTTAGTGGTCCCTGGGATCTAAAATTATGAGTTTGGTGGTCCCTGAGGTCCAAAAGGTTGGTGACCCCTGGACTAGAAGACCTTCAAGATCCCTTCAAAATCTGTTACCCTGTTATACCTGGTCATTGTGGAAAGGAGCCACTGAGCATGTAGGCCCTGTCCTTTTCTTCTAAAAAGCCGCTTTGAACCTCATCAAAACGAGAACACTTTGGAGGTCCTTCACTCACTTTGCTTGCCCGAAAAGGTGGAAGACCGAGTCAGCCGGAAGGAAGATCAAATCATTTCCTCCTCATGTCCTTTTCAGCAGCCTTGCCAATGCGAGTGTGAAATCGGCCAAGCATCTTTGATGCAAGCCATCCATTAAGAGCACGGGCTGGATGTAAGAAATGTCATTGATCTAAGTGGGCAGAATCCTTGACACAGTCAAGAAATTTCGAGGCAGAGCTGACATTTTCCCCCTCTTATCAACAACCGAAGCGGAAGCCTCCGAGAATTGAGATTACATTTAGAGTCTGGCATAGGAGCTGCCTTGGGCGGCCCCGATCCCTTTGTCAATAGTCTTCTCTCCCCCACCCTTTTAAAATTAATACAAGTAATCCTCAAGTTACTAATGTAATGGAGCCCGACCATTACATTCATAACTGGAGGATTTGTTGGAGTGAATCCTGTAACTTGAACATGAACACTCCCTGGTTTCATCCACACATTTGCTAATCGAATGCGCAGGATATTAAATGCACGAGGTATCTCAAGATGGGGGAGGCCATGAGTGGGGGCTAGTGATGGAACAGGCCACCCAAGGACTCCCCTGACCCACTGAGATATCTCATGCTCCCCACAGTTGCTTCCCCCATCCTCATCCTGCTGCACTGGACTCACTTACCTTGCAAAGATCTATCTTCTCTCCACTGCAGTTTCTTTGAGAGTGGGACAATTTCGCTTCTTGCATCCAATCAGCTTGCAAACATTTTTCATACACTGAGGGTGAAAGGTTCTGGGAGAGGCCAAGATCTTGTGCAGCTTCAGGTACCCATTCGATTTTGCAGAGAAATGAGTGCCTGAAGAAGCACGAGATCATGACCCTCCAGAATCCTTCTATGCGCGAGGGATTACGGAAGTTCAACATGACCCGTTGGAAGTAAATGTTTAAATCAAATGCCTCCCAGAATGCAGAAAGTTAATCTTTCCTGGGGAAACCTCCTATCTTTCTTAGTTTATAAAGAATTTTACATTTTGGAAAAAAGGCTGAGCTGTGAATCTCCTGCTGTTCAGGTGGTGGATTCTGCAGACAGGTTTAAACCTCTGGAAAGGGAACCCAATCGTATCCTTCCCTGAGGGGGAAAAATGAGTTGATTAATGAATCCTGTAGCGATCCAGAAAGGCCTAAGGGATTCAAGACGGGTGGCATCTCCTCTTTTCTTTGCCTCACAGCAGAACCTCTTTTAAAATCAAACTTTGGGAGAGCTGCTCACTTAATTTTATAGGAATTTCATTAAGCGAGCGGGGAAAATGGCTCTCCGGAGAATTGGTTTCGCTTAAGCGGCGCCTGGTAAAGTTTCCATTAAACGCTAAATGCTATAACATAACCAAGGAATTCTGGCAGGTCTATATATTACAGATTACAGGTTAACAGAGTTGGAAGGGGTCATCTATTCCAATCCCTCTGCCCAAGCAGGACACCCTACATCACTTCTGACAGATGGTAGTCCAGTCTCTTCTTGAAAGCTTCTAGTGATGAAACTCCCACAACTTCTGAAGGCAACTTCTGTTCCATTGGTTGATTGTTCTTCCTGTCAGGAAATTCCTCCTTATTTCTAGGTTCCTGGATCAGTTTCCATCCATTATTCTTTGTCTGGCCTTCAGATGCTTTGGAAAACAGCTTGATCCCCTCCTCTCTGTGGCAGCCCCTCAAATATTGGAAGACTGCTATCAGGTCTCCCCTGGTCCTTCTCTTCCCTAGACTAGCCATGCCCAGTTCCTGCAACCATTCTTCATATGTTTTATTCTCCAGTCCACTCATCATCCTGGTTGCTCTTCTCTGCACTCTTTCCAGAGTCTCAACATCTTTTTTATAGTGTGGTGACCAAAACTGGATGCAGGATTCTAGGTTAGGCCTTTGAAGTCAGCGCTGAAAACAAAGAAGGTTTGGCACCTTAAAGATTGACCGATTTATAGGTTGACTCAGCCTTCCATCCTTCTGAGATGGATAAAATGAGGACCCAGATTGTTGGGGGCAAGAGGCTGACTCTGTAAACCAGTTAGAGAGGGCTGTGAAGCACTGTGAAATGGTATACAAGTCTAAGTGCAATTACTATATTTTGAGATGGCGCCATTGCTAAATAACCTCGTATCTGTTTGCAGACGTATCTGTTTTCCTTTTTTTTTCTTCCAAAGGCATTACTTGTTTGTACATGCATCATATCATCTTTGACCAATGCAGCCTTTGTTTTTCCATCTCATTCCACATTTTTGTATAGCTTCTTGAGCGGACAGAGGAGAGTCAGACTCTGCTGGGGGCTTCCGACGAAGAGGCGAGTGCGCCCAGCTGTGACTGTCCGGAGACCCTGAGTGAGGTGGGACTTCATTGGCCTGGCAGCCTGTTTTTTAAGGGTTCTCACTGATTTTTAGGGGGGGGGGTGGTATACGAAGCTCCGAAATTCTAGAAATTTGCTCAGATGGTCCTTCAAGAACTGGTGGAACTTGGTTGGGTTTGAAGCTTAGCTCTCTTTGGTGGCGTGAAGATAAGTGCTCTGCAAGGATTCATGGGTTTACAATCCCATATATGCCACACTGAATTTACAGGCTGACAAAAGGAAATAACTCCAGTTCTACTAGTGTTCCTCCCCTCCCCTTCCCTTCTCTGCCCTCTCCCTTCTCCTTTCTTTTCCCTTCTCCCTTCTCCCTTCTCCCCTCTTCTCTCTTCTCTTTTCTTCTCCCTTCTCTCTTCTCCCTTCTTCTCCCCTCTTCAACCTTCTCCCTTTTCTCTTTTTCTCCCTTCTCCTCCCCTCTCTCTTCTCCCTTCTTCTTTCTTCTCCTCCCCTCTCCCTTCTCTCTTCTCCTCCCTCTCCCTTCACTCTTCTCCCTTCTTCTCCTTTGTCTCTTCTTCTCCCTTCTCTCTTCTTCTCCCCTCTCCCTTTTCTCTTTTTCTCCCTTATCCCTTCTCTTTTCTTGCTTCTTCTTTCTTCTCCCATCTCCCCTGTTCTCCCTTCTTCTTCCTTATGCCTTATCTTCTGTTCCGACCCTCCCTCTCCTCCCTTCCCGTATTCCATCCCATCCTTGACCCAAAGCGGGCATCCATCACTGGCATTTCTGCTTTGGTTGTTGAGCTGAGTTACAAACCCCTATCTTGGCTCAGCCAAGACAGTTCCATCTTCAGGTCTGCAAGGCTGCATTCCATTGTAAGTATCCCAAATCTGGCGTCCAGGCAAATGAATCTTATGGAGGACATTATTACAGGGTGTTAAATTTATATTTACTGACAAAGAAATAAAGGGACACTAGATCTATTTCAAGCTATTTAACTCTTGTCAGCTAGCCATACCCCTTTTGGGATTCGAACCCGGGCTGCTTACATATTACGTAGTTGTATTAACCTCTAAACCGTGGGCTCTCCTCGCTTTGTCGGCTATACTGGGGAGAGATATTTTTTATCAGGGTAATATGGTCTACCCAAATATGGGATGGAACATACTGCTTCAGGGATATGGTGACTCAGTGGCTAAGACATTGAGCTTGTCGATCAGAAAGGTCAGCAGTTCGGTGGTTCGAATCCCTAGCGTCGCGTCACTGAGTGAGCTCCCGTTCCTTGTCCCAGCTTCTGTCAACCTAGCAGTTTGAAAGCATGTAAAAATGCAAGTAGAAAAATAGGGACCCCTTTGGTGGGAAGGGAACAGCGTTCCATGCGCCTTTGGCATTTAGTCATGCCAGCCACATGACCACGGAGATGTCTTTGGACAGCCCTGGCTCTTCAGCTTTGAAACTGAGATGAGCACCACCCCTCCTAGAGCCTGAAACAACTAGCACGTACATGCGAGGGCAACCTTTACCTTTATACTGCTTCCGTTTAAAAACCACTTAAATATTAGAGTCTTTCTCTTTGGCCAGAGTCAATGGCTATCCTCAACTTATCTTGTCTCTAGATTGGTGGACAAGCGTCTACATGTTTCCTTTCCACCAGCCCAAGAGCAAGGCATTTTCCTCCCCCCTTTCCATCAGATTATTCCTTTGGATCCTTTGGATCAACCCTACAAGATTCTGAACCCACCGGAGCTTGGATCTGAGCCGGTTGCTGGCAAATACTTTGAAGGCAGCCCAGCAGTCAAGAATTATGATACTCGGGAAGAGACTTCTTTGCCTGTGTGCCTTTTGAACGAAACCGGAGAGGTAGAATTTGGATCTCGGTGAGTGAGCCGCTTAAGACACGGCAATTTCTTATTGAGATTAGGAAAAATATTAGAATGTGCAGAAATGAATAGATTAACGTTAGCAATTAAGAAGAAAGGACAAACTGAATATTATATAGTATGGGAATTATTCTATCGATGGTTAAAGGGGAAAAATGGAAGTTAGAAATAAAAGAGTGATTAGTGAATTATAGAAAGTAAAGACAGAGATGTAAACAATATGATGATTGTTATTGATATGACTATTAAAGCTTACTATGTTTAATATTATCACTATATTTTTGTTAGAAATACATTAAGAGGGAGAAATGGAAAATTTTATTATATACAATATTGCGATTGTAAGATTAGAAAGTCAATATCAAAATAATGTATATGTTGTAAATTCTGATGGTTATTGCACAGAGATATTTGTAACCAGACGACACACTGTTTAATGGAAGATGGAATGTTTTTTATTAAACAAAGAAATTTTAAAAAAAAGACACAGCAATTTTGACAGCCATCCTCCTGCTGGAGGAACGAAGGAAGCAATTCAGAGGTGGTATTCAGCTGGTTCTGACCAGTTCTGGAGAACTGGTAACATAAATTTTGAGTAGTTCGGAGAACCAGCAAATCCCACTTCTGACTGGCCCTGCCCCCATCTATTCTCTGCTTCCCAAGTCCCAGCTGATGGGCTGGATCTCCTTTGGTTGCCCTGCACAAGAGAACGGAGCTGAAAAGCAGGTTAGTGGGGTGGGGAGGGAAGGGGGATTTTGCAGTAACCTTCTCCTGCCACGCCCACTAAGCCACACCACACCCACCAAGCCACGCCCACAGAACTGGTAGTAAAAATTTTTTGAATCCTACCATTGAAGCAATTGCATTTTAAAGATAAACGGAGATAATTTACCTGGGAGAAATCAGCTCGCAGCCTTCGGACAGATTTCAGCCCTTCGTGCAATTAAGTCAGTAGGAGACGCATCATAAAGCCAGCTCCCTCGTCGCTTATGGGGCGAATTTCCTTCCTGGCGATTGGGGTGGGTAGGGGTGGCATGGAGGGAAGATGCTTCCTCCAGGGAGGGGGCCAATCAGGTGAGACCACCCATGTCAAACGATGCCTTGAAAAAGAGGCTCCAGGCCTATACAAGTTTGTCGATTCCAAATGGGGAAGAATTGCAAGCTCTCTTTTCGTCTGGAGAGATTGCAGACTGCTAAAGTTTTTGCAGGGCAAGCTTCTGATCACAGTTGAGGCCAAAGTTTCTCTCACTAAGTGAGGCCGTCGTTAAGTGAGCTTTGCCTTATTTTACGACCTTTCTCACCAGAGTTGTTAAGTGGATCGCTGTTACTGGAATTGGGTTTTTTTTTTTAGTTTTAAAAAGTTTTTTATCTCTCCCTATATAAAAGTGAAATACCACTCACGCATCATCACAAAATCTCCAGAACAGTCAAGCCTACAAACTTGAAATTTGGCACATATGTTCCTCTTGGCTTCTAGGTGCTCACTAAGAAAGGATTTTTCCAAATGACCATCAGAGTATTCGTATTTTGTATATTATTATTAACACGCTCTGATGCTAAGGAGTTCTACTCCCCTACCCCATCTGAAAAGAAATCTGTTCCAAATGCAAAACACAAGCAGAGGGGAGGAGTTTCCATTTCAGTTTTAGTTTCACATCAGCACCAAGCAGCTGTAGTACAGAACAGTTGAGCTAAGCCACGCCCAGGCTTCTTGCTGTCTCCTTGCTCACACAGCAAATATTGTTTCAGTTTCCAAACAGCCCTCAACTCTCACACACTGTCAGGACGCTAACCAGATGAATACCGATGGATGCTGGTAGGCAGAGGCAGAATTTTCCCCCCTCTTATTTTCCTCCCCCAAAACTAAGCCCGATCACATAGTTTCGTTAGCGAAGCATGGATATCCAGCTAGTTATATATAAAAGAAAAAAAATCCATTTCTAGTTTAACACTGTGTTGTCTGAGTACAAATAATTTTGCCAAATAATAATCATAACATTCACAGTAATATTTATTACCTTGGTGTTAATATAGTAATCATAATATTTGCCTATCCATTTTAAAAGACCTTTATACAATTAGTTCTTCTCTTCTGTTTCCATATTTCTAACTTTTTTTATTGGCTAGCCATTGATAAAATAAGTCCCATTTTAAAAAGTATTCAGTTTCATCTTTTTCCTTAATTTTAAGCATTAATCTATCCATTTCTGCCCATTCTAATATTTTTTTTAATTACAACTTCCTCTGTGGGGATCACTTTTCCATTGTTGTGCAAATACAATTCTAACTGCGGTTAAGACATGTAAAGTTAGTATGTATTCCCTTCATTATATTTTTTCGGAATTGGGATTGTAAATCTGTACAAAGACTCTTCAGGGGTGGGACAGGGATATCTCTCTCTCAGCTGGAGGAGAGACCATGATCAACTTGGGTTATTTGTCTTAGAATAGAATAACAGAGTTGGAAGGGACTTTGGAGGTCTTCTAGTCCAACCCCATGTCTAGACAGGAAAACCCTACACCACTTCAGACAAATGAATCTTGTTAAAACTCCAATGTTGGAGCATTCGCAACTCCTGGAGACAAGTTGTCCCACTGACTAATTGTTCTAACTGTCAGGAAATTTCTCCTTAGTTCTAGGTTGCTTCTCTCCTTGATTAGTTTCTACCCATGGCTTCTTGTCCTGCCTTTAAGGTGCTTTGGAGAATAGCCTGACTCCCTCTTCTTTGGGGCAGCCCCTGAGATAATGGAAGGCTGCTATCATGTCTCCCCTAGTCCTTCTTTTCGTTAGACTAGACATACCCAGTTCCTGCAGCCATTCTTCATATGTTTTAGCCTCCAATCCCCTAATCATCTTGGTTGCTCTTCTGCACTCTTTCTAGAGTGCTCTTCAAAACCTTCTCTTCAACCATCACCTAAAAATAAGCTCTGGATCGTCCCAAAAAGGCTTTTGGAACAAAAATTGATCTAAAGATAGTTTTCTATTTAAGATACATTAATAATTTAGTTTATTCTGCATGAAGTGGAGCTTGGTTATGTAGCAGGAGTCTGTATATTCTGTTTACATTTTTGGTAAACTCATTCAATGAATCCAAGCTCAGCAAGCTGAGATCACATGCACTGCATTGAGGCGTTCATACAATTTCACAGCAGAGTTTGGTTCTGCAACCCAACAAGACAGACACAGACTTCAGAGGATAATTAGGACTGCAGAAAAAACAATTACCTCCCACCTGCCTTCCATGGAGGAACTATATATGCATGAGTCAAAAAGAGGGTTGTGAAAATATCTACAGACCCCTCACATCTTGGACATAAACTGTTTCAACTCCTACCCTCAAAACGACGCTATAGAACACTGCACACCAGAACAACTAGACACAAGGACCGTTTTTTCCCAAAAGCCATCACTCTGCTAAACAAATAATTCCCTCAACACTGTCCAACTACTTACTGAGGCTTCACTACTGTTACTATCAATCTTCTCATCACTCCTTATCACCTATCCCCTCCCACTTGTGACTGTACAGCTGTAACTTTGTCGCTTGTATCCTTATGATTTATAGACTGTTTCCTAGTATGATTTGATTGCTTATTGTACCCTATGACTATTATTAAGTGTTGTACCTTATGATACTGGACTCTTGACAAATGCATCTTTTCTTTTTATGTACACTAAGAACATTTGCACCAAGACAAATTCCTTGTGTGTCTAATCACACTTGGCCAATAAAGAATTCATTCATTCATTCAGAGATGACAGTTGCTCTTTAAAAATTATGATTTAAATTGAGTTGATTTAGTAAAATCAAGCTTTTTTACTAATCTAATCCACCCTACATATGACCTTGGGACACTGCAATTGTCATAAGTATGAGTCAGTGGCCAAGCATCTGATTTTCAATCGCATGATCTCGTGGATGCTGTAAAAGTCCTAACTGTGAAGAACGGTCATAAGTCACACTTTTCAGTCCTGTTATAACTTCGAACGATCGATCATTAAATGAATTGTGGTAACTTTATAGAAGGGTTTATTCTGGAAAAAAATAGCAAAGTTAATTTGGTGTTTAGATACCGCCTCCAGAGCGCTTTGGTTCCTCTCTGCCCTTTGTCCCTCCCCAAAACCTGCCCAACTGTGATAAGTGAGAAAATGATTCCCATTTTCTCTGGGAAAAACAGCAGCTTCCATCAAACGATTTTTTTTCAGCAGCCTGCTATTTATTTTTAAACTCTCACCAAATTATACGTAATCATTTCTCAATAACTGTCGGATTAAGTTTGTTTCTGAATCTCTGTTATTACTTTTTTTTTTGTTAAAGCAACTCCTGCTGTTTTTGCTAATCTTCCACCGTCTCATCTGACTCTCTTTGAGGAGGTTGACATGAACAAAGGAATTCATCCAGGCTTTATGATGAGCCTGGAAACTGTTTTGCAGCTGGTGAATTTGCTTTCTTACAAATGTTTGGTGGTTTTGTGGGGTTTTTCTCTTTTTTGGGGGTAATTTTTGTTATTTTTCTCTCTCCGTTCTTCCTCCCCTCACTGCTCTCTGCAATAAAAAGCAGACAAGGAGAGAGCAAAACTGCAAATGAGCCATTAGATCCTCAGAAGATTGCCGGGCGAGACAATTTAAGCAATGATCTGGAGAACAAAGAGGAGAAGGATCTTAAGCAGCTGATCATTCAGCTGAGAGCGGAACTCGAGCAGCTGATGCAAGCCAACGTCTCGCTGAAGCAACAAGGTGAACCCCAAACCACGCCCGGCTGTGAGGACGCCAAAACCCCGGGCGAGTTGAACCTGGAGACCGAATTGTCAAAAGTGGAAGTGAAGGACACGGCTACCCAAACGATGACCCGGTTGGGAGTCGCGGCAAGGCCGAAGCACGAAGGCAAAAGGACGGCGGTCTCTGAAGATGGCGCCGCTACCCAAACTTCTCGGTTTGACCAGGATTGCTGGCAGAGGTACGTCTCGGCCAAGAGCGATCCACAGAAGGCCCTCCCTCAAGTCGGCAAAGCAAACAAAGTGAGTATCGATTGAAAGTGAATCCTTTGTAGCTCAGGGTTGAAATGAAGGGGGTCCTTGGTGCTCTCTGAGCTTGGTGGTTTTCTTGCGGACGTCTCATTACCAAACGAGGGAACACCATCAGTGCTAGAAGAGAGTAGGGTTTGTAGAAAGGAGGAGGAGGAGAAGGTGTCTTCCTTGGTGCTCTCTGAGCTTGGTGGTTTTCCTGCGGATGTCTCATTACCAAACCAGGGAACATCATCAGTGCTGGAAGGGAGTGGAAAATGCTAGTAGAGAGAGCAAACCCCACGCCCTGCTAGCTCTGATGATGTCATCTAGTTGGGTAATGAAACTTCTGCAGGAAAACAGGAGGAGGAGTCATGGTGCTCTCTTAGCTTGGTGGTTTTCTTGCAAACTTTTCATTACCCAACTAGGTGACATCATGATAGGTAACCTCACCAATGCTAAAAAGGAGCTGGGTTTGTGGAGAGGAAGAGGAGGAGGGGAGGATTTGTGGGGTCTTTGGTGCTCTCTGAGCTTGGTTTTCTTGCAGACATTTCATTTACCGAACTAGGTAGTATCATCAGTGGTAGAAGGGAGTAGGGTTTGCAGAGAGGAGGAGAAGGAGGACTGAGGGGGTCCTTGGTGCCTCTCTGAGCTTGGTGGTTTTCTTGCAGATGTTTCACAACCAAACTAAATAATGTCATCAGTACTAGGGAGTACACAGCAACTATAGAGTACATGGAAGAGGAAAAAGAGGAGATCTTTGGTGATCTGGTTGAGTTGGTGTCAGAGATGCCCAATAAAGGACAGGGCCCATAACTCTAGTTGGCCTCGTTTGCTCTTCATGAATCTGGACTTCTTCTGGTGTCTTTCTTCTTCTGTCGAGAAGATACCAAACACATTCTGCATTCTGCACTCAGCTAAATACATTGAGGCAAGGTGAGAAACAGACACCTGGACTGAAGCTGATGCTTTGCTCAGCCCCCTTTGATGGAAATCCTGAAAGATCTGCAGAACTTCAGATCTTACCCTAGAAGACTTTTGGGCCATTTCTATTTTTCCTTTTCTTTCCCTGTCCCTCCTCCTCCCTTGCTTAGTGAGTAACTGAGGCAAAGAGATGGCTCTTCCCAGAGACCTCCACTCAAAGAGTGTGAAGCCGTTGGAGTAACGTTGCTTCTAGCTATTATGGTCTTTTAGCCATTATTCTCTATTACAGCTAATCAGTCATTGGTAGAGCATTGTTCCTGAACATCCTTAATGCACAGAAATAAGCAGTAATTTTCATAGTTATCGCAACATTCAGGGGTAATTTCTTAAGTTAATGATGCATGGGGGTGTCGACGTGCTTCCTTAATCATTTCTTAAAAATCTTTCTGAACTTGCAGAAGGCTCATAGGAAAAAGAAAAGGGAGAAAGCTTTGTAAGAAAACATTTTTCTCCCGTTTTGCAGCCCTGCCAGGCTGATAATTTCTTTCTCCTCCTCCTCCTCCTCCAGTTGGGTTGGGTCTTCCCTCACCCATACCCCCAGACACAAAAGGTATCCCGTTTTTCTTTCGTGCTCTGGATTCTTTCAGACTGTATTTGATTCTCCTTCTCGTCTCTGTTGATGTGCCGTTGAAATCCTTTCTTGATCTTTTTTTTGTTTTTATAATTTTTTAAAATTTTTAATATGATCATTCCATCTTCGGTTGAACAGTGTGTTGTCTGGATACAAATATCTTTGTTAAACAATAATCAAAATTACAACAGCCTTTATTACATTAATATTGATTCTGCAATATTTCACATCGTAATGTTCCACATATTAATTCTACAATGTTAGCATAGCGATATTCAACATACTAGTCATAATATTTACTGATCTCTTTTAACATATCTTCTTTATTTTGTTTCCCTGTTTCTAACTTCTGTTTTTATTTATTTAACCATTGATAAAATAAATCCCAGACTATACAGCATTCAGTTTGCTCTTTCTCCTTAATTGCCAGTATTAATCTATTCATTTCTGCACATTCTAATATTTTCCTAATCATATTCTCATCTTTAGGTATCTCTTCACTCTTCCAATTAAGTGTGGAAGAGTGAGTCCCTTATGATTCTTGACAAATTTATTTTTTCTTTTTATGTACACTGAGGGCATATGCACTGACAAATTTCTTGTGTATCTAATCACACTTGGCCAATAAAAAATTCCTTCCTTCCTTCCTTCCTTCCTTCCTTCCTTCCTTCCTTCCTTCCTTCCTTCCTTCCTTCCTTCCTTCCTTCCTTCCTTCCTTCAATTTTATGTAAATACAATTCTGGCAGCAGTTGATATACGAATAACTAAATATGCACCCTGTCAGATCCATGTATCTGCCATTCTTCAGTGGAAGAAGGAGGGGGAGGGGTTGATACAAGTAATCCTTTTTTATGTAACCTGAATATCTTAATTCTTGTATTGAATCTGTATAACTTGCATATGATATACAACTAGGGATTGGAGCCCAGATTCTTGGAAACCTGACACCTCTTGGAGAGATAGCAAGAGGAGAAGGGACCATAAAAATTCCAGCTCCAAAAGAAACTTCCTGGGAATTTTTTCTCAACTATGTTCCCAGAAAAAAAAGGGGGGGGAATTAACATATTGTTTCTTTGTATTGATGAAATCCACATCGGACTAAGGGGAAGGGTTCTAACTCTGTTTATCTATGCTGCATGCCTGGAAGGATATCAGATCCTGCTTTGAACGGCGCCTGGCTATCTTCCTTTTCAATAAAGAATTCCTTTTGAAATACCCAGTTTTCAAAAGTTCCTTCTTATCGTTTGTAGGGGAGAGAGTCTGGGCCTTATGCATCCTTTCTTGATCTTGTTCAGAGCAACTCTTGTTACCAGTCCAAGAAGTCGCGCTTGCCTGTTTTGCTGAAGGCCTCAAGATCCCTAGGAAGCATCTCCTTAATGACCTCCCTGCCCAGACCAGACCTCCAGCATTGTGTCTTTGCCCTGGACCAAGGCCCGAAAGGAAGGCAGTTGAGAGAAGAGGCCCACCAAAGCGAGGCCGAGGGCCACGGGTCTATCCGGAAGGACGTACGAGAAGACGACAAACAAGCAGGTATGGGGAGAGGTCTTCCAAGGAGACCAACCCAACTTTCTCCTCTTCCTTCTTTGTGGACTTATAAGAGGTTGTGCACTAGGACATTAACCCACTACTGGGCCGTGAGCTGTTGGCCACTGGCAGAGATGGCATTCAGCTGGTTTGGACAGGTTCTGCTGTACCGATTGCGGGAATTTTAACTAGTTTGGAGAACCGGCAAATACCACCTCTGGCTGGGCCCGCCCTTCCCTGTCTGATATTCCCTTGTTTTTTAGCTCAGTTGATTTGCACAGTAGCGTGCTCTCATGATAGAACCGGTAGGAAAAAAAATTGGAAACCCATCACAGGCCACCGGGCTGCGTGAGCGGGAGCCTCTGCCCCGCTCGTGCTAGTGTTGCCCAACTGTCGTGTGGGCACTTGCGGCCCTGTTTGCGTCACACGCACAATTGCTGCTCTGCTCATGCGCATGCATGCTCGCGGCCCTGTTCGCGCATGCTTGCCTAAAGAAACCTCCCCGCCCCCACCACCCTGGCCTGCCAATCCAGATTGGAGACCCCTGCACTAGGACACCCAGGAAGCAATTGTGGAGCAATAGAACGATGGAAACCAAAAAATGATGATGCAATGCCCCAAAAGACAACATCATTGGAATGTGGCATTACATCGTCCCTGGCACAGAGCCAAGAGGAAAGTCTAGAAACGTAGGGCTTCCCCTAGAGATGACGTAATGCACATAAAGATGACGTCATTGGAATGTGGCATTACATCGCCCCTGGCCCAGAGCCAAGTGAATGGGCCAGAAACTTAGATTTATTCCTAAAAATAAGAGATGATGTAATGCCCCCAAAGATGACGTCATTGGAATGTGGCATTACATCGCCCCTGGCACAGAGCCAAGTGAATGGGCCAGAAATGTTGGTTTTTCCCTAGAAAGGCTTTTTATATTGTCTCTAAATGTCTCTAACAATCTCCTTATGAGTTACTACAGTTTTTTCGGAGACTTAAATCCCAACTTTGTCCAAAAATTTTGAAACGGTGAAAAAAAAAACCACAGGAGATTTCTCACGAAATAATCAACATTGGTTGCGTTTTATTGTGATGATTTTCATTTTTCCAATAATTGTAGAATTTTTCACCTAACATACAGATAAAAAAATACAATACATTTAACAATCAGGTGAAAATGTAGAAAGAGAATAGCAGTATATGCATGAAAATCCACAAAGGGTAGAAAACAGAAATATATATACAAAGGATATCATTTCCACTTCTTTTCAAAGATGCAGTGAACCTAACTTTTAAACTTTTAAGTTAAACTTTAACTTAACTTCAGTGAAATGTCCATTTTCTCCTTAAAATAGAAGAATATGGATTTTTAAAAAATTATTTTTTCTCCCTTTTCAAATTTTATTTACCTTATTTAACATTGTCATTTCCTAAACTCAATATATTGCCTACCTATTTCTACAGAAGCATCGGCAATCCAGCCAAAGGTCTTTGAAGCAGATCTTAACCTGCCCGGTATCCAAAACGCTAGCCAGAAAGACCAGGATCAGAGCATCAGCAAAGCAATCCAATTAGGTTCAGTTTCTCTAGTTTGAATTTCTGCAGCTCCTTTTTGCACACATGCAATTTGCAGTGTGTGTGCAATTGCCAACCCAACTTGCCCCCCCCCCCCCCAAAAAAAAAAACAACAGGTTAAAATATTCTGTTATTTTCTGTTAAAATATTCTGTCTCCTAGTTTGATTTTGCTGCAGTTAATTGTTCCTTCCCAGCCCCTGTTTGTAGTTTTGGAAAAGCACCTTCTGAGAATTAAGTTTTGATTTTTGACTCGTCAGCAGGATTCACAAAGCCGGTTAACGTATAATTGGAAGATATGGCTGCCCTCTGAGCCGGAAGCGATGAAATTTCTCTGATCCTCTCTGTAATTTTATTTTTAAATGGCCATCAAGTGCCTTCTAACAAGCACATTTTGTGAGCTACAGATACCATTTTCCCCCCGTTCCCCTGTTTGAATTTCTTGGGACATAACTGAACAGCTTAAAACAGTTTGTACATGGGATTAATGATCATGGAGAGAACCTGGTATCAAATTTTCCATTCCCTCTTTCTCGACATCAAAGAGACCTCCAGAGTTACGCCATCAATAATTTCTTTCGTTGCAAAACGAAAGAACAAACAGGAAAGAGAAAGTGGCTGCATACCACCGCTAGCAATATTAGCTGTTTTTTTTTTTTTAAAAAAAATGCATGCATGTGGAGGTTTGTTTTAATTATTTGAAGAACTACAGGTAGTGGGGCCTAAAGGTGGCAGGTGAGAATTTGAGAGGCGCAGATTGAAGGCTGCAGCCTCAGCCAACTCACCGCGTGGAAGCTCATCAAATGGGTTCGTGCCAATCATTCTCCCTTAGCTGAGCTCACAACTCAGGGCTGGCGACTGGCGAAAAGAAACCGGTGGCAGGAATGTGATAGAGGCTATTTAAAGCTCCTGGAAGCAAGCTGGGATATACATCTAAGACATCAAGAAATGTAAAATGGTGCCAATAGAAGAGAATATCTGTAGCTCAGGGTGGAACTGTGAGGTCGTTGCTGCTCTCTGAGCTGGGCTGTTTTCTCGCAGATGTTTCATAACCCAACTAGGTAATATCATCAATGCTAGAAGGGTTTGCAGGGGAGAGGAGGAAGAGGGTGAGGACTGGAGTCCTTAGTGCTGTCTGGCCTTGGTGATTTTCTTGCAGATATTTCATAACCTAACTAACATCATCCTTGCTTGTCTAGGTAACCCTTCTAACACTGATGATGTTCCCTAACGGGGTAATGAAACATTTGCAAAAAAACCTCCATCTCCAACCGAGCTCAGAAACCACCAAGCACCCCACCAATATATAAAACTGTTCGTTTTCTCTCTCGAACAAACCATCATTTCGGTTTAGTTGCTGGAGTCAATCCATGGGAAGAACAGGGCTTGTCTTCCCCATTCAAGACCCAGTAAATGTAACTTTTAGGAATGTGGGTTCAAGTCACCACTTTAGAGGAGAGGCAAGTCACTCCTTGCTGGAAGGCAGGAACCGCCAGTTTTAGCAACATACATTGGACACTTTAACATCCTCCAAGAAATACCTTCAGGACCGCATTCTGCCAACGTTCTCCAACAGGCCGGTGCGTTCCCACAGGGAGGGTCTGCTCCGGGTGCCGTCGGCCGCTATGTGTCGTCTGGCGGCGCCAAGGAGTAGGGCCTTCTCTGTGGGTGCCCCCGCCCTCTGGAATACTCTGCCACCGGAACTTCGTACCGGCACGGACCTGAGGGCCTTCAGGCGCGCGTTAAAGACCTGGCTCTTTGAGCAGGCCGGCCTGGGCTGAGATAATGATTTTAAATTTGATCTCCATTTTTAACTTTAAATTGGGTTTTTAAGGGTGGGGGGGGGGTTTCCTAATTTTAGTCTGCAGCTGATTTAAATATTTAATTACTTTTTAACTTTTGTATTTTTGTGGGGTTTTTAGATGAGCTGTTCACCGCCCTGAGTCCCTTGGGAGAAGGGCGGTATATAAATGTAATTAATAAATAAAATAAATAAATAAATAAAAATAAATAGACAGAATAAGAGAACAACAGAATAATGGAAGATCTTCTAGTCCAACCCCCAGTTCAAGCAGGAGACCCTATAGCATTTCAGACAAATGACTTTCCAGTCTCTTTTTAAAAGCCTCCACCCATAATTTCTGGTGGGGGAGCTGTTCTATGGCTCGATTGTTCTCATTGTCAAGAAACATCTCCTTAGTCCCAAATTGAGTCAATCTTTGGTTTAAACCATTCGCCTTTTTTGCATTCCAGAAACAGAAAGGGAGACCCCCGAGTCCAAACCGTCTGCTTTGCCAGAGCTTCGCCCCCCGCTTGGTGTCCCTGAGAAGCAGCACGGAGACGTTGCATCGCCGTCCTCGGAGGGCAAGAAGAGCCCTTCCCTTAAGCAGAGCATGCTCAGCTTCGACACCTTCGACTGCGAGGCCGTGAATGACATCGAAGACCTGAGACAGAGAATCAGGGACCTGAAATCTGTGGTGGAAAAATACCAGCTGCTGCTGATCCAGTTCGATCTGATCGAACCGTGTCCTCCCGGAGATGCTCTGGATCCTGTCCGGAGCAACGGCGAGAGGACGCCCTCTCCCGCGGAGTTCAAGGAAAGCGAGCCGGAGTTCGCCAGCTTCTCCAACGAAATGGAGCCGAAGGAAGGCATGCAGGATTCTTCAGGATCCGGTCCCTCGAACGACCAGACCGTCCAGAAGCTCCGAGAGCTGCTGTCGGAAAACGAAGCCGAGCTTGAGAAAGAGCAGATGGCCAACATGAAACTGGTAGATGAAGTCCATCGTCTCCACGACAAACTCAAAAGCCTGATTCCCCGGGACGAGTGAGTAGCAGCCGCTCAGCCTTGGGAGAAAAGGGTGTGTGGTTGGGTGTGCCTGCAAAACAACAACAACAACCATGGTTATAATACAGAAAGTCCTCGAACTTACTGTCAACTCATAAAATATTTCTATGGCCTTTTTAGAGTTGCCAACAGAAAGGGAGAGGGAAGCAGTGGGCAGCTTGCATTCCATAAATGTTTTCAAAGATAGTTTCTAGGTGACCGAAATTTTCTGCCGTGAAAAATTCTAACTGGAGAACATGATTGATGACTCTGGGCTATGGACATGTCCCATTGGAGAATATGAATTATAATATACCCAGGGGGTGGGGGGAAAACCAGGGTCAAGGGGGACAATGAATGATGTCTCTCAGAGTCGGCTGCACCCAGGCAGTGCCAGACACGTTAACTCCCAATAAATCCTTTTGAAGTTTGGTTTGGAGACTCATGATTTAAATGAGGTTAAGTGTCGGAATCCTGACACTTACGACCTCAGTTCAGCCCCCCAATTTCTGCTCTTAAGCGAGATGGTCCTTAAGTGGGTTTCACCCCCTTTTACGACCTTCTGAAGCTGATCATTGCAACGGTTAAGTGAGCCGCCCAGTTGTTAAGTGAATCCAGATTCCCCGCTGACGTTTGCTGGTCAGAAGGTCTCAAAAAGGGGACCACAGGACGCCCCCCGGGACACTGCCACTGTCATAAATACAAACCAGTTGTTAAATGAATCCAATTGTTGTTAAGTGAATTTGGCTTCCCTATTAAATATTGCTTTTCGGAAGGTCGCAGAAGGGGGATGGCGTGTTCGAAAAGGTCACTATCAACTAAAAAATACTTCTTTGGTCTTTTTAGTTGCCAGCAGAAAGGGAGTGGGTGAAAGCAGTGCATTCCTTAAATGCTTCGGATAATCGTCTTGGCAGCCGAAGCTGTTGATGCTCAAGATTATTACTGGAGAGCATGATTGATGATTCTTGGCTATAGATGTGTCTCACTGGAGAATATACATCCAGGGTCAAGGGGGAAATGAATGATGTGTCAGAGTCAGCTGCAATCAGGAAACTCCGATATGTCAATTCCTTTTTTTCCCCCAAACAGTCACTAAATGAAGTGTTATAAATCAAGGACTACCTTGAGTTGGGTTTTGATTGTTTTTTGTGAGCTGCTCAGAGTCGCTAAAAGGGAGAGGGCGGCCATATACATTTTCTAAACAAAATAGATAAATTATAATTTAGAAAGATGGGTTTTTTAGGATGCTTGCCACTTCTGTTTGGCAGACCAGATTTCTCCGTCTGCCTGTCGCTTCCCGAAGAGTCCCCCCAGCGCCAGAAAATCCATGAGAGCCACAACATTTGTGCCACTTACCGGCAACACCTGTCCAACTTGATCCGCGCTTTTGAAGATCTCCTGCGGGACAGCGAGGTGGATTATTATGTAGCCGAGAGCTTTCGGGAGCAGCTCAACCAAAGCGCCCAGATCTTTGAGAGGCTGGAGCACCAATGTCTCTACGGTGGGTAGCTGGCATCTTCTTGAGAACTTCAACGATGGCGATGTCCCCTCTTCTGATTTTTCTCTCCAGGCTTCACCCCATCCCATCATGGCTTCACGTTCTGTTGACCCAAAAGAAGAAGGAAAAAAAACAATGGTGAATTGAGACCTCCTCTCCCAATCCTTATCTTCTCCAATATCATGTCATTTAGAGAATAGAATAAAATAGGATAGGAATAGGGAATAGAATGGAATTAGGAAAGAATGGAATTAGGAATAGAGTAGCGTAGTGTAGCTTGGCGTAGAGTAGAATAGAATAATATAGAACAGAATAGAATATAGAATAAAATAGAATTACAGAATAGAATAATATAGAATAGAATATAGAATAGAATAAAATTACAGAATAGAATTATAGAATAGATTAGAATAGAATATAGAATGGAATAGGAATAAGAGAGAAGAATAGAATAGAACAGAATAATGAAGAATAGAACAGAGCAGAGCAGAACAGAACAATAACTTTACTGTCACTTTGAATGTACATTGATCGGCATACATTAAAATGAAATTTCATTGCATACTGTTCTCAAAGAGTCACCATCTCCAATATACACATGACCATGACAAAATAAATAAATAAATACAAAGTTATGCACATACCCACATGTATGACACAGAGAGACAACACAGTCTAGTTTGGATGTATACATGTACATGGTGAGAAAAACGAATCTTGCAAGTTTACCAGACGGATGGTCTAGGGAGCAAAGCAGTTACAGAATCAGGTAATCCTGCTAGAAATACTTTGAAACCTCCTCCGAGAGGAGAGCAAAGTCTGTAAAGTGGGTATGTGGGGTCTCTAACAATGCTATGGGCTCTAAGCACATAGCGCTTATAAGCAGCATCTTGAATAACGGGAAGGGAGCTTCCTATAATCTTCTCCACTGTCCTCACCACTCTCCATAGAGACTTTCTATCTGAGGCTCTGCTGCCACCAAACCAAACAGGGATGCAGTTTGTTAAAACACTCTCACTTGTGCCTCTGTAAAAAAAGTGGCCAGAACAGAAGGAGAAAGATGTGCCTTTGTACCCTCATCTGATGCACCCTCATCCGATGCAGGAAATTGCAGATGCTGGTTTGCACGCTTCACTAAGGATGACGTTGGACTACAATTCCCATCACCCCTAACCAGAAGGCCGGAGTCAGTCTGGTCGGAGAGGTTGAGAAGAACAGTCAGAGAGGGCTCAGGTGTGGAGAATCTGAAGGGCTCATTTACTTAACTTTTTACTCATTTATGTAATTCCTAAACGTTGGTTCCTTTCTGTAAAAATATTAGAACGATGGTTCTTTCTCCATGACTAGAATTTTAGGCTGGGTTCCCTTTGACAGGCTGCTTGGTTTTCCTTGCTAATTATAATTATTTTTTTCTCTCCCTGGCTTTGCAGGAGAGTCAATAGAGGATGAAATGGCCAGGCTTTGCAATCTTGCCCAGAGGTAGGTGCTACAATGGCTTTTAATTCCATGTCTTTCTATCTACCGTCTCCTGCTTTTTAAATGTTGAGATGGAATTGCACGCTCACATTCTTTTAGCGTGAGTTTTGAACCTTTTATTTAATGATAGAACAAAATGTGAAAATACAAAAGCAAATAGGAGGACACAGCGGGAAGGGGAAGGGAAAAGGGGGGAAAAGGCTTTGACTTCCCTCTGTTGCAGTAAGGTAAAGGTAAAGGTTCCCCTCATACATCCATGCTAGTCGTTTCCGGCTCTAGAGGGCACTGCTCATCTCCGTTTCAAAGCCAAAGAGCCACCGCTGTCCGATAGACGTCTCCGTGGTCATGTGGCCGGCATGACTGAACGCCAAAGGCGCACAAGAAACTCAGTTCCCTTCCCACCAAAGGGGTCCCTATTTTTCTACTTGCATTTTTTTACGTGCTTTCAAACTGCTAGGTTGGCAGAAGCTGGGACAAGTAATAGGAGCTCATTCCATTACATGGTGCTAGGGATTCGAACCACCGAACTGCCGACCTTTCTGATTGACAATCTCAGCCTCAACTTTTTACTTTTCCATAATAATAAAAACTGGCCATAATTTACTTTTCCATAATAAAAAATAGCATCAGAAATTCTGGGCTCAATTGGAGTCGTAAGTCCAGGTCTACCTGGATTTAAACCTTCCCCATTTTCTTTCCCTGTAGCTTGTCTGACTTTGAGATACCCCAACACCTGCCTTCTTCAGAAGGGCCCACTACTGGAAAAGAAGAAACGGAGAGCGGAAAGGGAAAACCAACTGCCACCCCAACCAAGTTTCCACCAGGTAAACATTGGTCTGTCCGGGACGTTGCAGAAGTCGGAATAACCGAATAAAATTAGAAAGGGGCCTTAGAGGCCTTCTAGTCTAACCCCCCTGCTCAAGCCAGTGGGCTGCACTTGTAGATAAAACATTCTGCCTTCAAACACAGGAGGTGAGGAGTTTTCAAAAAGGACACAGTGCATTCATGGACGATTGGAACTAATGATAGTACCTTGGAGTCTTGATGCCTCTAAGATATCTCCTCCAGCTTCGGGCAAATTGCTACTAATATAATTTACTGGGTGCGATGACCTCTCCTAGGGCAGATTTATGGATGCTTCTGATCGGCCGCTGAGTGATGAAGAATGTCAGGTTAATCAGATCCTCGACCTGATCCTTCTTAGGTTCTTACATGGTCTCCAAAGGTTGTTTCAGCTTTGCTTTGACTCATGAAACAATAGCACTCAGACTTATATACAGCTTCACAGCACTCTCTTCCAAGTGGTTTACAGAGTCAGCTTATTGCTCCCAACAATAAGGTCCTCATTTCACTAACCTTGAAAGGATGGAAGGCTGAGTCAACCTTCTGAGGTCCAAAGGCCGTCCCAGCTTTGCTTTGACTCTAGGAACAATAGCACTTATATACCACTTCACAATGTTTTACAGCCCTTCCTAAGCAGTTTACAGAGTCAGCCTATTGCTGGGTCCTCATTTTACTGACCTCGGAAGGATGGAAGGCTGAGTCAACCTTCTGAGGTCCTTACATGGCCTCCAAAGGCTGTTCTAGCTCTGCTTTAACTCTCAGAGATATGCTAACTATTCCACTAGTGGTTTCATCTTCACCTGCTATGTCTTTTTAACAAACAACTGCTCTTAAAAAAAAAGAAAAGAAATGCCCATAAACTGCTAACCCAATAATCAGCAGGCAAGGATTAAATGCTAGGCGTTCCAACTTCAGAGAAACCAGTGTCAGGTTTCCGACGTTGCATTATTGATGGAGCATTGACCCAGAAATGCACACCTTGTTGCCTTCAGATAGGAATCTGGAGGCTCGGGTGACAAACTGGGCAGTGCCGAAAAACATTTGGTGATGGCCACAGGGGTTTGGGGAAGTTTTGGGTGGGTGGGTGAGCAGAACAAAGCCGGGGAGGCAGCGAACGCTACTGGAGCGAAGCAGAAATGCACAACAGGTGGAGAACCATCCGATGCTCCACGCATTGCACCCTCAAAGGTACTCGGACGCAACCGGGCAAAAGCACCTTCGTTTTCGGTGACGCATGGATCAAATGCAATATGGCCCCTTTGGTGCGATGATCCTTCTAGGTGGGGGTCAACCGAAAGCAGAACACACGGCAAACCGCGTCTGAAAACGAGGCGAGCATCTTTAGAGAATCTGGGCTTTCTGAGTTCTCCAGCCCTGCCTGGGTTGTGGGAATAACTAGGAACTGGAGACCAATATTTTGGGATGGGTCTGCATTTCAAGGTCAGATCCTGTATGGAAGGAGAAAGGAGGTGAAGGAGTGCAGAAAGGAGGCCAAAAAGATCGAATTCACGAGGTGAATTGGAGTATTATGGTCTGCGCCAATCTGATTTAGTTACCAATAAGAGAAAAGATTGCTTTTGCTTATACAGTTGTGCTCACCAATGTTTTAATTTAGATGATTTTTTTTTTAATGTAGATGATTTTTACTTCACTAACCCCCATAATTCAGGAGTATCTTAAGTATCTTAAGCTGGGAAACTAACTTTGTCGTGTTAAGTTTCCTCTGTGGAGGAATTTTAATATCATCTAATACTGATCGCATCAACTGCCTCTCGCCCTTTCTAGAGTCTTCTTGTTCTGTCTTTTAATTCAGTTTCTCTTGTCTTTCTTTTATATACCACTTCAATCCAAAGTCTCTAAATGAGCTACATTAGTCCTCCAGATAGCTGCAGTCCAACAAAGCTCCAGGCACTTTCCTTCCTCATTTCCACCTCCTGCTGTCCATCTTCATTAGTTTTAAAGTTGTCCTCCTTCCAAAGGAGATGGCATCAAAGAAAAGAATGGCTTGAGCAGAAGGCTTTTTAGGTGGACAAGATGAAGTTAGGCCTGCGCATGACGTAGTTAAGGGACACCAGGGGGGTCCCAGGTGGCCTGGGGGTGATGGTACTGTTTTTGAAGGTTTCCTCCCAATATCTGGAGGACCATCACTGATCGCAGAAGAAGTGCAGTAATCCTTAACTCACTGGGCTTCCCTGCCACTTCCCAACCTAAGCTGATTCAGCCAATCTCTGGAATTTCTTCAGAGCTGTTGATGGAACATCTCCAGGAAATACGCTTGCTGAGACAGCGGCTAGAAGATTCCATTAAAACCAACGACCATCTGAGGAAGCAGCTGGAGCAACAGGTTTCAGTTTCTAACCCAGACCAAGGTAAGATGCTTTGGAATACAAGTCCTCAGAGCTTAAAGAACCCAACGGTTGTCATGTTGTGGTTAGCTGGCAGCAAGTGCGTATGGCTGAGGAGAGCGAGGACTCAGATGAGGGGCCAGGATCATTAGGGAGTGGACTCCTGCCTTCAGAGATTGTGGGGGCTGGCAGCAGCGATGAGGTTCCCGAGGAGCCTGTGCCAAGTGTGTGTGTGCTCAGGATTGCTCGTAGGAGAGAGCAGTTACGGCAGCATGGGCGACTCGGGAGTAAGGCTGCAAGGTAATGGCCCCTCCTTCAAGAAGATAAAAGCCAGCTGTGAATGAACGCACTTTGCAGAAGGCAAAGACGTTTTGAAACTCCAGCCTCTGGACATTCCAGTATCCTGAGTTTGTATTTGAAGATTCTTGTATTGCAAATTATTTCTTGTCTGTTATCTTTTGGCAAGTCTCGCACAGTTTGGCAAGGTTTGTGCTTATCACCGCTAATTATTTTGTAAAAGCATTACAAGGTTTCTGTTCCTTTTGGAGTATGTTTGATTTGTTGGAAAAGGGCATGGATCAGAACACATCGTCCCCAGTTCAACCTTGAGCTACAAATATTCTATCAGAGCAGGTGTGTGTGTGTGTGTATGTGTGCGTGTGTGTGTGTGTATGTATGTATGTATGTATGTATGTATGTATGTATGTATTTGCATTCCTGTACGATGAAATGTCTGTGTTTTGGCTGGAGCAGCTCCCCTCTAAAACAGTCCGTTTTGCTTGGCAAACCCCCCCACTCCATTGTCATCTTGCAAAAGTAGCCCCATGCCAGCATCCTCTCCTTGCCAAGTTGATCTTCTGTTGAGGCAGTTGATCCTGGAGAGATCAACACCAGCCAGCCAGCCCTGACATCCCCTTTAAAAATTTTTAAAAAAACCCCAAAATCTGCAGCAATTTTACTAGGGTGTCAAAAATGACAGCAAAGTTGTCCGTTTACAATCTCTGGCTGGTAGCCCAGGCTACGTACAGCAGCCTCGTTCCCCAACTACCATTATCAGCAAAGGATAATAGGCAGCTTGGCTGATATTAACCCAGGATTCAGAGTCTGTTTAGGATGACTTGCTGGCAGTCCCTTTGGATTCCGTTTTGCCCTGGATCTATGATAATCTTCAGAATAAATCGGAGATAAATAGCTTTTCTCTCTCTCTCTCTCTCCCTCCCTCCCTCCCTCTCTCTCATATATATATATTTAACCTCCCTCCCTGCTTTGTTTAAATTGTTTCTCCTCCAGAGAAAAGTCTAATCATTTACTGACCCAAAGAAGACTCCTAAATCAACTTTTGTGTATATATTTATAGACTTGGCCAACGCTGGTATCTGTGCGTCGGAGCAACTGAATACTCTGACATCTGAAATTCATTTCCTGAGGAAGCAGAACCAGACTTTGAACGACATGCTGGCGAAAGGATCCAGAGGTGAGATAAGACGCATGCCTTTAAGGGAGGGAAAAGCGAAGAGGATTAATCATTTTAAATTGAAAAGCAGTAAAGGTGTTTTCCTTCCATTTTTCACCTTGTCTTCTAAAGATGTTTTTTATCTGTGGACATTCTCATGGTTCTCAGAAGGCAACTGGACTTGGTTTTTCCTTGAAGAGGTTTCACTTCTCATCCAAGAAGCTTCTTCAGTTCTTCAGAAGGCAACTGGACTTTTTTTTAAAAGAGGTTTTGCTTCTCACCCAAGAAGCTTCTTCAGTTCTTCAGGCACCTGGAGTTTGTTCTTCCTTGAAGACATTTCACTTCTTATCCAAGAAGCTTCTTCAGTTCTTCAGAAGGCAACTGGACTTGGTTTTTCCTTGAACAGGTTTCACTTCTAATCCAAGAACCTTCTTCAGTTCTTCAGAAGTCAACTGGACTTTTTTTTAAAAAGAAGTTTTGCTTCTCACCCAAGAAGCTTTTTCAGTTCTTGGATGAGAAACGAAACATCTTCAAGGACAAACAAAGTCCAGTTGCTTTTGGAAAAAGCACCTTTGGAAGAAAATGCTTTATTAGTGTCTGTTTGAAATCGGAGCAACGCCAGGATTGGCAAAACGACGCACACCATAGGAGAAAATGCATGCATTATTGGCTTTTCGTGTTTTGCAACACTTTGCATCCATAAATTGGAGCAGACTCACAATCGGCTCTTGCAAACCTGAGGCTGAATCTGTGTCATATGGGAGAAATGAACCTCTTTTTATTTTTTCCTGCTCATTGCCCTCTGAGCTATTGCAAGGGTTACATTTTTATCCTTTTATGCAAGTTGTCTTTTTTTTAGCCACACCACCAAAGAAAATTGGAAACACAAAAGTCTTAAATGACAGATCGGTTTCTTGTTTGTTTGCTGCAGGGAAGGTAGTTCTGTGTCTCACATATAAAAACAAATATCTGATTCCAGTATAGCTACTCCGTGACCTAAGAGTCCAAAGTTTCTGTCGCTAAATGAGACAGTTAAGTGAATTTTGCCCCATTTTATGACCTTTTTTGCCACAATTATTAAGTGAAGCACTATTTCTATTAATTCTATTTCTACTATTTCTATTTCAAATTTTTCTATTTCTGTTTCAGATTTTTCTATTTTTATTCCTATTGTTTCTATTTCTACTTCAAATATTTCTATTTCAATTTTTTCTGTTTCTGTTATTTCTACTCAGAAGGACTTGAGGCTCACCTTGCAGAGAAGCAGAAAGAAAACGAAGCCTTGCGAGACTCCTTGACTCAGGAGCACCTGGCCATTGAGGGCCTTCAGAAGGACCATGAGCATCTCAAGGAGGAGAATGAGAAGCTGCGGGAACAAGTGGGAAAAGGAGAGGTCAAAAACGAGGGTCTGACCCATGAGATTTACAACGTCAGGAATGAACTGAACAGGTAATTCTTAAATCTCAGAATGCGGCTAGTGAACCTGTTGTTTCCCAGGAGTCTGTAGAGATTCTCCATCATTCTAGGTCATGGTTGTCCCAAAGGTACTGTTCAAAAAGGCAACTGGACTTCCTTATTTTTTTTCCTTGAAAATCTTTTGCTTCTCATCCAAGAAGAACTGGAGAAGCTTCTTGGATGAGAATCCGAGAAGAACTAAAGAAGCTTTTTAGATGAGACTCCGAGAAGAACTGAAGGAGCTTCTTGGATGAGACTCCGAGAAGAACTGAAGGAGCTTCTTGGATGAGACTCCGAGAAGAACTGAAGGAGCTTCTTGGATGAGACTCCGAGAAGAACTGAAGGAGCTTCTTGGATGAGACTCCGAGAAGAACTGAAGGAGCTTCTTGGATGAGACTCCGAGAAGAACTGAAGGAGCTTCTTGGATGAGAATCCGAGAAGAACTGAAGGAGCTTCTTGGATGAGAATCCGAGAAGAACTGAAGGAGCTTCTTGGATGAGACTCCGAGAAGAACTGAAGGAGCTTCTTGGATGAGACTCCGAGAAGAACTGAAGGAGCTTCTTGGATGAGACTCCGAGAAGAACTGAAGGAGCTTCTTGGATGAGACTCCGAGAAGAACTGAAGGAGCTTCTTGGATGAGAATCCGAGAAGAACTGAAGGAGCTTCTTGGATGAGACTCCGAGAAGAACTGAAGGAGCTTCTTGGATGAGACTCCGAGAAGAACTGAAGGAGCTTCTTGGATGAAACTCCGAGAAGAACTGAAGGAGTTTCATGGATGAGACTCCGAGAAGAACTGAAGGAGTTTCATGGATGAGACTCCGAGAGAACTGAAGGAGTTTCATGGATGAGAAGCGAAACTTTTTCAAGGAAAAAAAAATCCAGTTGCCTTTGGAAAACCCCTTTGAGTTGTTTTCCAGATGTTGCTAAACAAAAACTATCAACAATTGTTCCTCATTGGGTGGGCTGAGAGTCTCACTGGGACATCGACAGGGTTGAATGTTACTCATAGGTATGAGAACTAGAGTTAGGAAGCAATTGGTGTTGTAGACTTGCATAGACTTGGAAGTCCTAGTTAGATGAAGAACCCCAGCGTCCACTTCCTTTATGAAAAGCCAGTTTCTAGGAGGAAAGGTCTGAAGGAGACTTCTCAGGACAACAAGGATGGTGTTAGCACAATGAGATGATGCAGAATTGTAAGCCCACACTGATTAGATTGCTTGGCATCTCTCAGGTTGCAGATGGAGCTGGCCACCAAGCAACACCAACTGTCAGAGAGTGACAAGTTGTTATGCTCGTTGAGAGTGGAGCTCAAGGTGTACGAAAAGTTGGATGAAGCTCTCCAGAACGAAAAAGGTAAAAGGATCCAGATACAAATAGAAAGACTGTTGAGTTCTTCTGCAGTGGGATAATTGAGAAGGCAATTCAGGTATGGCTTTGGAACTTCTTTGAAGTCCAAAGGAATAGAGACAGTTTTGGGCATGCAGGTGTTTATGGACCTTCTCTCTCCATCCTTTGGTTCATCTTCAAGGTTGGGCAATCCCTGTCAATGTAGAGATGTCCATAGGCAAAATCCCATGGGCAAGAGAGCCATATCATTATGGAGGGCCAGACAGCCAGACAGAAGTAGAGATACTCTTCTCCGTAGCCTTTGGTGGAATTTCACAGAAGACCAGGAAATAAATTCTGGATTTTCCCATGTCCAAAATCAAGTCAAAATAACTCCCACTGGAGAACTCTCTATAGAATTTTTGCAGGAGAAAAAATGTTCATGTTCATGTGAAACTATCAAAGGTAGCCCTTGACTCGAGCCCAAAATTTCTGTTGCTAAGTGAAACATGTGTTAAAGTGAGTTTTGGCCCATTTTATGACATCTCACCACAGTTTTTTAAGCCGTTAACTTAGAACCACGGGTATTAAGTGAAATCTGACTTCCCCTTTGACTTGGCTTGACCAGAAGGTCGCAAACGGGAAATCACGTAACCCCCCAGGAAACTGCAACCGTCATAAATACGAGTCAGTTGCCAAGCATTTGAATTTTGATCTCATGACCCTGGGGCGTGCTGGAATGGTTGAGTGAAAAACGGTCATAAGTCCCTTTTTCCAGTGCCGTTGCAACATTGAATGACAACTAAACAAACTGTTGTAAGTCGGGGGCAACTCTTGAGATCCACAACTTTTAATGCGGAGTGTGTCACTCCATGTTTTGCAATCTCCGGTGAGATGTTCCTAGCTTTTGAAAACTTGCAAGAGGGTATGGGAGGCCATGTTAGTGGCCCCTGGCATGAAGTTTGCTCTTTGCCAGTGTCTGGATTCCTGCAGTTACCCCCATTTAAATCATGAGTCTTGAGCCAAACTTCCAAAGCTTCAAAAGGATTTATTGGGAGTTAATATGCCCCGCATTGCCTGGGTGTAGCCAACTCTGAGACACATCATTCATTGTCACCCTTGACCCTGGTTTTCACCCCATTCCCTGGGTGTATCGAAATTCATATTCTCCAATGGGACACATCCATAGCCCAGAGTCATCAATTATGCTCTCCAGTTAGAATTTTGCACGGCAGAAATTTCAGTCACCTAGTTACTATCTTTGAAAACATTTATGGAATGTGGTTTTGGTTTGCAAGCTGCCCCACTACTCCCCCGTCCCTTTCTGTTGGCAACTCTAAAGACTATAGAAATATTTTATGAATTGACAGCCAGGTTCAAAGAATTTCGAGTTCCTTAATTTGGCCGATCAGATATCCAGGTTTCAAGATTGCTTTGATTTTTAGCTTTGGGTCTCATGTCGATGTCTCATAATTAGGACACTTTCTTATTGTTATTTAATCTTGCACCAGCTTCTCTTTCTCTTCTCTCCAGGCTCTCAAACGTCCTTCAGAATTTATAAATCTTCACGCCAATCCTTTAATATACGTAATTTTTTTTTTGCTTTGGGTATGCAACATTAGCTTTTATAGTCAAAGTGAAAAATAATTTTTGGCTCTTATTAAATCTTTGGAGAGTGAAAGCAATTATTAGAGAAGGTCATACGTGCATACATATGTGTGTGTGTGTGTGTGTTTGTGTGCATGCAGTTTTTTTTGGGGGGTGGGCTGTAAAATCATCTACCTACTCTTTGAAGCTGGCTCAGATTCTGGATTGTTCAGCATTTTAACAGCTGCTATTTTAATTGTTCATAATAGTAATGATTATTAATTGCTGTTATGAACAATAGGGACACAGTGGCTCAGTGGCTAAGACGCTGAGCTTGTCAGTTGGAAAGGTCGACAGTTCAGCAGTTCGAATCCCTAGTGCCGCGTCACGGAGTGAACTTCCGTTCCTTGTCCTAGCTTCTGCCAACATTCGAAAGCATGTAAAAAATGCAAGTAGAAAAATAGGAACCACTTTGGTAGGAAGGTCACAGTGTTCTATGCACCTTCGTCATTTATTCATGCTTGTCACATGACCACAGAGACGTCTTCAGACAGCGTTGGCTCTTCAGCTTTGTAATGGAGATGAGTACTGCCCCCTAGAGCCGGAAACGACTAGCACGTATGTGCAAGGGGAACCTTTACCTTTACCTACTAGTAATGTGTTTTTCCCCCTTAAACCGCCCTCAAAACTACGAACCTCTTAGATCGGCGCCAGAATGGAGCAGAAGAATGTCGGAAGGATCAAAACCAACCTCTTGATCTGGGCGAACTCTTGACTGAAATCCAGTTCTTGAGAAAGCAGCTGGAGCAGAGCATCACATCCAACCAGATGTTGCACGAGAAAGTAGAAGAGCAGCTGCGTCTAGAAAAGGGGGAGAAGAAGAACTGCTTGGGGCCAGCTTTGCAGATCAGCTACCTGTTTGGTCATGAGTCCCAACAACTTCAGACTGGGATCAAAGGTAGGGAGAAGCAGCATTCAGGCATCCATAAAGGAGAACATCCATAGCTCAGGGTTGAAATGAGGGGTCCTTGGTGCTCTCTGAACTTGGTTGTTTTGGCCATCATCTGACACCTAAGCCACCACTCTTAGGAGTTGGGCAAGAGGCATCACTCATAAATCCATCCTAGAGATTACAGATTAATAAAAGTTGGAAGGAACCTTGTAGGTCATCTAGTCCAACCCCTCTTCCAAGCAGGAAACCCTACATCATTTCTGACGGATGGCAGTCCAGTTTCTTCTTGAAAGTCTCCAGTGGTGAAGCTCCCACAACTTCTGAAGGCAACTTCTGTTCCATGGGTTGATTGTTCTCACTGTCAGAAAATTTCTCCTTATTTCCAGGTTGAATCTCTCCTTGATCAGTTTCTATCCATTATTCTTTGTCCGGCCTTCAGGGGCTTTAGAAAATAGCTTGACCCCTTCCTCCCTATGGCAGTCCCTCAAATATTGGAAGACCACTATCATGTCTCCCCTGGTCCTTCTCTTCACTTGACTAGCCAAGCCCAGTTCCTGCAACCAGTCATTGTATGTTTCAGCCTCCAGTCTTCTAAGTTTCTTGGTTGTTCTTCTCTGCACTCTTTCTAGCGTCTCAACCTGTTTTTTATAGTATGGTAACCAGAACTGAATGCAGTACTCTAGGTGTGGCCTTAGTAAGATTTTATAGAGTGGTATTAGTACCTCCTTTGATCTTGATTGTATCCCTCTATTAATACAACTTAGGATTGCATTGGCTTTTTTGGCTCCCGCTGCGCACTGTTGGCTTATATTTAATTGGTTGTCCACAAAGTTGGTTGTTCTCAAAGATCTCCATATATATTCTCAGCATTCCATTTTCCCCTTCCCTCACTTCAGTTTACTGGCAGGTTGAAAGCGTTAGGACTGGCAAAAGCCAAGTGGGAAAAGCACGAGAGGGATTGAGTTCTCATACTCTTTCTTCTTCCCTTGGTCCAGGGGTCTTCAAACTTGGCAGGTTTAAGACTTGTGGACTTCAACTCCCAGAATTCTCCTCCAGTCTTGTTAGCTCAGGAATTCTGGGAGTTGAAGTCCACAAGTTTTAAACCTGCCAGGTTTGAAGACCCTTGCCTTAGTCCTTCAGACTTTTGAAAATGGCTCCTTCAATTGGATTCTTGACGAACGTATCTTTTTTTTTTATGTACACTGAGAGCATATGCACCAAGGCAAATTCCTTGTGTGTCTGATCATACTTGGCCAATAAAGCATTCATTCATTCATTCATTCATTCATTCATTCATTCATTCTTTGGCAGGAGGTATCTCAGAAACCTCTCCAGCCTTCCTGAGATATCTCCTCCCATGGAATCCAATCTAAGGAACCATTCTGGGGAAGCCCAGCTTGTATGCCTTTAAAGACCAAACAGTTAAACCCAGTTTCTGTAAACTTTTTCTTGACTGAATAGCTTAAGAAAAGTGTGTTGGCTGCACATTCCTTGGAAATGATCAATACGTACTTTGGATGGCCTGTGAATGAATCAGTACAATTTATGTGGTGCCCTGGGGGAGCATTCTCCCTACTCCCCCAATCCCACCCTCCTCCCCTGCTGTTAAATCAAAGTTTCTAACCACTTAAAGCTTAGGGAAAGACAGAAGCATCTGTATGCCATACAAATTTGAAGGGGAAGGGAACATCTACTGCCACAGAACATAACAGATGACCCTTAGCTCAGAAGACTTACCGAATAAATATTCCCACTTTGACGGCTGGCTTCATCTGGTACTTTTGACCTTGTTGAGCCAAGCTGGGGAGAAAAATACATATATATCTGGATGAATCAAGACATCTTAAAACAATGCAAAAATAGGGATGTGTGTCTCAGAACCATTAACTCCAAGGGGATTAGAAAATAAGGAGAAAGCTAAGTGAGCTAATAAAAATAAAAAATATATTTTTTATTATTTACAACTATAAGCATCAAGCACAGTGCCACCATTTTGGCATTACTTGGCCTTACATGCAAAAATAGAACCAAACCATTAACATTCCTATCATTGGTACAATATTTACATTTGGATTCTAATCCTCCTAGCTCCTTTTGTTCTGACCTTCCCCTCTTTTTTGCAACCACAGGTAGAACTTATTCCAGGTATCATAATATGCTGATTCCCCCTTATTTTTCAGTATTAAAGTTAATCTATCAGCTTCTGCACAAGCCATCATTTTCCTTATTATCTCTCTTTTTGGTGGTTATACTTTCATTTTTCCAATATTGTGCAAAAACTATTCTCGCCACTGTCAGTACATGTATTATTATTATTATTTTTAATTACAATTTTTTATTTTAAACAAACATTGGCAAACAAAACATAAAACCATCTTCCAGTTACATACAGCGTGTCGGTTGGTTACAAGTCTTTTGTGCTTCATCTCCATTGTCCTCACTTATAGGTTGTATAAATTCGCATATTATCCATCTAGTTACTAGTATATGTATATATATATGTATTTTTATCATTGTTAATCATTTATTTGACTATACTATAACTATTACATACCATTGCCCAGGTTGCACTTCTTGCTCATCTGAAGGCAGAACAAGAAGCAGGGATGGAAACTGATCTAGGAGAGATCCAATCTAGAACTAAGGAGAGAGTTCCTGACAATTAGAACAATTAATCAGTGGAACAGAAGTTGCCTTCAGAAGTTGTGGGTGCTCCATCACTGGAGCTTTTCAAGAAGAGATTGGACAACCATTTATCTGTATAGGTCTCCTGCTTGAGCAAGGGGTTGGACTAGAAGACCTCCAAGGTCCCTTCCAACTCTGATAATCTATGTTCTAAATAGGGGAGAGTGTGGGGCCTCTGTTTGTCCCCTAAGAGGCTGCCACCAAGAAGAGGGGATCAACATGTTTTCCAAAGCACCAGAAGGCAAAACAAGAAGCAATGGATGAAAACGGATCGAGGAGAGAACCAACCTAGAAATAAGGAGAAATTTCCTGACAGGGAGAACAATGAATCAGTGGAACAGTTTGCTTTCAGAGATTATTCAACTGGAGGTTTTTCAGAAGAGATTGGACAATCATTTATCTACTTGGGCAGGGGGCTTGACTAGAAGACCTCCAAGGTCCGTTCCAACTCTGTTATTCTGTTATTTTGAATTCAAGGGAATAAATAAGAAAAAGGGGACAATCTAGAAGACTTCCAACTCTTGTTATTCTGTTCCTTTCATCCAGTTCTTTAGAAGCAGAGAGGAATTATATTGTTTTCAACTGCCCAGATGAGTAGAGAAAATGTATGGACCATGGGTTAACAATCTAGGAATGAGTAAAGTCTTCACTTCTCCATAGACTCTATGGAGGGAGTTCCCAACCTTTTCTACACCCAGCGCCCCTAAAACTCTTCTGATATATTCTCACACTCTTTACAAAAGACAGTAATTTATGCATATACACTATAATTTTGAAACTTATAAGTTTTTGCACCCCTGGAATATTGTCTCACCCCCCCCCCAGTTGGGAACCCCTGCCGTAGAGGAAGACTTTTGACTATCACCTGTACACGTCACTCAGATGGTTGGTCGCTAATCCAACGTCCTCTTCCATATCTCTGCTTGCAGAGTTGAGTTTCAGTACCTTGGACAGCCCCTCCCATTGCAACCTGTTGACCAACAAGGAGATTTGTCCCGTCCCCAGTCACTGCATCTGGGCAGACAAGAACGGCCAACATATCCTCGGCTTGATCGAAGATTACAACTGTCTCCGGAAGCAGATCACAGAAGGGCGGAAGCGACTGGGTAAACTGGAGCTTCCCCTGAAAGAGGGAGAAGGTCTGGATTCTGCAGTGATGGTAAGTGGTGTAGCCAGGAAGCTGAATGGCTGGGAAAACTATGGCACTACAGACTTCTCTGGAAGAGTTGAGGATGGAGCATAAGGCACCAGGGCTCTGTGGGATTTTTCCATAATTGAGAGGAAGGGTAAAATAAGCTGTCTTTTTGTCTAGATCCGTGATGGCGAACCTGTGGCACACAGAGCCCTCTGTGGGCATGCGCGCCGGCCAGCTGGCCTTCCGGTTTCCAGCACTGGTGCATGTGAAGACCAGCTGGGCAGCATGCTTTACATTCTCTCTCGCCCATTTCTCACTTTGGCACTTCTCTCTCTCTCTCTCTCTCTCTCTCTCTCTGTGTGTCTGTCTGTCTGTCTTTCTTTGTTTCTGTCTGTCTCTCCTCTCTGTGTCCCTCTATCTCTCTGTCCTTTTCTTTCTCTGTCTCTCTCTGTTTCTGTCTGTCTCTCTCTGTCTTTCTTTGTTTCTGTCTGTCTCTCTCTCTCTGTCCCTCTCTTTATCTCTCTGTCCCTTTCTTTCTCTGTCTCTGTCTCTCTCTCTCTCTGTGTCTGTCTGTCTCTGTCTTTCTTTGTTTCTGTCTGTCTCTCTCTCTCTCTGTCTTTCTCTCTCTGTCCCTCTCTTTATCTCTGTCCCTTTCTTTCTCTGTCTCTGTCTCTCTCTCTGTGTCTGTCTGTCTGTCTCTGTCTTTCTTTGTTTCTGTCTGTCTCTCTCTCTGTGTGTCCCTCTCTCTCTCTCTCTGTCCCTTTCTCTCTCTCTCTGTCTCTCTCTGTTTCTATCTATCTGTCTCTGTCTTTCTTTGTTTCTGTCTGTCTCTCTGTCCCTCTCTTTATCTCTCTGTCCCTTTCTTTCTCTGTCTCTGTCTCTCTGTCTCTCTCTTTCTGTTTCTGTCTGTCTCTCTCTCTCAGTCTCTCTCTCTCTCTGTCCCTCTTTATCTTTCTGTCCCTTTCTTTCTCTGTCTCTGTCTCTCTCTCTCTCTCTCTCTGTCTGTCTGTGTCTTTCTTTGTTTCTGTCTCTCTGTCCCTCTCTTTATCTCTCTGTCCCTTTCTTTCTCTGTCTCTCTCTTTCTGTTTCTGTCTGTCTCTCTCTCTCTGTCCCTCTCTTTATCTCTCTGTCCCTTTCTTTCTGTCTCTGTCTCTCTCTCTCTCTCTGTGTGTGTGTCTGTCTGTCTCTCTCTTTCTGTTTCTGTCTGTCTGTCTCTCTCTGTCTCTCTCTCTTTGTTTCTGTCTGTCTCTGTCTGTCCCTCTATCTCTCTGTCCCTTTTTTTCTCTGTCTCTATCTCTATCTCTCTCTTTCTGTTTCTGTTTCTGTTTCTGTCTGTCTCTCTCTCTCTCTCTGTCTCTCTCTCTGTCTCTCTCTCTCTCTCTCTCTCTCTCACATCCATCTGCCAAAGAAAACATTTTGATTCAGTTCCGGATAGTTTGCTCACCATTAAACAGAACCGTTTATAGGGTCCTGCTCAGGGAGGCACATCTATATTGCCCAAAGTGACGTCCGGAGTCATTTGACTTTCAAATGACAAGATGTGGAATGCAAAACAGGAGAGGAAGGGAGTGTGTTTTCCCACAGAGCCCAGTAAAATGTAACCCATTATTAATTACCATTATTGATTAGCCTGCATTCCTGCTCCTCCAGCAGCTGCCCCCCTTCCAGTTCTTGAATAATGCATAATTTTGCTACCTTTTTAACTGAATAAATTAGTTTTGCCTGACTCGCAATATTCACGCTCATCAGCCTTCCTGAACTGTAGCAAATTGGATTTGGGCCATTAATTCAAGCTGACTTTCCTTCCTCCCCCCCTCCCCAACCCCCCAGGATAACATTTTTCTCATCTTCTCCCTCTCGTTGTTGTTGTTTTTTCCTTCTCCAGGTTCCTCTGAGCAGTTTGTCTGCCACCTTCAAGGCGGTCCAGCAGAACCTGGAAGAAGCTGCCCGCCTCTTGAACCTCCTCTGGAGGGTCTCTTTGCCAATGAAAGTGGTCCATGCTGCTGCTTACTCGCTTCAGGTTAGGGTCCCGGTGGGTAGAAAGGAGGGAGGGAGGCATTTCAAGCATCCAAAAAGCTGGAGAGACGATACTGTCAGCATTCCAACTCCAAACCAAGCATTTCTTCAAAGTTCCAATTTATTAGAGCTGTCATATTGCCACATCTGGGAAAACCCAAATCTGAGAGTTGGATTAAAGTGCTTGATGTGTGGATGCGCAGAAGGCAGAGGAGAGGAGAGCAGTGGAAATCTATGGGCTGGCCCTCGGGACGGAAGAGCCACAGCTGCTAGCGAGGCCCCACCCTAGCGCTTGTGATGAAAGGCAGGGAGCGGAGATGAATAGCTGTGGCAGACAACTATTCATCTCCCTGCCGGACAGACTTGTTAGCCTGCAGTGAGAGAGAAACTTTTTGCCAGGGCTGCTGGCACTCCTAATAAAGGAAACAATAGGTAACTACAGGAGTTTGTCGTGTTTGGGAGCCGGATCAGAACAGCAACTCTTGTGTGAGTAGAAGTGGAAGGTTGCTTTCTTAACATGCTTAGGGAATTTCTTGACTGAGTCGGGATATTGAATGCTGGAGAATAGTTGACTGAATGAAACTGGAGACCCTGAAATCTTTGATTCCCTTTCCTTCGGCTCCCCAAAAGGGGTGTATGATAGAATACAGCTCCTTCAGCATTTTAATGCAGGTGGGTTCCTACCAAGCCGAGCTCCCAGGCCAGGGAGTCAGCAACCCGCAGCTCTAGAGCTGCATGTGGCTCTTTCATCCCTCTGCTGTGGTTTCCTGTGCAATTGATAGGGCTTTCGGTTAGGGCAGATAGAGGGAAAAGGATGCCGCACTAGGAGGAGACTCTATGGTGGGGGAACCGGACTTCTGGTCTGCTCCAGAATTGAACGGGGTGGGGAGTCTTCCAGTTAGGATCTTTGTGACTCTTTGAGTGTTTAAGGTTGCCGACCCCTGCCCCAGGTGGAAGCTGAGGAACCTCACAAGTCAACAAGAAGGACATCTTCTTGAGAAGGAGCATTGTCGTCTTCAGCCGTAGTTGCGTCTAGCCAAGCTTTGGGAAGCCCACACCCATCATGCGAGGGAAAGCTAACCCTCCCCTCCTTGCTCTGCAGGATGAAAGTCTGAAGTCCGAGGTCTACAAGCTCCGCCGGAAAGTGGCCGAACAGGAGAAGAAGCTCTACAGTATGGCCAGGCGCTTGTATTCCACCAACCAACTCAAGGAAAACATGGAGAGGGTCATCATAGATCAGTGTGAGTGGAGGTCTTCCATCTTCTCTGCTCTTTGTCCTGCTTCCGAGCTTCACAGTGACCTCAGAAGGCTGAGATAGACCAACCCCTGGTCTGACTCAGTGCCATTCCCCTACTTTTTTTCTCCCCAGTTCCAAGTAGCAAGCTAGATCTCAGTTGGGGAAGCAAGTAGGAACTTGACTAGCCATAAGGGATGTGGTGGCTCAGTGGCTAAGAGACTGAGCTTGTCGATTAGAAAGGTCGGCAGTTTGGCAGTTCGAATCCCGAGTGCCGTGTAACAGAGTGAGCTCCCGTTTCTTGTCCCAGCTTCTGCCAACCTAGCAGTTCGAAAGCACATAAAAAATGCAAGTAGAAAAATAGGGACCACCTTTGGTGGGAAGGGAACAGCATTCCGTGCACCTTTGGCATTTAGTCCTGCTGGCCACATGACCACGGAGACGTCTTCGGACAGTGCTGGCTCTTCGGCTTTGTAACAGAGATGAGCACTGCCCCCAGAACTGGAAATGACTAGCATGCATGTGCAATTGGAAACTTTACCTTTAAGGGATGCTTAGTGTGAACATCTCTTGAGATAATGTCCAGTTGGGACTCTGAGACTGTTCTGACCCAAACCCTTTTCCAATAAGACAAACAATAACCAAAGGGAACAGAAACCCTGGTTAAAAGGCTGCTGCAAACTAATTAACTTTGATAAGCACAAACTTTGCCAAAACTGTACGAGACTGCCAAGAATCACAGATAAGAAATATTTCACAACACAAGTCTTCAAATACCAACTTAAAATACTGTAATGTCCGCGAGGCTGAGTTTCAAAACGTCTTTGCTTCCTGCAAAGGATAGTTTCACAGTTGGCTTTTATCTTCTTGAAGGAGGGGCCATTACCTTGCAGCCTTACTCCCGAGTCGCCCGTGCTGCTGTAACTGCTCTCTCCTACGAGCAATCCTGAGCACACACACACTTGGCATAGGCTCCTCGGGAATCTCCTCATCGCTGCTGCCAGCCCCTACAATCTCTGAAGGCAGCAGTCCACTCCCTAATGGTCCTGGCCCCTCATCTGAGTCCTCGCTCTCCTCAGCCATCCACACCTGCTGCCAGCTAACCACAACAGAGACGTGTCTGGAGTATTTTGACAGAATTGATGAATAACAGAATTGGAAGGGACCTTGGAGGTCTTCTAGTCCAACTTCCTGCTCAAGCAGGAGATCCTATGCCATTCCAGACATATCTCAAGCCAAACTAACTCTCTTTCTCTTTTCAGTGGCGTTAACACACAATGTTTTAAAAAAGGCCAGAGGAAACCTTGAAGTAAGTAGAATCGCTCATTGCCATCCTCTTGTCTCTTTTCATTTTGACTTCCTTTCTTCCTTCTCTTTAAGTCGTATTGTCTTGGGAATCATCCATCTTGCAAAAAAAACAACAACAACAACCCTGATAATTGGGATCTGGAGAGCTGATTGGCAACTCCCATATTGGAGAAGGGACTTCAGATCTCCTCCAACCGATTTCTGGGCTTCGATATTTTGGTTGGGCTTTCCGATTGGTCCATAATGGTGACCAATTGTAAACTGGTTGAGTCTTCCAAGTCTACATTCTCCTTCTTCTGCTTCCTACTTTGGTGGCCATCCAGCCTTCAGGTTTTTTTTCCCCCATAAATCCAATCATCAATTTTGGCTAGAAGAGAAAATGGGATGGGTGGGAAGAGAGAAAACATTAGAGACCCTCGGACTAGACTTCTTCAAAACTAGCAGGCTGAAAAGACCGAAGCTTAGAAGTCTAGCATAGCAGATATGCTTTCTTTGCCCTTATTTCTGCTGCTATTTTTCTACAGAGTATTTCTACACAAAAACTCATTGGGATAGCCATTCTTTATTTGGGGGCAGTCAAAGAAATAAGAGTAGAATAGAATAGAATAGAAGAGGAAGAGATAGAATAGTAGAAAAGAATAATAGAGAATAGAAAAGGAAGTGGATAGAGTAGTATAGAAGAATGGAGAGTAGAATAGAATAGATGATAGAATAGTAGAAGAGAAGAATAGAGAAGAGGAAGAGGATAGAATAGTAGAATAGAAATAGAAGCTGGAAGAGACCTTGGAGGTCTTCTAGTCCAGCCCCCAGCTCAAGCAGGAGAACCTATACCATCTCAGACAAGTGGCTGTCCAGTCTCTTCTTAAAAACCTCCATGAATTTTCTCAAGTCTGAGATGGGCAGATAAGTCTTTTCCCGGTCCTGCTAGATTTCTGGATGCGGGGAAATTTTTCTACACAGTGGAACCGCCTAGTATCCAGTCAGTAATCCCACAACAGGGAAGAAAAGAGGTTATTTCGCTGTCGCTGGGATGTAACCCCACAACTGCCAAACCCTTTTTGTTTTATTCCTCAGGTTCAGCCATCAGACAACAAATCCACCCCTTCCAGCCTCATCAAGAAGAGGGTTTAAGCGAAGGTTTCTGGGGGCCTACAATAAAGACCATTTTCCTTTGCCGAGCCGGTGCTTCCGGGTACTTCTTTCCCTCCAAGGCCTTAATATTCCTTACAGTTTCCACCCTGTTACTCTGCCGTTTTCTACCCCGATGTCTTCTGGATATCCAGACTGCAACACTCTCTCTTATGCCAAGGATGATTAAATTTGGTACCGATTTTTTTCTTCTTCTCCAGCTTTCTCTGGCTGGGCCACCTTCGGTGCTTGGCTTTGCTCACTTTACATGTCAGTGGCATGAAGACGAACCTGCTGTCAAGAAGGTCAGCGAAGGCCGAGTTAATTTAGGCAGGTGGAGTTTTTGGAGTGTGGGAAACTCAAGAGGTGGGAACATGGGAACGTAGACTCCCGTGCACAGAATAAAAGTCTTGCAGATCTTTGCTTGAAGGTCGTGGCTGAAAACAAACTCGCTTGCAGGGTTCGGATCTCCATCATCCCAGCCACCCAAGAGGATCCTGAAATGAAAAGAAAATGGAGATGATGGTTTGCACAGAACTTGTTCTCCTCCCCTCCACCCCCCAACTCCATCCCATAATTGCAGAATCTTGCATCTTTCCTTCGCAGCTCAGATGGAGGAGTTAGTTGGAGCCACTTAAACCACAACAATTGGCCGCTCCTGGCTCACATTGGCAAAGTTTACCTGTTGAATCTGGGGGAAGGGAGATGTATATTGCTTCACTGGGTAGTAGGTAGGATTTCTCCACCCCTAAACTGCAGGGGACTTTCTGCTACCTCCTTTTTTGGGCAGAGCACCTGCCTCTAAATTGCCACTCAGCTTCTTGCCTACTTGGACAATATGCAACTCGGATGCCCATTGGACCGGAAAAGTAGCCATAAAGTTGACAAGGTCCATCTTTAAATGTCCACTCCATCCCAAACAGGAGAGTAGATTCCAGTTGGGCTTTAGATGTTGTCCTTTCTCAAAGACCTGAGCTCCCGATATTTTCTCCGACGACATGATTGAAATTTGGAAGCTACGTTTGATCTCCTTTTTGCCTTGTTCAAAATTCCAGGAATCAAATTCCTCCAAAACCTGGGGCAGAAGATCCAAAAATTCCAGATCCATCTCTCTCATGACCACCTCCCATTGTCTTCATGTCCACACTAGGCTGTTAAAAAAAGTGACATAATTCAGGGTATGATTTTCACTTTAAAAAATCGCCATCTTTTGTTCTATAATATTCCTTTCGAGCATTCTTGCATCTAAACCATTCCTGTAGACTATTTTAGAATGTGTTGGTTTTCTGTGATATATTTATTGTTTGCTATGACATCAGACTTGCATAACTACCATTTTAGAAATTGTCCTGAACTTCTTTTTAAGGTAGGATTTAAAAGAAGTATTTATTTATCGGTGTCTCGGTTGGGTGCACCAACGCCGATGGAAATCCGAGCTAGCTAGACTTCCATCCTAATCAACCTGGATGTTTTCTTAAGAGTCTCACCCTAAGATAATTTCAAATCCACAATATTTCTTTTACTGCTGTCCTATCTTCTCCATCCCAGACTGATAACTTCTTTCCTATTAGGAAAAAAAATAACAAGTGAAGCAGCCCTTAAGGAGCATAGTTAGATTAAGCCATTCTGGCAAGAAAATGTCTTAATTTTTCTCGAGATCTCTCCAGGCCATTAGTGCCAGCAGAAATACTAAGCAGAATAATTAAAACAATAACTGGATGGTTTGGTTAGGATTTTTCAGACAGCCAAGGAAATGTAGAAAGCTAATGCTGGGTGACTTTCTTTTCATGGAAATGGCAAATAATGGTGTGGGGGTTTTTTTGGGAGAGAAGGACAATAGAGTCCACCGGCAAATTTGGTAGTACAGAGATGGTTCTCCTTGGTTCTCCGTTTCTGAGGTTGCATTAGTAGACTTGATCAAGTCTATTTATGGCTGTTGGACCATAAGTCCCATCATTTCAACACTGGCCTCACTTGGTGGGACCTTCAATGACATCTGTCAGCTTGCATGTCAACCATCTCTTTGAGGCTTTGATCTATTGAGGATAGAAGAACATGGGCACTTCTCAGAGCATTAAAAGTTCCACCTTATCTATCGAAGAGTTGGGTTCTCTTCAGAGATTATGAACAACTAGAAAGGTGAATAGTTACTGAAAGGGAAAAAAACCCTTGAAAAATCAGAACTTTCAAGATAAATAGATCCAGAGCTGGCCTTCAACTTCTAGCCATGAAACGAAGGTTTGGCTCCTGCAGGGAATAAATTATTTCCTCATAAAAAACTCTCACCTTTCTGGCTTTGCTTATTACATCTGGACGGCTGGATTCCAGCTTTTTTCATCGTTTCCTTTTATACGGTACACAGCTAATTCCCCCCCCCCCCCTAACTTTAAAACGTGTGTGCGTACAGAGGGATGGATTTATGCTCCGGCTGAGTTGTGTGTAGTAAAGTGTGTGAGACAAGAAAATTGATTTCAAGAACAAGATGTTAAGGTTCGCGTTTCCAGTTCAATAAATGGATCTCTTTGCTTTAAAAAGTTGTGTGGAGTTTTTGTTGCTGTTTTTTTTTTTTGCCTGTAACTAGCACGGTCCACCTTGAATTTCTTCTCAAAATCTATACTTTATCCCTTTATTTTTATTCCTTCATAAATACTTTTTAAGCCACCTCAAACCTAAAAGATCCTAACGGTTGGGGGAAATGTTTCCTCTAGCTTTGGGGAGTCCCAACTTTTGTGATAACAGTTTTGCATCCAAGAGGCTGAAACCTAACACAACTAACTCTTGACTTAAACCGGTTGTTTTCATGGTGTGGAGACAATAACTTGGTCCTCAACACCAATAAGACCAAGGAGCTTGTAGTGGATTATAGAAGGAACAGATCAGACATCCAGCCCTTGCTTATCAATGGAGACTGACTGGAGCAAGTGGCCAGTTTTAAGTTTCTGGGTGTTACCCTAAATAGGACCTGACCTGGGATGCCCACATTGCAGCCCTGATCAAAAGGGCCCAGCACAGATTATACTACCTGAGACTTCTCAGAAAGCAACAACTGAATGAAAAACTGCTGCTGACCTACTGCTGCACCATAGAGAGCATTTTAACATAGTGCACCTCTGTATGGTGTGCCAATTGCACAGTGGAAGATAGGAAAGCACTCCAGAGGGTTAATGTCATTGCCCAGAAGATCATTGGTTGCCCTCTCCCCTCTTTGGAAGAGTTTTATAGCTCCCTCTGCCTTAAGAAAGTTCAAAACATCCTCAAAGATCCATCTCCTCCTGGGCTCCCTTTTTTTTGAACTGTACAGGATAATAAAAACAAGGACAAATAGGCTGAAAAACAGCTTCTATCCCTGAGCAGTAACTATATTGCATTCTGCTGTATAGTGCAGTGTTGGTGTGGTGTCGGGGTTTTTCAATTGTATAGAATGCAAAGGATGTGTGTTTGTGTTTAATTTTTTTTTTATTGTATGTAATGTACACTGAAGATGGCATTTAATTTCGTTGAATGAGGTGCAGTGACAATAAAGTAAACTAAGTAACTACAGTCTCAGTTGTGGCCAAAATTACCCATTGTTGGCTGTTTAAGTTCTTCCCAATTTTGTGACTTTTTTTGACACGCTCGTTAGCAAATCACAGTGGTTGTTAAGTGAACCACAGAGCCTTTAAAGGAATTCAGCTTCTATTAATTTTGCTTGCCGGTTGGGAAGGTCACAAATGACCTTGGGATCCTACTTCCCGGTTGCCAAGCACTTAAATGTTGAGCATCAGACAGTGGGGAATGTTGCAACGGTCGTAAAGGCGAGGACCAGTTTTAAATCCCTTCCCCCCCCCCCCGCAAGTTTGAAAGGTTGTAAGTAAGACTAGCTGCATACGTATCGAATGATCCCAGCTGATCATTTAATTTTAGACCCGCGTCAAAATTTCCACCTTGTCTTTCCAAATTTAATTTTACTCCCAACCCTAAATTATAGACAACTTGGAGCTCATCAGAAATTGCTATCAATTTGCACCTTTCAGAATTAATTGCACCCATTCCTCCTTTTTTGAATGCTGTTCCCAACACCTGAAACATCTGCAGGGCTATATATAGCCAAGCCCTCTCTTGCTTTGTCACTGCGATTTGTGCCCATCTGTCCTTTTGTGTGTTTCTCATTTTTGGGGTGGGGGTAGGGGTGAGGAAGAAGCAGGAGGGGGCCGAGATAATATTTTGGTGCCTTCCACAAGTCTGCAGTTGTGGCAACACGACCTGGAGCAATGGTGGGCTAACCTTTTTGGGCTCCTGTGCCAAAAATTGTGCACGCACTTGCACACTCGTGCTCGTGTGCCAGCACCCAGAAGGCAATGTGTACCCCCATGCCCTCTACGCATGCGCATGCAATCCCTAACCACCCACCCACCCCCTCTGCCTTACATGCACTGCGCCTCACAGCTGATTTTCATCCAGTTTGAGTCCTTTTTTGACCTCCCAGAGGCATGAGGGAGGCTTTTGCAGGCTTTGCAGGCTGAAAAATAGCCCCGTTTTGTCACTTCCGGTATTTTCGGAAAAACGGGAAGTGACAAAACGGGGCTAGTTTTTGGCCTGCAAGGTCTGCAGAAGCCTTCTTCAAGCTTTGGTAGGCTGAAAAAAGCCTCAAACCAGCCGAAAATCAGCTGTGAGGTGTGCGCATACGGAGTGAGGTAAGTTTGCCTGCAGCTCGCATGCCGGCACAAATGGCTCTGCATGCCACCTGTGGCACACGTGCCATAGGCTCGCCATCACGGGCTTGGAGGTTGGGTTTTGCAACATTTCAGTCTCCTTGATTCATGTAGTGACCAAGGTTACAACGGCACCTTGGGCAACTGATTCGTATTTATGACGGCTGCATGATCCCCTTTTGTAACCTGACGAACAAAGTCGATGGAGAAACCAGACTCACTTAACAACCGTGTTACTAACTTAACAACCGCAGTGATTCACTTAATAATTATGGCAAGAAAGATGGTAGAATGGGAGCAGACTCACTTAACAAATGTCTCGCGTAGCAACAGAAGTTTGGGACTCAATCGGGGTTGTAAGTCGAGGTCTATCTGTTGTTCGTTCTTGATAGAATAGAATAGAAATTGGAATAGAATAGAGATTGGAATAAAATAGAAATTACAATAGAAATTGGGACAGAATAGAATAGAAATTAGAATACAATAGAATAGAAATTGGTATAGAATAGAAATAGGAATAGAATAAAAATTAGAATAGAATAGAAATTGGAATAGAATAGAATAGAAATTGGCATAGAATAGCAATTGGAATAAAATAGAAATAGGAATAGAATAGAATATAAATTAGAATAGAATAGAAATAGGAATAGAATAGAAATTGGAATAGAATAGAAATTGGAATAGAATAGAAATTGGAATAGAATAGAATAGAAATAGGAATAGAATAGAAATTGGCATAGAATAGAATAGAAATTGGAATAGAATAGAAATAGGAATAGAATAGAATAGAAATTAGAATAGAATAGAAATAGGAATAGAATAGAAATTGGCATAGAATAGAAATAGGAATAGAATAGAAATTAGAATAGAAATTGGCATAGAATAGAATAGAAATAGGAATAGAATAGAAATAGAATAGAAATTAGAATAGAATAGAAATTAGAATAGAATAGAAGCTGGAAGGAACCTTGGGCAACTTCTAGTGCAGCCTACTAATCAAGCAGGGGAACCTATGTATTAGACCATTTCAGATAAGTGATTGCACCATCTTAGTTTTGAAAGAGTTTCATTCGTAATGAAATCTGCTAATGAGCCAAGGCTCCGTAATTGCTGCGGAAATCAGGGAAGGCATTTTACAGGGGGGAAAAGTTAGCAGGGAAAACTTTTTCTTCTTCCCCTGCAAAATTTTTGACCTAATTAATTTAAATAGCCCCGTGGAAATCGCTCCCTCCCTCCCACCCCCACCCCCACCCCCAGTTAAAAGCCCTCGGGGAAACAAAATATCTAAGAAGAGCAATATTTTAATGACTCTAACCTAGAATCGTTCGACGTGGAAAACCAGAGAGGGAATGGTTCGGGGAAATGAAGCTAGGTTTGTGACCAGACTCTTGGGATGAAAATCTTGGGATTTTCATCGGCTGGGTTGATTTAAAAACAAAAACCTGGAAATGCAGCACTTAGATTCATCCAAGCCAATGCACAGAATGGCAATAGGAGCCACAAGAGAAAATGCCACCAAGAGTTGCCCTTTAAATATCTCCTCCTGAAAATGCAAATTGCTACCTGAAGAGATCAGGTATTAAAATATCCAACTATTTTTTTATGCCCCTGGAAATTAAATAAAGCCGGGCACTACATGATTAATCAAATAATAACTAACCTGAGGTGGGGAAGGGGGTGGTTTGTCAGGAAAATATTTCTGATTAGGTGGAAATGAAAGCATCACAAAATATGTTCTGACCCAAGCTGAACAGACTCCTTATCCCGAAAAAAACCCCATTTTTTATTTGGTTAATGTTAATTCCTGGCATTCACACCCAGAAAAGTCTTGGCGATAATCCTTTCCAGGTTTAAGTGCAAGACCAGACTTATCAGTCCTTGGATAGTTTCCAGACCGATAACTTCCAAGCGCAATGCTGTACAAGGAATACTTGGCAAGGAACCTGTGAGAGTCATGAAGAAATCTTCACACTAATTAAACAAACTAATTGTCTCCTGCAAACACCACTGCCCTTTTGCTCCTCTTTATTCCCTATGGGAAGGATCCACTTGTGCCTTTTTTTCCAAGTCAACCCCTGTTCCTTCGTTGTTCCCTTCTCCTGACAGCTCTGTGCATGTGTGCATCTGGAACAGGCTCCAGCTGTTCTTCTTCCCCACTGATCTCCGACTCAGAAGGCATCTGATAAATGCCAAATGGCCCTGGCCCCATCTCTGCCTCCGATGCAGAGCATTCATCAGAGCCTTCCCCAGACTCCAGGACTGGCCCAAATTTCTCCCCAACCTCCTCACTGTCCAAGTCTGCTGCCAGCTCCAGATTTCTGGGAGTTGAAGTCCACAAGACCAATTCTCGAATACAGCTCATCTGCCTGGAATCCACACTGTATAACGAACATTAATACAATTGAACGAGTCCAGAGGTATTTCACGAGAAGAGTCCTCCATTCCTCTGCTTGCAATAGAATCCCTTATTCCACCAGGCTTGAAATTTTGGACCTAGACAACCTAGAACTACACTGCCTACAGTCTGACCTAAGTTTATACACAAAAGTGTCTACTGCAACGTCCTACCTGTCAATGACTACTTCAGCTTCAACCACAATAACACAGGGGCAAACAATAGATACAGACTCAAAGTAAACCGCTCCAAACTTCAATTGCAGAAAATACAACTTCAGCAACAGAGCAGTCAACGCCTGGAACTCACTCCCTGACTCTGTTGTTACATCCTCAAACCCCCAAAACTTTAACCTTAAACTTTCTACCATGGACCTCCTCACTCCATTCCTAAGAGGTCTGTAAGGGGGCGTGCATAAGCGCAGTAGGGTGCCTACCATCCCTGTCCTACTGTCCCCATTTATTTGTGCTCATGTGTTATGTATATACTTATGCCTGTTTATACTTATACGTTTATACGTTGTATTCGTACTTATATTTGTTTTCTCATACATGCTTGACAAACTAAACTAAATAAATAAATAAAATAAGTCTTAAAGTTGCCAAGTTTGGAGACCCTCGTGATAGAGAGAGAGGTATAGAGCTGAACAACATACTCTACATTGACCATGGCTGAAGGCAAAGAGTGGACTCTCCAAAGATATAGAGAACCTGTTGATTGCCTCCAGTCCTTGGAGCATTCAAGCACAAAGGTTTTGAAGATCAATGTAGACTTTTTGGAGCTCCAGCAATCGAGACTACAAACTCAAAGTAGCATTCAAAGCAAAATACCTTAGCTAAAGAAGCCTGGAAAAATATGTGGAGGCCCATTCGCCTGGTCTGTTTTTCCAGCTCACTGTTTAAGCCATTCAGCCTCAGCTTGAGTTGAAGCTCCTTGTATATTGTGAGACTCTCTAACTTCCTAGCCTCAGCGACCAGCAACTTTCTCAACCTGGACAATAAATTAAATTAAATATATTTAAATATAATTTAAGCATAGAAGGCTAGGGAAGTGAGTTTACACAGACCTGATAAGAGCAACCCAGCTTCTCCATTTGTCTTTGTTGAACCATCTTCCCTCAATCTCCTTCACCTCCAGCCTTCCACACCTGTTCCATCAGACCTGGATCTGCAAACACTCATTCCCAGCTGATGAGGCTTGCTCACAAGGAAGCCGGAGATTTCCCCTCTGCCACATGCTCTTCAGTCGTGGGGGCAGCTCCTTGCATTTGTCCTTGAAGATGTGCTCCATCACTGGAGGTTTTCAAGAAGAGGCTGGACAGCCATTTCTTTGGGATGGGGTAAGGCAGGTAGGTATCTCCGAACTTGGAAACTTTTAAGACTTGTGAATTTCAACTCCCAGCATTCCCATGCTGGCTGAAGAATTCTGGGAGCTGAAGTCCACAAGTCTTAAAGTTGCCACTTTTGAAGACACCTGATATGGAGTCTCCTTGAATGGAGTGGGGTGGGGGTTGGAGTAGAAGACATCTAAGATCTTTTCTATTCTGTTCTATTCTATTTGAATAGAATCAAATCGAATCAAATAAGAATCGAATAAAGATGCTTATTCGGTTCTATTCTATTCTATTCTTCATTCCAATATTCTGCTCTGCTCTACTGTACTCTACTCTACTCTGCTCTGCTCTGCTCTGCTCTGCTCTGCTCTATTCCATTCCATTCCACTCCACTCCATTCCACTCTATTGTACCCTATCCTACCCCATTCCATATTCTATTCTATTCCATTACATTCCATTTGACTCCACTCCGCTCCACTCCACTCTATCCAACCCTACCCTTCCCTACCCCACCCTACCGCATTCCATATTCTATTCTATTCCATTCCATTCCACTCCACTCTATTGTACTCTATCCTACCCCATTCCATATTCTATTCTATTCTATTCTATTCTATTCCTATTTCTGTCCCACTCCACTCCATTCCACTCCACCCCATCTTGTAATGTAAAAAGCAACACAATTGCTAGTAATGCAAGGAGAAATTCTCTCCATTGGATTTATTTCATTTCAAATGTATCACTCCCATCTCCAGTCCCTACATTAGAAGAAGTGTCTTTTCTAGAGGCCTTCTGGTTGGCGCTTCATCTATTGAAATGGCTGGACACCAACAACTTTATTTGATGCCTCCCCCAGGTGCCAGACTGCACTGAGCCCACACCACATAATCCAGATGGCTGCTTGTTGCCTGTTTATTCTCTCTCTCTCTGTCTCTCTCTGTCTCTCTCTCTCTCTGTCTCTCTCTCTTTAAGCTGGAGGTCCTGGAATCAAAACCAGAAGCCTTTTTGAAAGCCACAGAACTATGGACAGGTGGCGACGGGTGAAGATGTCCTCACGCAGACACCAGAGCCAGGCTTCTGCCTAGAGGCCCTCCCGGCTTATCTGCAAATCAGGTAATTTATCTGCAAATCAGGCTGGATAAGCCAATAGATAGGGCTATTTTACATAAGCCAGTGTCCAACAACGCCTTAGGATGCAAGCTGAGAATGTGTCATTCCAGGATGGAGTAAGTTTCGATTTCCAACTGGCGGTATTGTCAATGCAGACACAACCTTGACCCCCCCCCCCCGATTGTAGAATGGCAATCTTTAAATTATATTTCCCCCACCCCCCAAAGATGCTTAGAGCTTATATCATTGAATTATAAAGCGATCTGCCAGCTTTTGTTGATGATGTGGAATGTGGCTGACAGATGCATTTACACCAGATAAGCGTTCAAGTAACTGGCGTAATGGCTTATTAGTCTAGTCGCGAGGAAAAACAGCAGATTGAATGAATAGGGGTGTAGGAATGTAGGATTGTGCTGTCTTTTTTCCCCTGGTATTTTCTTGGGGGTGGGGCTGGTTTCTTGCCCCCTCATGCTTACCATCTGCTAAGCAGCTGGGGTTTCCAAAAAAGAAGAGATAATCAAAATCCGTCCAGCACAGGTAGGAATTCTAGATGGTCGGCAGGCTGAAAGAAAGACAGAAAGATCAACACTTCTAGTTCGATATCTAGAAAAGAATCCCAAAGGTGCTTTTCCTTTATTTTCTCTTGAAGACATTTTGCTTTTCATCCAAGAAGCTTCTTCAGATCTTCAGAACTGAAGAAGCTTCTCGAATGAGAAGTGAAATGTCTTCAAAGAAAAACCAAAAAAGTTCAGTTGCCTTCTGAAGAACTGAAGAAGCTTCTTGGATTAGAAGCAAAACATCTTCAAGGAAAAACGAAGTCCAGTTGCCTTTGGAAAAAGCACTTTGGGGACAGCCATGACTTGGGTGACTGAGATTCTCCATAGACATGTAGATGAAAATTTATTTCAAATAAGTTCTGGTCAGATGTGTTGGCATCTCTGGATTCATGTGGCTCCCGTCATATTTATTGTCACATTGTAAATAGCTTTGGTTTATTTCTGAAGTCCAGCATCTAAGATAACTTCTGGTTGCAACCCATTGCTGCTGGAACACCTGGTTGGATCCTATCTGCACTTACCCTGTTTCTCCAAAAATATGACCTACCCAGAAAGTAAGTCCTAGCTTGATTTTTACATGTGTGCCCAATATCAGCCCTACCTCGAAAATAAGTCCTAATTAAGATCCCACCCACTCCAGAATAGATGGGTAAAAATTAAGCTAGGGTGGGGATGGGGGAGGGTGGAGCTGCCCTACTACTTACCTTTGGACAGTTGTAACCAGGCCTCACACACCCCGATACCTGCCTTGCTGGCCCATTTCTTCTGCAGCTGGCAAGGCTGGCAAGGCTTTCCTGAAGGCCTCTGGAGCTGATAACAAAGCTCTGGATCGATCCAGAGCTCTGTTATCGACTGCAGAAGCCTTCAGAAAAGCCTTCCTGGGTGCAGAAGAAGTTCCTGAAGGCTTCTGACAGCAAAAGAAGGCCGGGGGCGATGCGCACAAGTGAGGTCAGTCAGTGGATGATATCCCCCCAAAATAAGACCTGGTGCCTTTTTTGGTGGCAAAAAATATATAAGATAGGGCCTTATTTTGGGGGAAAACACGGATAGATAAACATTCACCATATCATCAGCAAATATTGAGGTGGGATGGAAAAGCAGCATCAGTCAAAATAAAAAAAAAGTTTGACTGGATGTATCTTTAATCCAACCAAGTTGATAATGTTTTTAAATTTTCGATAGTTAGGCCAATTAAACTGCTGAAAGGATGACAGAGAGGCAATTTTCCACCTCGCGCCGGAGACGAGTCCCCACGGCCGTTTAATTTAACGTTGCTTGAAAACCTTTGCCTGGAGTTTTCTATTCGAAAGCGGTAAACAACAACCACAACTTTCCCGTCACACAGATGTAAGCTGCAATTTTAATGTCGGATGGAGCACCTTCTGGCATTTGCCGGGAGGCCATCCTTTATAAATACACATTTCTGTGAGCAATCGTAGCAATTAGTTGCTCGTTTGGAGAGAGTGTCGTGTTGATGAGGAGATGCTTCGGGTTATTTATGATATTAAAGATTGGGAAAGGGGGTTACAAAAGGGGAACTGGCTAATTAAAGACACCCGATGACGTTAACTTTGAGCCACTCGGAGCACAGAAATGGAAGCGTCGTGTGGGTGGGTGTGATAGCTATCTGTCTGTCTGTCCGTTTGTTTGCCTGTCTATATATCTATCCATATCAACTGTCTCTCATCTGTCTTATCTTTCCATTTATCCATAGGTCTATCATGTACTATCATGTATCATCTAACTATTCATTGTATGTTCTGTCTATCTATCTATCTATCTATCTATCTATCTATCTATCTATCTATCTATCTATCTATCTATCTATCTATCTATCTATCTATCTATCTATCTATCTATCTATCTACCTATCTATGCATCTATCTATCTATCTATGCATCTATATATGCATCTATCTATTTATCTATCTATCTATCTATCTATCTATCTATCTATCTATCTATCTATCTATCTATCTATCTATCTATCTATCTATTTATCTATCTATCTATCTATCTATCTAACTAACTCCGTATTATCATCTATCTATCCATTGTATATTGTATTTAGAATTTTTAGAATTTATTTGATTTGTCAATCACTTACAAGATAATAAGGTATAAGTATATACATAGTTATGAATACATGAAATGGGTACATATAAGAAAAATAAAAGGAACAATAGGACAGGGATGGTAGGCACGTTGGAGCGCTTATGCACGCCCCCTACAGACCTCTTAGGAAAGGGGTGAGGTCAACAGTAGACAGTCTAAGGTTAAAGTTTTTGGGGTTTGGGAAAGAAACCACAGAGTCAGGTAGAGTATTCCAGGCATTGACCACTCTGTTGCTGAAGTCGTATTTCCTGCAATCAAGTTTGGTGTGGTTAACCTTGAGTTTGTATCTATTGTGTGCTCTTGGGTTGTTATGGTTGAAGCTGAAGTATTCATTGACAGGTAAGTCATTGCAATGTATGATTTTATATACCATACTTAGATCTGACCGAAGATGGCATAATTCAAGGTATCTATCTATCTATCTATCTATCTATCTATCTATCTATCTATCTATCTATCTATCTATCTATCTATCTCTGTACTATCATCTATCTATCAGTTATATAATCTATCTATCTATCTATCTATCTATCTATCTATCTATCTATCTATCTATCTATCTATCTATCTATCTATCTATCATCTATCCACCCACCTACATCCATTGTCCATCTATCTCTATCCATCCATCCATCCATCCATCCATCCATCCATCCATCCATCCATCTATCCACCCACCTCCATCCATTATCTGTCCGTCCATCCATCCATCCATCCATCCATCCATCCATCCATCCATCCATCCAACCTACCTCAATCCATCATGTGCCTGCCTGCCTGCCTGCCTACCTACCTACCTACTTACCATCTATCTATCATCTATCATCTAGTTTGCAGGCCCAGATTTTGGTCAGCCTATTTTGGGTAAAAGTTTTATAAAGGCTACCTTACTGGGTTCAGCACATACACTGATCAATGAAGCCCAACCAGTATAAACACTTTCAGAAGAGATGTTGGGTTTCTTTGGATGGGACCCCCTGGGAAGGAAATGTGGTTGCATGATAACATTCCTTAAGAAAAGGATTAGCAATGTTTATTTGACTCAATTAAAAAAAAATTTCTGCAGAAGAGGTTCCATGCTAGAGTAAGATTTGTCATCCTATGTCCTCCATTATTAGTGCCTGGGGAGAAGAAAGTTCCCAGCATGCATTGCTGCTGAAACCCACACCTAGCTGCCTATTGTTTGCACAGAAATAACAGAATTAGTTTTATGCCAATTCCCCATAGTGTATTGATTCCCCCTTGTAGTAATTATCTGCTTTTTAATTTTTTTTTAAAAAAAGGTCAAATATTTGCTTTATCTTATAATTCAATTTCAGGGATGTTTCTGGGAATCAAATTAACTCCTTTGTAATATCTTCATTGAAGAAGGAGATTAATTATGCTTACAAGGAACCTAATTTAACTTATCGGACATTTAATGTTTCAGGGATCAGTAATGCATTTAAATTTAGGATTAGAACAGTGATCTGGCTCCATTAGAGTTTAGCCACCATAATATTTGCCTTAATTTTTATGAATTGGGATAAGAGGTTTTTTTTTTACCCTCCATTCCTCCACGCCCTTACAAGTAAAATTAAAATATTCATTACAAAAGCAATAATTACTCTTTGGGAGTTTTACGAGGATGTTAAACAGAAACATCTGTGAAGGGTATAAAAATTCAAAAACTCTTACTGAAATAGTACATACTGGATTCGCTCAAAAATAGTGCTTTTTTTTTTTACTCTCATGCAGAAATATCAGTTAAAGTTGTTCAAAGTCAACCTTGCCTACTAAAATACTCTTGCTGGAAGTAAAACATCCAGGGCAATTTCTGAAAATAAATTGGATTACTCTTGAGTTTTGCACTGTCGGGAGAAATAATACCCAGAGGTTGGAGAAAATGACAGCCACCTACAAATATCTACACAACTCTTGTGTGGAAGATGGATTTGTTCTTTATTATTCCAGAGAGGTAGAGTTGAAAGCTATGGATGGGAATGATCCAGAGATCCATGTTGATCATGGCTGTTAGAAACAAGGAGGGAAAAAATCCGTCTCAAGAGAGCTAGCTTGGCAGATGAATGTGGTTGTGTGGGACTGTCTAACTTGGCTAGAGTTATTGAAGCAGAATTCAAAGATTGGAAGATGTGGAGAGACCTGGCCCATAGAATAGCCAGGACTTGAATGTCTATTTTAATGAAAAGAAGGACTAGGGGTGTCATGATAGCAGTATTTGAATATTTGAGGGGCTGCGACAAAGAAGAGGGGTTCAACCTGTTTGTCAGATCCGTGTATCTGTCATTTCTTCAGCGGAAGAAGAAAAGGGGGGAGGGGAACTGGTAAAGAAATCCTTTCTTGATGTAACCTGAATATATTTAACCTTATATCGAATTTGCACACCCACACATGATACAATGGAGGGAGGGAAGCCAGTTGGCCAGAACCTAACACTTCTGAGAGGCACAGCCAGGAGATGAGAAGACCATAAAACTCCACAGTGAAGTGCTCTGGGCAATCTCCAAAAAAAAGTCCATTCTGAAAAGGGGGTGGGGGGAAAATAGGTACGTCTTGGGAAATGTACGTGAGAAAGATCGTTCCTACAGGGGAAGGATCCCCTCCCAGAGGGGCTGGGAGGGGAATTAACATTTTGGCTTTTGTTTCCCTAAATAAACTTTGAGATAAGGGGAGGGGTTCTAAGCTCCCTTATCTATCACTGTATGCCTGAGGGACCTCAGACGCTGCTTTGAACTCCTACATGAATTGTCTCATCTCAACAAAGGATTCCTTTTGATACATTTGGTTCTCAGAAGTTCATTCTTATTGATTGAATGGGAAAAAGTTCTGTAGCCTGGCACTATTCTCCAAAGCACCCGAAAGCAGGACAAGAAGGAAATGATGGAAACTAATCAAAGAGACCAAACTAGAATGAAGGAGAAATTTTCTGACAGTTAGAACAATTGGAACAACTTGTGTCCAGAAGTTGGGGATGCTCCATCGCTGGAGGCTTTCAAGCAGAGACTGGATAATCGTTTGTCTGAAATCATATTAGGGTCTCCTGCTTGAGCAGTGGGTTGGACTAGAAGACCTCCAAGGTCCCTTCCAACTCTGTTATTCTGCATTCTGACATGATGGCTGTCTTCCAATATTGTTCTGACTCAAACCCTTTTCCAATAAGACAAACAATAACCAAAGGGAACAGAAACCTTTTAATGAGTCTTATGAATCCCCAGTTAAAAGACTGCTGCAAACTAATTAACTTTGAAAAGCACAATCCTCACCAAAAGTGTGCAAGACTGCCAAGAATCACAGATAAGAAATATTGCACAACACAAGAGTCTTCAAATACCAACTAAGATACTATAATGTCCACGAGGCTGGAGTTTCAAAATGTCTTTGCTTCCTGCAAAGAACATCCGATTCATAACTGGCTTTTATAAATTCTTGAAGGAGGGGCCATTAACTTGCAGCCTTACTCCTGAGTCGCCCGTGCTGCTACAGCTGCTCTTTCTTCCGAGCAGCCCTGCATGCATGTGCACTTGGCGCAGGCTCCTCGGGAACCTCCTCATCGCTGCTGCCAGCCCCCACAATCTCTGAAGGCAGCAGTCCACTCCCTAATGGTCCTGGCCCCTCATCTGAGTCCTTGCTCTCCTCAGCCGTCCGCACCTACTGCCGGCTAACCACAACAAATATATAAGGGGCCACCACAAAGAAGAAAGGATCAATCTATATTCCAAAGCACCCAAAGGCAGGGCAAGAAGCAACAGATGGAAACTAACCAAGGAGAGAAGCAACCTAGAAATAAGGAGAAACTTCCTGACAGTGAGAACAATTAACCAGTAGAACGACTTGACTCTAAAAGTTGTGGATGCTCCATCACTGGAGGTTTTTAAGAAGAGATTGGACAGCCACCTGTCAGAAGTGGTATAGAGTCTCCTGTTTGAGCAGGGGGTTGGACTAGAAGATCTCCAAGGTCCCTTCCAACTTTGTTATTCTGACCGAATGGATAATGTCACCATTATCATTGAAACAGAGAACGAAGGCCTACCTATCACTCCTTATCACCCATCCCCTCCCACTTGTGACTGTAACCCGCATGGAATTGGGGGCAGCCGGGCCGGCGAGCGCGCCTGTGGGGCCTCGGGGGTCCCCGTGTCGGGGTGGCAGACAGGGGGTGGGCAGCCGGGGGCCAATTTTATCGGCACGGTAACTGGGAGAGGTAGGTATGCTAGGGGTGGAGGGCCATATCCGGTTAGGGGATCGCGCTCCCGATGTTTACAAGCGGTAGCGCGCTCCGACCCTCCCTACCCATCCTGCAGTCCTGGTTGTCCGGAATCTCAGGCCCTGAATACCCGGCTGCTGTTGTGCAATGCCAGGTCCGTGGTTAATAAGGCTCCCCTAATCTGGGAGTTGGCTCAGGAGGAGGCCGCGGACCTGGTAGGTGTCACCGAAACCTGGTTGGGCCCAGAGGGAGGTGTCCCTCTGGTTGAGATGTGCCCACCAGGTTTCCTTGCATTTCACCAGCCTAGGGTTCAGGGAAGGGGCGGTGGGGTGGCGGTGCTTATAAAGGAAGTCCTTTGTCCTAGGGAGGCCACTGTCCCTCAGACGGCTGGCTGTGAATCTCTTTTTGTGAAGTGGGGGCAAGGGGTTCAGATGGGTCTTTTGTTGACGTACCTGGCTCCCTGCCACGTCTCATCGGCCCTACCCGGACTCCTAGAGGTAATAGCCGGGCTGGCGGTTGAGACCCCAAGGCTCTTAGTCATGGGGGATTTCAACCTGCCATCGCTCGGTGAAACCTCGGGGTTGGTCCGGGAGTTCTTGGCTTCCATGACGGCCATGGACCTGACCCAGTTAGTTTCTGCCCCCACTCACATGGGAGGTCACATGCTGGACCTGATTTTTGTCTCTGGGCAGTGGTTGAATGACTGTAATTGGGGGGATTTAGTTATTACGCCCTTGTCATGGACAGATCATTCCCTCCTTAGGCTGGATTTCTGTTCCGCTACCCCCCACCGCAGGGAGGCGGAGCCACTTAGATGGTTCCGCCCCAGGCGCCTAATGGATCCGGATCGGTTCCAGAGGGAGCTTGGGCCATTTCCTGAATCTCTGGCTCTCAGCTCGCCTGGAGACCTGGTGGCCACCTGGGAGGGGTCGGCCACCGGGGCCCTAGAGCGAGTTGTGCCTATGCGACCTCTGACTCGGCACAGATCCCATTTGGCTCCGTGGTATACGGAGGAGCTACGGGAGATGAAGTGCCGAAAAAGACGTCTTGAGGGCATTTGGAGGGCGAGCCGTTCTGAGTCTGACCGAACACAGGTGAGATCTCATATTAAGACTTACCTTGTGGCGATAGGGGCGGCGAAATCTTCGTATTTCTCCGCCCTTATTGCATCAGCAGAAAATCGGCCTGCCGCCCTGTTTAGAGTGACCCGCTCTCTACTTGAACCGAGAGCGCGGGATGACCTCTTGCAGGGTAGAGCGGAGGAGTTTTCCCGATTTCTGCATGATAAAATCGCTCAGATTCGGGAAGGGCTCGACTCCAATTGGGTGGTCCCGGGGGAGGTGTCCGGGGCAGGTCTTGAGAGTGTTATCTGGGGGGAGTTCGATCCTGTGACCGCTGAGGGTGTGGACAGGTTGCTGGGGGGTCTGAATGCCACCACCTGTTTATTGGACCCGTGTCCTTCCTGGTTGGTTTCGGCCGCCAGGGAGACGACACGAGGCTGGCTCCAGGGGATTGTCAACGCTTCTTTGAGAGAGGGGTTGCTCCCTACCGCCCTGAAGTCGGCGGTGGTGCGCCCCCTCCTCAAGAAGCCTTCCCTGGACCCAGCTATTTTAAACAACTATCGTCCAGTCTCCAACCTTCCCTTCGTGGCGAAGGTTGTTGAGAGTGTGGTGGCACGTCAGCTCCCCCAGTACCTGGAGGAAGCAACTTACCTCGATCCGTTCCAATCGGGCTTCAGGCCTGGACATAGCACTGAGACGGCATTGGTCGCGTTGGTTGATGATCTCTGGAGGGCTCGTGACAGAGGGTTCTCCTCTGTCCTGGTCCTATTAGATCTCTCGGCGGCTTTTGATACTATCGACCATAGTATCTTATTGCGACGGTTGGAGGGGTTGGGGATTGGTGGAACCGTCCTCCGATGGTTCTCCTCCTTCCTCTCTGACCGTTCGCAATTCGTGTTGGCGGGGGGGGAGAGGTCCACCTCTAGGCCCCTGGTTTGTGGGGTGCCTCAGGGGTCGGTCCTTTCTCCCCTCCTGTTCAACATTTATATGAAGCCGCTGGGCGAGATCATCCGTGGTCTTGGAGTGAGGTGTCATCTGTATGCAGATGACACCCAGCTGTACATCTCCACTCCGGACCACCCCAACGATGCTGTGGGGACTATGTCTAGGTGCCTGGAGGCCGTGCGGGACTGGATGGGCGGGAACAGGCTTCGGCTCAACCCATCCAAGACCGAGTGGCTGTGGTTTCCGGCGCCCCGATATAGCCAGCTGACACCTTCGCTGGCTATTGGGGGGGAGGTTCTGCCCCCCACAGAGAGGGCTCGCAACCTGGGAGTCCTCCTGGATGTACGGCTGTCGCTTGAACATCACATCGCGGCCGTCTCCAGGGGGGCGTTTCATCAGATCCGTCGGATCTACCGGTTGCGGCCCTTCCTGGATCGGGACGCCTTGCGCACGGTCACTCAGGCCCTTGTCACCTCTCGCCTGGACTATTGTAATGCCCTCTACATGGGGCTCCCTGCGGGGAGCATCCGGAGACTCCAGTTGGTGCAAAATGCAGCCGCGAGGGTGATTATGGGGGCGTCGCGTAGCGCCCATGTGACGCCTCTCCTGCGCGAGCTGCATTGGTTGCCGATGGCTCTCCGGGTTCGCTTTAAGGTTCTAGTTTTGACCTTTAGGGCGACCCATGGCATGGGACCAGGTTACCTTCAGGACCGCATTCTGCCAACGTTCTCCAACAGGCCGGTGCGTTCCCACAGGGAGGGTCTGCTCCGGGTGCCGTCGGCCGCTATGTGTCGTCTGGCGGCGCCAAGGGGTAGGGCCTTCTCTGTGGGTGCCCCCGCCCTCTGGAATACTCTGCCACCGGAACTTCGTACCGGCACGGACCTGAGGGCCTTCAAGACTTGGCTCTTTGAGCAGGCCGGCCTGGGCTGAGATAATGATTTTAAATTTGATCTCCATTTTTAACTTTAAATTGGGTTTTAAGGGTAGGGGGGGGGGTTTCCTAATTTTAGTCTGCAGCTGATTTAAATATTTAATTACTTTTTAACTTTTGTATTTGTGGGGTTTTTAGACGAGCTGTTCACCGCCCTGAGTCCCTAGGGAGAAGGGCGGTATATAAATGTAATTAATAAAAATAATAAATAAATAATAATAAAAAACTTTGTTGCTTGTATCCTCTGTTTCCTAGTATGATTTGATGTTGATTGTACTCTATGACTATCATTAAGTGTTGTACATTATGATTCTTGATTCTTAACGAATGTTCCTTCTTTATGTATACTGAGAGTATTTACACCAAGACAAATTCCTTGTGTGTCCAATCACACTTGGCCAATAAAGAATTCTATTCTATTCTATTCTATTCTATTCTATTCTATTCTATTCTATTCTATTCTATTCTATTCTATTCTATTCTATTCTATCAACCTTGGTACACCTTTGGTTCTAGATCCCACACTGAATAGATAGCGTTTTTCAACCCGAGCAACTTTGGTTGTGTGGATTTCAAGTCCCAGAACTGTCAGTAATGGGTCATGCTGACTGGGGAAATTCTGGGAGTTGAAGTTCACACATCTGGAAGGAGCTACATTTGGGGTTCAATGGAATCTGGTGGCCAAAGTGTCTTCTGGATCCATCAAAGTGCTCCAAGATGTAACAGAATAACAAAACAGCTGAGTTGGAAGGGATCTTAGAGGTCTTCTAGTCCAACCTGTACATGTTTGGTGTGTATTTTAGGAACGGCATGCAACTGGACTCTAGATGGTGATCGCCTTTGGCAAACCGACTCCAATTAGCCATTAATAAGCAAAGATTTTTTGGGAGATGCTGGGCTTGTGATCACCACACTGCCTTTTTCCTGAATCCTGTGGACAAACCATCTGGTTTTGTTGTCATCTCGTAGTTTGGCCTGCATGAGACGTTGGCCAATTCAGCAGCCAACCAGACTCTTGGCCATCTGTGTGGTTCTCATTTGCTTCCTTCCTGCTTCCCTTGGCTCTCCTCTTCAGAACAATATCCCAGTTGAAACAGAGGGATTTGCCATATCTGCTGGCACACACGAGTTTCGGGGATGAAGTTACCAATGAAGCTCCCCATTTTATTCAGCACTCAGAAACAAAGTTCACCCAAATAACAATTGATGGAAGAAGTCATACTGGCAAATCTGGGAAAATCTCGAATCTGAGAGTTCTGGGTTTTCCCTTCCCAACTGAAAATCCAAAACCCATCCCCTGCACCCACCAGTCCATCACATGGCTCAATCAACCATCATCCCAACATGGAGACATTCCTCCAGCCACTCCTCTCCACGCGCAGGGTAACTTGTCCTTGATTTTATGAGAAGATTGTTGTTGACTCTAACTTTATGCAAGCCCCTCTTCCAAATATCCAGACATTAAAATCTGGGAGCTTTGAGCTTCTAAGTAAAATATGGCTTCCAAAGCTGACATTACAGCCAGAGGTGGGTATTCAGCAGGTTCTGACCAGTTCTGGAGAACCAGTAGCGGAAATTTTGAATAGGTCAGAGAACCGGCCAATCCCACCTCTGGTTGGCCCCACCCCCATCTCTTCTCTGCCTCCCGAGTCCCAGTTGATCGGCTTCTTTGGTTGCCCTGCATAGGCGAACAGAGCTGGAAAGCAGGTTAATGGGGTGGGGAGGGAATGGAATTTTACAGTATATCCTTCCCCTACCATGGCCACTAAGCCACACCCACCAAGCCACGCCCACGGAATGCTACACCCACCAAGCCATGCCCACAGAATGCTACACCCACCAAGCCACCCCCACTGCTGATCGGCTGGGTCTTCTTTGGTTGCCCTGCACTGGAGAACAGTGCTGGAAAGCAGGTTAGTGAGGTGGGGAGGGAATGGGGATTTTGCAGTAACCTTCCCCTGCCATGCCCACCAAGCCAGGCCACACCCACCAAGCCAGCCATGCCCACCAAGCCACACCCACAGAACCGCTACCAAAAATCTTTGAATCCCACCACTGATTACAGCATCTGCAAGTGGAAAGAGGCAGAGGACAACCAACCATCTTAGCATCTCAGCATCAAATGCTGGTTTTTCAGAAGGCCTTATTCACAAAGACAGGAATCTCCTGGAGATCCAGAGTCCATTAGGTTTGGTCAATACAATTGTGCTGAAGTAGCTAAAGACAGAACAGCTGATGGCCATCTGCTCTTGGGCAGTTCCTACAATTAAAAAAAGGCTGGTAACTTTTGGCACCAGCTAACATTGTGTCCATCTTAGCTTGGACGTGCCAAATTCTTCGTAGAGAATGGAGCCAGACCTTGGAAGCGAGCGGGGTTAAGACAAACACTATATTGGATTGCTTTTCAATTTAATGAAAACAGACTGCATTAAGAGTATTGCTCCTATATATTTAGAAAGTTCCTTCCTCACTTCCTTCATCCTTATCATCAGAAAATAATAATGGAGAGAGCCCGTGGTTTGCTCTTAAGCATCCGGATATGTCTGACACCAACAACCTCAATTTAAATTTTTCTTGGGTGATGGAGCCCATGTGATGGGAATGAAAAAAATGCTACTATCAATTAAGACTGGGCTCAAATCACAATGGTTTCCATGCTTTTAAGGCACTTTATTTTTGGGGGGGTTGTAATCAATCAATCAGAATAGAGCTGGAAGGGACCTTGGAGGTCTTCTAGTCCAACCCCCTGTTCAAGCAGGAGACCCTATACCATTTCAGACAAGTGGCTGTCCAGTCTTTTCTTAAAAACCTCGAGTCATGGAGCCACCCACAACTTCTGTTCCACTGATTAATTGTCCTTGCTGTTTATGAAGTTTCTCCTTAATTCCAGGTTGTTTCTCTCCTTGATTCGTTTCCACCCACTGTTTCTTGTCTGGCCTTCTGGTGCTTTGGAGAATAAATTGACCCCCTCCTCTTTGTGGCAGCCCCTCAAATACTGGGATACTCCTCTCATGTCCCCCCTAGTCCTTCTTTTTTCTAGACTGGCCAAACCCCAATCCTGCAACTGTTCTTCCTATGTTTTTGTCTCCAGGCCTTCAATCATCTTAGTTGCTCTTTTTTGCACTTTTCCCCAAGTCTCAACATCTGTTGACATATAATGTAGATAGTGTAATAAGTTTAAATTACAATAACGGTATTAGTGATGTTGATAGAATATGTTGTAAACTAGCCAGGACCCTTTAAGGGGACTGGTCAATGTGTTAACTTCCTCAATCAAGGACTCAATTAAAATATCGTCTGTTGATCACTTCTGGTAAGCTGTCCAGGACTCTTAAGGGACCGACCATCTTGTTAACTTCCTCAATCACTAAATCAATTAAAATATCATCCAATGATCACTCCTCTGGCCCACAAATCAATTAAATAAGGAACGATGAGCTACAACTCCCCGTCCTGATTAACACATTGTACCTTTTCCCATTTTTTTCTCCAAGGAAATTAGACATCTTTTTAAAAAGGAGCCGAACAAACTCCCTTTCCTTCTGCTGTTTTCTTTATTGCTTGAATATTTGTTTCAGCCTGTTGCTTCTGTAGGTTTTATTAGCGTTTTTCTGTGGAGTAGATTTGCTCTGAAGTGATAAAAAGCTGACTTTAATCAGAATGCTTTTGTTCTCAGGCACAACCGGTAGTAAATGCCACTTTGGGAGAAGGTTCCCTTCGGTGCCTTTATTACGGTGATTAGTCTAAGACACTGTGAAGATAGCAACAAACCCCAGGCTTAACTGATTAGACTTGGTTAAGAGGGCTTTCTACGTAGCGATAAAAACAGAAGCTCTTCAGGTAGGACGAGAATCCAGGAAGAAAGCAATGATTAGGGGAAGGGGCTTAGAGCAATGTCCAGAAGTGATCAAAGTACATAAGCCATGTTCTGTTGGAGTGGAAGTCTGGATCTTCTAGGCTGGTCCATGGACCAGCACTGGGCTGCAGCATGAAGAAAGTGGGTTGCTCAAACAAGCGGAACCCCTTGTGTGGGATGCAGGCAGCACGTAGAAATCATGTCCTCTCTGGTTTGTGGACAAAATTACCTCCATGGAACCGGTCCCTGGTACCCAAAACATTGAAAGCCCCTGTTCTAGGCCAGTGGTCTCTTCTCACAGTCACCCACCCACTACCCAAGGAAGACTTTCAATGGATGGCCTTCAGAGGAAGTCCCATCACCATTAAGACCAAGAGCCACTAATCTCCAGGCTTCCAATCCTTTTTGGAAGCCCACTAAGATGGTAGCCAACATCACATCTCTTCGTTGCAAATTCCAAAGTTGGAGGATGCGTTAGGTAGAGAAATATTATCCTTGAGGTTGTGCTGATAAACCAGGTTCTGTTAAATTGGAGCTCTGGATCTTCGAACTCTTCTCACAGTTGCCCACCAACTGCACAAAGAAGATCTTCGACTCTTCCAGCAGATGGCCTTCAGAGGAAGTCCCAAAACCATCAAGACCAAGAGCCACTGATCTCCAGGGCTTCCAAGGAGCTGGTCCAACCCTTTTTGGAAGCCCACTGAGATGATAGCCAACATGACATTGCAAATTCCAAAGTTGAATTGATGCATTAGGTAGAAAAATAGTTTGTAGTTGACTCTTTCAAGATTCAGTTTTGGATTGTGGTGCTGTCCCCTGAAACCAAGTTTAAGAAATTAAAAACATGCTGCTTGTTGACAGCAGATGTTGTCATCTGGATCATATCCATCTACATGTGGTACCAGCAGAGTTACAATGCCAAGGTCCATTCTACGCCCTCCTCCAAATTTCTATAATTGGCCTTATAAATAAAAATTATACCGCACACTACATCCAGAACAAAAAAAATGACTAAATGGACAACCATTTGTCTGAAATGTTAAAAAGGTTTCCTGCTTGAGCAGGGGGCTGGACTAGATGACCTCCAAGGTCCCTTCCAACTCTGTTATTCTATTCTGTTAAATTTAAGTAAAAATGACTTAAATGATGTAATTCAGGTAACACAACAAGGCAACAAGGTAGACAGAGTATGAGGAAAACATTTGATGTAAAGAGAATAGAAGCAATTTTAATGTTTATAAATAATTTGATGCAATCATCAGCAGAATGTAGATGATGGAGTTTGGGAGAGGTTTTTTTTAAATTTTTGATGCTTTTCCTTTCATAAGATTATGTGCATTTATTTTAGATAATGTTGAAGTGATGAATCAATATCAATATTACAGAATGTTGCAATCATTTGCAATCATTTTTCAGGATGGCACGGTGATTTGAGCTGAATGTATTCAATTAGTTATGTAATCAATGAAATAACGAATTCCACATTTTTGGGCCACAATTGTAATTTTTCTGCTTATTCCTTATTTTTTTATGTTTTGGCTACTGGGGCCTTTTTGTATTCTCTCTCTCTCTCTCTCTTTTCCCCTTTATGTCCTCATTTAGTTTATCTTTAAAATATTTTAAAAGAAATATAGATTCCAAAGGTTTTATTTGGAAGACTGCAGAGTGTCCCTATATTAGCATAGTTTGGAACTCTATCCAGGCAACCCTCAATTTATAGCCATTCATTTAGTGACTGGTTCAACATTGCAACGACTCTGAAAAAAGGAAGGGGAGGGAAGGAGGGAGGGAGGAAGAAAGCAAGGAAGGGAAGGAGGGGAGGAAAGGAGGGAGGAAGGAGAGGGAAGGAAGGAAGGATGGGAGGGAGGGAGGGAGGGAGGGAGGGAGGGAGGGAGGGAAAGAAGGAAGGAAAAGGAAGGAGAGGGAGGGAAGGAAACAAGGAAGAAGGGGAGGGATGGAAGGATGGAAAGAGGGAGGGGAGGGAAGGAAGAAAGGAAGGGGAAAGAGAGAAGGGAGGGAGGGAATGAGGAAGGAAGGGAGGGAGGATCCCCAGGGTCACTTGATTAAAATTCAGGTGCTTGGCAACTGGCTGACTGTTGCAGAATCCCAGGGCCATGTGATCACCAACTGGTGACCTTCCCAGATGGCTTCTGACAAGCCAAATCATTGGGAGGGAAAGCCGGATTCGCTTAATGACTGTGGGATTCACTTAATGGCAGAGATTCACTTGGCCGTAGCAAAAACGGTCGTAAAATCAAATGCAATTCTCTTAACAACTGTCTTGGTTAGTGATGGAAATCCTAGTTCCAGCTGTTGTTCAGAAGTTGTGGGAGCTTTATCCCTGGAAGATTTCAGACTGCCATCTGTCAGAAATGGTGTAGGGTCTCCTGCTTGGGCAGAGGGGTTGGACTAGATGAGCTACAAGGTCCCTTCCAACTCTGTTAATCTGTCAATCTGTTAATCTGGGGTTGTACATTCAGGACTGTAATTTCATTTACCACCCATTCATGGTATAGAAAATAGATGCCCTTCACACTTGGTATGGATGCCCTGCGCACGGTCACTCAGGCCCTTGTCACCTCTCGCCTGGACTATTGTAATGCCCTCTACATGGGGCTCCCTGCGGGGAGCACCCGGAGACTCCAACTGGTGCAGAATGCGGCCGCGCGGGTGATCATGGGGGCGTCACGTAGCGCCCACGTGACGCCTCTCCTGCGCGAGCTGCATTGGCTGCCGGTGGCTCTCCGGGTTCGCTTTAAGGTTCTGGTTCTGACCTTTAGGGCGATCCATGGCATTGGACCAGGTTACCTACAGGACCGCATCCTACCGGTGATCTCCAGCAGGCCAGTGCGTGCACACAGGGAGGGCCTTCTCCGGGTTCCGTCGGCTGCCATGTGTCGCCTGGCGGTCCCGAGGGGTAGGGCCTTCTCTGTGGCGGCCCCTGCCCTCTGGAATACTCTGCCACCGGAACTGCGTACCGGCATGGACCTGAGGTCCTTCAGGCGCGCGCTGAAGACCTGGCTTTTCGAGCAGGCCGGCCTGGGCTGAGAGAGGGTTTTAATTTGTCTCCATTGCTTTTTAGTAATTTTAATTTGGGGGTTTTAAGGGGGTGGGGTGGGCTTTTATATTCGGCCAAATATTCAATTTAATCTCTTTTTAACTTTTGTATCATTGTTGGGGTTTTGGATTGGCTGTACACCGCCCTGAGTCCCTAGGGAGAAGGGCGGTATAAAAATTTTATAAATAAATAAATAAATTCTGCATTGTTGCCTGTCTTATATACCTTATAAAACCTCTTTTTGCTGTAGACATTGCTCAGTCTATGTAACTAAATATCGTAAAACGGTGATGGGGGAAGAAAATATAACATAAAATGAACTTAAGGAAAGAAAGAAAGGAGGAAAAACTGCAAAGGTTACAATTGAGGTGTCAAGATTGATTCACATTTTCACTAACATTATCCATTTGCTCACAGGTTGACAATAACAGGGAGGAAGGGTGGATGGAAAGGCAGGGTGGGAGAATGGAAAGCATCCGTCGGCTTCCAGGAGACATTGGTGGCACCTCAAGGACAAACCAATAAAGCGGCTGGCTGATTCCCATGAAAAAGTGACTGGTGGATGTTTTGGACTGTGGGTGGCCTGTCGGGGAAAAAGGGGAGTAAACTAGTCTTGCTTTTGTGTGGCAAACCCAGGGCTGGTTTTGCTTCTTCTGTGCCAATGTGATTATTCTGAAAAAATAATACATATTTTCTGGATTTTCTGACAGTTGAGACAAGGAAGGAATGTGTCATGCCCCTGGTGGAGACTGAATCTGAGGGAGAGGAGGAACAGCCGACAGGGAGTGGAAGTGGGGCTCCGGAGGCTGTGGAGGAGGCTGGGGAAGAGCAGAGGCCGGCTGAGCAGTCAGAGGAGGACCCAGGCCCATCCCCTCTCCATCCTAGGGCACGCAGGGAAGAGAGGATAAGGGAGAGACGTGGTCTACTTGGGAGGAGAGGGTCTTGATCCTCTTCATGGGCTGCAGCTGTGACAACTGAATAAGAGGACAGACGTGCGTATGGGCGAACACTGGAAACAAAGCGTGTGTTATTTTGGGCTGAAGTTATCTTGGTTGGCGTCCTTCCAACAGACTGCCTTGTTATCTCCTTGAATTTGGTAAATACTTCTCCTGTTCCATTGTGGAAATTTCATCACTGTAGTTTGTTTGGTCTTTTGTTTCTCCTCTATCTGCTCATTAAGTTCGGAGTGTATTGCTTTCTTTTGAAGACTATTTTTGAGTACGTTTTATCTCCAACTGAGAATTATTGAACAGTGGGACCAAGTTGGAGGCATTAAGGGACATTTATTTACGTTTTGGATTTTGTTATGTTTGTGTTACACTCCGGGTCATCACAGGATGAAATGAGAGGCTTCACTTCTTGTTTGTTTTTATAGGATCGCTGATAGTTTTGACCAACAGCCAATTTACATGTTGTATATATGATAAGCTGTCAAGTAGCGTGGTGGCCTAGAGGTGGAGCTCTTGCCTCGTAATCAAGAGGCTATGAGTTTGATGCTAGGTAGAGGCACATATTTCTCTCTCTGGGCACACTGAGAATATCTCTGCTGGGAAAAAAAAAAACTCTGCATTGGCAACAGGAAGGGCATCCAGCCAATAAACACACAGCTCCATTCAGTTGCCCAGACTCCACCCCACAAGGGATTATGGGGTCGTTAAAGGAGGAGGATGTATTATATCCTTGAGGTAACCCACAATTAATTTTTGTTGTTGCTGCTGCTGTTTTTAGAATTGCTGCAAAAAAGGAGGTGTGAAGTCAAGTCAACCAGAATGAACGGCGGGTCTCAAGAGAGGAATCTTTTTTGTGATTTAATTCAGAACTTGGTTACTGTTAGATCGTGAGAATGAGACTTACTACCCTCCTTTGCGAAACAACCTTCTGTTTCTTGCAGCAGACATCTCTTGTTTCCTGTTCATTTTGTGGCTTCCTCCTAACACATTGATTTGCTTAATGAGGATCTCACATTCTGTGCTTGACCTTTTTAAGCGTTCACAACTTCCTCTCTTCAATGGTCTCCGATTATGACTTCGTGCAAATTGTGGCTGGGTACAGCTCAGCTGTCAGATGAGTGAGGAAATAGCCACTCTGCTCATTACATGCCTACGTTGCCTCCAGTGAGGAACAGAGGGAAGTTTGCTACAAACTCTTGTGGGATTTCAGCTGAAGGCCAAAGAGAACTGAGCTCCAACCTTCATTCATCCATGAAGTCCTTCAGATGTCGCTCCTGATGGCTCCATATTTCCGACCGGTTGGGTTTTCATAAAGATGGCGTTTTGTGGGTAGAACAGAAATGACATACTGAACTTCCTTGGAGCAGAATATAAACATAACCTCCATACCCGTTGAGCAGAAAATAGTTCTCAAAAACTTGGAGAGAATTGTGGGTGATTAAAAGAGGTTAAGTGGGCCAGCCTGTCACCGATGGAGGTCATGTACAGCTTCCTGACAGAAAATTCATTCCAGTTCATCCATAACAGTTGATTGACCTTCATCTCACCACCCAAAGATATGTTAATGAGGAGCTAGGAGACAAGACAAAACGAGCGGTTAAGCATCTCATTATTCATGGCTACCAGACTGGGAAAAAATGGTGAAGAAGAGCAGAGAGCTTCCCCACCTGGTCCTTTTGCTTCCTGTCCACCACTTTCACAGATGATGGACCATATCCTTCTTGAGATGAATCAAAAGGTGTTTGCAGTTGTATATTGTTGGATTACACTAGAATTGATCCTACTGTGAGGCTACCAGTCCAGATGGGTATGACTAACAGCTAGGAAACATCCTTCTCTGTGATTGGTTTCTTGTATACCATTTTTTTTCTAGAGGGAAGGTAAGTAATGGTATGCAGAACTCTCAATTCTGGCTTTACACTACTGTAATTCACTTGACTTCTAGTAAACTATACCTTTGTCAACAAATGGAGTTAAGGATCATTTTTACATAGAAGCTCAAGTTGAGGTAGGTCTGACATTAAGCCAGAATTGAGAGCTCAGACCAGACCTCTGCTGGTTAACTTCCCTCCCTTGGTCCCTTCTCATTGTCCAATCTAGTTTCAGTCACTCTACATTTTGGCTTTCTTCTCCCAGGGAATTGACCTTGAAGACTTTTGTCGGTTCTCACAGAGAAGTATTCTCACAGTTCAGTTTCATCTTTCCACCAGGCCCTGGTCCTTCCTTCCAGCTTCCCAACAGGGTTCATGGCAGACTGGCAGTAAGGAGGCAACTCTGATAGACTTTGCATTCAGAAGATGGAAGAGCCATAGTCAAGGATAAGAGGCAACTGAACCCACAGAAAGTATGTGGACAGGGCAAGCAGCTCAGAAGGGAGTCTCCAGAGTTTCTTGGACAAGAAGAGGGTGAACAGATGTACTTTCAGATTAATCAAATTAGAGCTCGTACATCTGGGTGAAGTTCTTGGCTGGACTACTATGTAATGCTGACATTCTTGCAAGTTTGAAGATCCATCTCTCTCCCCTCTCACTTTTATAGTGCGTGCCCTGGTTTTGGCCTCCACGCATCCCATTTTCAGCCTCTGTGCACCCCATTTTTGGCCTCCATGCACCCTATTTTCAGTCTTCATGCACCCCATTTTTGGTCTCTGCGCGTCCCGTTTTTGACCTCTGACATCCTGTTTTTGGCCTCCATGCACCTCATTTTTGGTCTCTGTGTGCCCCATTTTTGGCTTCTGTGTGCCCCATTTTTGGAGGCCAAAAATGGGGTGCAAGGAGGCCAAAAATGGCTGAAGGGTGGGGACCGGCGGGTGGGCAGGGCTTTGGCAATATTCGCTCCATAAGACACACAGACATTTCCACCCACTTGGGAGGCAAAAAAGTGTGTCTTATGGAGCGAAAAATACTGCAATTACGTGGGTTGTGTGTAAATGTTTACTTCTTTTGTCATGCTCTCAGCATACGCTAAATAATAATGCCCACCTACCATTACATGAGGTCTGAATAACTGAGAGCTGAAGAGCTTCCTTTCGAGATGGAGTTCGTGTAATTTGAGCCCACAATCATAGGGCTTCAAAATAGCTCTGAAAGGATCTTCATGGGTTTTATTCCAGAGAAGACAGCTCCTTCTTGGAAGAAAGTCTCTTAAAAGTGAAATCATCTCGTGAAAGAAGCACAAAAAGAACCATTGTTTGCTTCTGTTGGAATCCCCTTCGCATTTCTATCAGTGGTTAAGTGTTGAGATCTTCAGAAGGTTGTTCAACAATTGATTGATAAGCAGACAGTTTTCTGGATGGTTTCAACGTGTGTGTTTGTTTGCTTTTCCTGCTACGGAGTATTTTATTTTATTTTTTATTTTCTAAAACGACATCTCTTTCCATCACAAAACCCAACCTCCGATGCTGAGCCATTGCCCTTCTCCTAAAAATAACCCGGCAATTTAGTTCACGGGGTTTCCAACTGAAAGAATAAATTAAAGAGAAGCATCGAGCCAGACCCAACTGAGTTAGATCTTTGGTCAATTTGTTTAGTGCATTTGGGGTTGATTGGCAACAAGCAACGGCAGAGATCAGAGCAGCGTCTCTCCAATTGACCTAGACTTAAATTTGGAGCTAATTTGGGACAGAACCTGTGAACCACTGCACTTCTCCAAAGGAGAAAATAATTTGAAGGGGAAAGACATGCCAAGATGCACAAAATCTCCATCGCAAAGGTCAAGTAGCAATTTTGTTACCTAGTTTTTTTTCCTCTTCCCAACTCAGCAAGGATTCTGGGCCTTTAAAAGCTGACAACAAACCAACTTCTTCCCTCTTCTTTTTTTGGAAATAAGTATTTTCTTGCTCAACAGCTTCAGGCTGAAATAGTAAAAAATTAGGTCTATTTGAAATGTTTACTGATGGTTCAGGAGAAGTTGTAGATCGCTCTGAAACTTCAAATGGGTTCCTTTCTCTTCTTTCTCTTCAGTGTTTGAATGGAAGAGGCTGTGAAAGAAACAAAGGAAGACAGGAAAAAGAAGGGACCTCAGAGGTCTTCTAGTCCAACACCCCTACTCCAGGTAGGAGAGTTTTCATCTTCCCAGTCAAATGGTTTTCCAGTCCAGCGATCGCCCACCAGTAGGCCGCGGCCCACTGGTGGGCCATGAGAAAATTTTGATGGGCTGCAGAGAAATCTCACCCCCAGAGCACCCCCCCAAAGCAATTAATCCAGGCTGTGCAGAAACACAAGGCTGCTCAGCCCATGGGAACCCTCCCCGCCCACTCACTCCTTACCCGGTAAACTTGTCTGCTAAGTTGCTATTTTTCCTTTCTCTGACCATCAGGTGTTCTGCTGTGCCGGGAGATTTAGATTAGCTAGGAAGCAGGAAATGGTTGGATTTCTTGCTTTCTAACTAGTCTTTAGATCTTCAGCTCAGCACAGCCGAACCTCCCTTAGGACTGAAGGTGAATCCAGTCTACTTTGGAAAACCTCCAGAGATGGAGCATACACAACTCCAGGAGGCAAGCTGTTCCAGTGATTAATCATTCTCACTGTCAGAAAATTCTTCCTTAGTTCTAGATTGCTTCTCTCCTTGGTTAGTTTCCACCCATTGCTTCTTGTCCTGTCTTCAGGTACTTTGCAGAATAGGTTGACTCCCTCTTCTTTGGGGCAGCCCCTGAGATATTATAAGACTGCTATCATGTCACCCCCTATCCTTCTAGTTCTCCCAATCGTAAAAAACAAAGTAAGTATAGTTGCCTTTTGAGAAGCAGTTTTGGGACAATGATGACCTGGATCCATACACTGAAGAATAAATTGAACCTTTCTTCTCTGTGGCAGGCCCTCAAATATTGTATCATTGCTACAGTCACTCCTAGTCCTTCTCTTCATTAGATTAGACCTACCCAGTTCCTCCAACCGTCCTTCGTATGTCTTAGTCTCCAGTCTCCTAATCATCTTTGATGCTCTACTCTGCAATCTTTTTAGAGTCTCAGTTTTTGTATCATGGTGACCACAACTGTACACAATATTCCACAGTGATGTGGCCCCATCACTGCAGTATAAAGCTGCCAGATCCCTTCTTGTGATCCAGAAAGGAACGATGGCTTCGGACATCGAGTGACATCCAGATTTGCAGGGAGAAAAGGCAATATTTTATGAGCCAAGATTAATTGCATTTGTCCATAATAATTACTACTCCAGGCCAGCAGAGGCTGGGCAGCCGGAGGGCTTCAGGAAACTCATTAAACCGAGTTGCAAAATAATGATTCAGCCAAAGTGGTTGTAAGAGGAAGTAAAAACACAGCTGGGAGAATTGGTTTTTCGAGACTTGTAAGGTGTTTGGTTAGCGAAGATGGCTCACCATGGTTATATTAAATAAAGAAACAGAGAAATAAATTCTGCTTAGAGCCTGTTGGCTTTTCATTAAACCTTTTTAATTGCAGCCACCTTGCTTTCTTACCCTGTCTTCTGTCTTTCTTGCCTTCAGTGGGGCTTGAGCCATTTCTATTTTTCATTTTATAAAAACTCTTATTTTTTGTTGAGTTCATTAAAATCTGTTCTTTGGAGATCCAGAGCATGCATTTTCTTCTAAAGGTGAAGGTTCCCCTCATACGTACATGCTAGTCATTTCTGGCTCTAGGGGGCGGTGCTCATCTCTGTTACAAAGCCGAAGAGCCAGCGCAGTCCAAAGACGTCTCCGTGGTCATGTGGCCGACATGGCTAAACATTGAAGGTGCACGGAATACTGTTCCCTTCCCACCAAAATGGTCCCTATTTTTCTACTTGCATTTTTACATGCTTTCGAACTGCTAGGTTGGCAGAAGCTGGGACAAGAAACGGGAGCTCACTCCATAACGTGGCACTGGGGATTCGAACTGCCGACCTTTCTGATTGACAAGCTCGGCATCTTAGCCACTTAACCACCACCTCTCCATTTGCTTCTATTCACCTTCATTTTCATTGAATACCAACGCTCCAGCCTTAAATTTCTCACTTTTTTCCATTTGATTCTTAAGCTTTGCCTGTTCTTTAGGATTAAGATCCCCTCAGGCCTATTTCAATGGTATTGATTCCCAATGGCTAGTCAATATAATTGATCTGAAGGAAACGCAAATAATAAAGGCTTCTCAGAAACCTTGATTGACCACCATGGGAAGGGACAAACCTGCATTATAAGAATGCTTTGTTGAAACCCAAAACATTCCTCTTAAGAAGCTACATCAGAACAAGTCTAAAGACAAGGCAAGAAGGATGGAAACTCGCCAAGGAGAGAACTAACCTAGATAAGGTAAAGATTCCCCTCATACATGCGTGCTAATCGTTCCTGGCTCTAGGGGGAAGTTCTCCTCTCAGTTACAAAGTTGAAGAGTCAGCGCTGTCCGAAGACGTCTCCATGGTCATGTGGCTGGCATGACTCAATGCCGAAGGCGCACGGAACGCTGTTCCCTTCCCACCAAAGGGGTACCTATTTTTCTACTTGCATTTTTACATGCTTTCAAACTGCTGGGTTGGCAGAAGCTGCTGGGACAAGTAACGGGAGCTCCCTTGGTTACACAGTGCTAGGGATTTGAACCAAGACAAACTCAGTGTCTTAGCCACTGAGTCATCGCATCCCACTAAAGTCCCACTAAGGAAACTCACCAAGGAGAGACCCAACCTAGAACTAATGAGGAATTTTCTGTCAGTGAGAACAATTCATCAGTGGAACAATTTGCATCCAGAAGTTTTGAATGCTCCAACACTGGAGTTTTTAAAGAAGAAAATGGACAGCCATTTGTCTGGAATAGTATAGGGTCTCCAGCTTGAGCCGGGGCTGGAATAGAAGACCCCCAAGATCCATTCCATCTCTATTATTCTACTATAGTAATCATCCAAAATGTCTCCTGAGATTTGGATATGGCCAGAGTAGAGAAAAGAAGGACTAGGGGTGACATTTATTTATTTATTTATTTTTCATATTTCTATACCGCTCCCTCTCCCAAAAAGGGACTCGGGGCGGTGTACAGCCTAATAAACACATAAAATAGATACAAGTTAAATAGAATTTAAAACCAAATTAAATACATATGTGGCTGCATCCCATCCAACTACAATTAAATATTTAAAATCCGGGATAGATAAAAATTAAAAATCAGATTAAAAATTTAAAAACCCTTATTAAATTTAAAACCCCATGATAGTATTTGAAGGGCTGCCACAAAGAAGAGGGGGTCAACTTATTTTCCAAAGTGTCAGAAGACAGGAGAAGAAACAATGGATGGAAATACTCAAGGGGAGAAGCAACCTGGAATTAAGGAGAAACTTCCTAACAGTGAGGACATTGAACCAATGGAACAACTTGCCTCCAGAAGTTATGGGTGCTCCATCACTGGAGGTTTCTAAGAAGAGATTGGACAGTCACTTGTCTGAAATGACATAGGATCTCCTGCTTGAGCAGCGGGCTGGACTAGAAGACCTCCAAGGTCCCTTCCAGCTCTGTCACTCTGTTATTCTGTAGAAGTAGAAATGAATTCCGGGTTCTCTGTGTCCTACTCTTGCATTGTCTTTGGAATGACCTTTAACAAGATCAGCAATGGAGAGTTGCCCAACTGTCCTCAAGAGAAACAGGGTTGCTGAAACCAACCAGCTCTTAAGCCAATTTTTGTTTTGGTCTCTCTTGATGCTCAGCTCAGCTTTTGAGATCCTTCAAACGTCCTTTTCCTTCCTTTGACCTTGGTAGAACAACCATCTGCAATGAAGAGAGGAGAACCATCTGCGTGCGAGGTCTTCTGTGTCACGACTTCCCTGATCCCCGAGAAAGAGTGGGGTGAAGTTGTGAAATCATCAGACTGAGTTCAAAGGTAGGTGGGAGGTGAAGAAAAAAGACAGCTTGGCTTGGCAAGCGAGGGACCATCAAAATCCAATCCAGTGGATTTATTCCAGTGCTTTCCACTAGAGGTCAGTGTAGCACCGTATTTTCATGAACTGGCTGTCTTAAAACCCGCAGCCTCCTTCCTTTTAATCAACCACGGATCTACATCCACTCCACTCCCTCCCCCAGACTTGATTTTGATGGCAATACATTTAGGCATTGCAACGGCAGGGTTTTGATTTGCAAGGACCTCAGTTAGGTGAGGTGAAAATTGAGCAAGGCTGAGGTATTATTCTGCTGATGCCGCTGTGGTGTTCGGCCCACCTTGGCGAAGAGGAGGAAGGCAGAGGGATGGAAATGGCCTTGGGTTGTCTCTCCCCTTGCATCTCATCTTCTCTCAATGTTCTCAGCTCCGAGAGGAAAAACTCGTCTGTCTGATAAATGGGTCAGGAGCGAATGAGTTGACCCGATAGGATGAATGAGTAATCACAATCTTCAGCTCACTCTTCTTTGGGAGAATAACAGAGTTGGACCTTGGAAGTCTTCTAATCTGCTCAAACAGGAGACCCCATACCATGCCACACAAACGTCTGTCTTCTTAAAATCTCCAGAGATGGTGCACCCTTAACTTCTGGAGTCAAGTCATTTCACTGATTTAATGTTCTCCCTGTCAGGAAATTTCTCCTTAGTTGTACGTTGATTCTCTTTGGTTAGTTTCCATCCGTTGCTTCTTGTTCTGAATTCAGGTGTTTTGGAGAAGAGATTGAATAACAGAGTTAGAAAGAGACCTTGGAGGTCTTCTAGTCTGGGGGTCGCCAACCGTTTGGACCTCAGGGACCCCCAAACTCATAATTTTAAATCCCACGGATCAGAGACCCTGGGAAAAATCCCCAAAAAATTCCGTAGGAAAATTCACTATCTCATTTTCCTACTGATCAATTGTTCTTTATTTGGGATCGTAGGATACCATCTCCAGCTCCGTTCTCAGGGGGAGAGAGAGACTTTTGGCTTCATGCAAGGAAAGTATCAGAAGCAGCAGAAGTCTTTCTTTCTCTCCCCCAAACTCCTCCAGAAATGAGTCTTTGGCGGCACAGCCTCTTGGAGCAGGAGGCCTTGCAGGGTCCCAAAGACTCATTTCTGGTGGAGTTTGGGGGAGAGAAAGAAAGACTTCTGCTGCTTTCCTTGCATGCAGCCAAAAGCAGAAGAAGAAAGAAGTGGAAAGGAGCAGCCCGGGGGCCAGGCAAGGCACGTGGGGTGAGTGGAGCAAGTTCCTCCCCCTCTGCCCTCCCCTCCTCCCCTCACTATCTCATGTTGTTCACAATGCAAGCGTTGTGTTCCTGCAGGCCATGTGAGCGGCACAGCCTTGTGTTCCTGTGCAGCCTGGATTAATTGCTTTGGGGGGGACATTTCTCTGTGGACCACCAACATTTTCTCATGGACTACCAGTGGTCCCCGGCCCACTGGTTGGAGACCACTGTTCTAGTCCAACCCCCTTGCTCAAGCAGGAGCCCCTCTACCACTTCACACAACTGACTGTCCAATCTCTTCTTAAAAACTTCCAGTGTTGGAGCACCTACAACTTCTGGAGGCAAGTTGTTCCGCTGGTTGATAGTTCTCACTGTCAGGAAATTTCTCCCCTTGATTAGTTTCCATCCTTTGCCTTTTGTTCTGCCTTTAGTCCAAACACATGCCCAGAGTCCAAATTGAATGAAACAAACAAGAAATAATTTGAATTTGATCGACCAACCCTCCTGGGTTACAAAGGACTATAGGAGACATTGTTTACATTTGTGATGAGAAACGAGCTCGAAAAAATTAAATAATTGCAATCAGCATGACAAATAATGTTAAAATGATAGGATTGGAATTGTTTGATAACCAGGGAAGAATCCTACGCTTGCTGTTGGCACAACATATCTTAAATGAAACTGTAAACTAACTTTTTTTCCCTCCCTTTTGTGGATTCAGTTTTTCAAAAAGAGTCATATTCTTCTCCATGCAGAAATCTCTCATTCATAAATATCGTGATATATTTCCCTTTCTCCCTTCTTAACTGTTATTTCCATGCTAATAGCCCCTCAAAGCGTTTTAATTGGATTTTTTTTCTTTAGAAAAAGAAAGTTCTTCAAAGTTAATTAAAAGTTATCCCCCCTCTAATTGTGCGAAAGCAGACTTTCTGCTCTGAAAATTAACTCCCATAATTAAAATCCTATATCTGTTGCGGATAAAAAATGGTATGTTTATTACTCATTTATTATCATTGGTGATGCAAAGCAATTTACATTTGTTGACACACAGAGAGGGGAAACCTTATTCATAAATCATTATGTATATATATGCAAACACAAACCCACATACTTGTGAATAAAATTCTCCACCCCTCTGTATGTGTGTGTGTGTGTGTATGTTTACTTACTGGTTTATTAATTTATTTTGGTGTAGGAATCTTTCTACCCTTTGGAGGAATAATTGCAAGTGAGATGTTCCCACCCCTGCAATGGCATCAAGTTATTTATTTCACTGAAATGACAAATGTGACATGAATATTCAGCTTTGCAGATTCAAGCGCACAGACTTGCTAGTTTATGGGTACCTTCCTCTATCCTGATTTAATTTCTCCGCTTTCCCTGTCCTGGAACACTGAGGACTAGCCTCTTGATTCGCTTTTTAATCTCTTTAAAGTTGCAGTCAAAACATCCGGCCTTAATTCTGTGGTTATGTCAGCTAAGAAAGGGGGGCCCTCTGGAAATCCATTAAGTTGACATCCAAGCAAGATGAAGTCCTGATTTGATCTGGGCCAAAGTAAATAGAAAGAAAAGTGGTTATAAAAAGGAGAAAAATGGAGAGAAGACACAGAAACGAGGAGCCAAAACATTTCTCTATACATCATCACTTTAAAATCTAGTCCACGAGTCTCCAAACCTGGCAACTTTAGAACTTGTGGACTTCAACTCCAAGAAATCACTTCCCATGCTGGTCAGGGAATTCTTGGAGTTGTAGTCCACAAGTCGTCAAGGTGCCAAATTTAACAAAAAGAAGGATTAGGGGTGACATGATAGATGTTTTGTAGTACTTGATGGGCTGTCACAGAGAAGAAAGGATCGACATACCATGTTCCCTACCAAATAAGACCGGGTCTTATATTAATTTTTGCTCCAAAAGATGCATTAGGGCTAGGTCTTATTTTCAGGGAAATACTGTTCTAAATGCATCCGTCTGGCTGACAATCTTAAGTGGGACTTATTTTCAGGGTAGGGCTTATATTATGAGCATCCTGAAAAACCATGTTAGGGTTTATTTTCCAGTTGGGTCTTATTTTCAGGGAAACAGGGTATTCTCCAAAGCACCTGAAAGCAAGACAAGAAGCAATGGATGGAAACTAATCAAAGAGAGAAGCAACCTAGAACTAAGCAGAATTTTTCTGACAGGGAGAACAATTAATCAGTGGAAAGACTTGCCACCAGAAGTTGTGAGTGCTCCATCATTGGAGGTTTTAAAGTAAGACCTCACCTGGAATATTGCATCCAGTTTTGTTCATCACATTGCAAAAAAGCTGTAATTTGGGAAAGAGTGCAAAGAAGAGCAATTAAAATGATTAAAGGCTCTGAGACTAAAACATATGAAGAATGGTTGCAGGAATTGGGTATGGCTATTCTGGAGAAAAAAACCAGAGAAGCAACCTGGAATTAAGGAGAAACTTCCTAACAGTGAGGACAACCAACCAGTGGAACAGCTTGCCACCAGAAGTTGTGGGTGCTCCAACACTGGAGGTTTTTAAGGAGAGACTGGACAGCCATTTGTCTGAACTGTATGGGGTCTCCTGCTAGACCAGGGGGATGGACTAGAACACCTCCAAGGTCCCTTCTGACACTATTATTCCATCATGGCTGAAGAATGAAATTACTCCACTGGGATGACCAAAAATTTTTTCCAGATGTGTATGAAAAATCAACCAACCTGTCCTACTTGCAACTGAGTGTACACCACTCAATTTTCTCTGAAATATTGGATTTTTAAAAACCCAACAATTTGATCTTACTGAAGCGCAGCAATGATATGTCTTTATCTTCCATCTTGCCAATTCTCCCCTCAACGAAAATGACCCTGCTCTTTAAAGTATTTGTACCAATAATTTCTAGGTAGGGGTGGACAGATTCTCAGCGCACTGAATAAACATTTTAGCATTTAGTGCATGGACACGAAGGCGCTCGGAGTAATTGCTTAGAGCCCTACTTCAGAGAAACATGCAGACTTGGCATTTATAACCACAAAAAAAAAGAATCTGGAGGCGGTGAAAAGGGAATCATACCACTGGACCAAATTCCATCTCTCTCTTTCTCTCTCTTTATTTCTTTCTATTTTTCTCCCTCTCCCTCTCTCTCTTTCTCTTTTTCTCCCCCTTTCCCTCATCTTCTCCTCCTCATCCCTCCTTTTCCTTTTCCTTCTCCTTCTCCACCTTTCTCCTCTCTTTCTCTCCCTCTCTCCTCCTCCACTCCCTCTCCTTCTCCTTCTCTATTTCTCTCTCTCTTTCCTCCTTCTCCCCCTCTCCCTCTCCTCCTCTTTCTCTATTTCCTCCTTCCTCTCTTTTTCTCCTCTTCCTCCTCCCCCTCTGTCCCTCTCCTCCTCCTCTCTTTCTCTTTCTCTTCTCCTCTCTCCCTCTCCATACATCTTCTGCATAAGGAAATGGTATACTTGAAAATCAGCTCTAATAACATAGTCCCCGTCAGTGTTTGCAAAATTCTGCAAATGTAAGCTATTTGATATTCTCTCCCTGCTCACCACTCCATCAATTATTTTAGGTAACAGACATGGAATTCAATATTTCTGCATTTCACATGATATTCAAAGATGGGCAAAACCAGTGGAGGACCAACAGATCAATCCCACACATGAAAACACAAAACAGCCCTGGCATTTCTCCTTGATTTAGGTTGATGGGGTGGATCAGCCTTGTTCTAGAGCTCGATCTGAAGGATTTGTGCTTCTCAGAGGAAGGATGGGCACGCTTCTTTTGAGGCTGAGGGCTATGCTGCCTTCCCAGCAGCTGCTGGGAGATACCTTCAAAAGCTAGGATGAATGAGTCTACAAGAAACCAGACTCAATAGCAGTAACGGTGAGAGGGATCTTGGAGTCTTGGTGGACAACCAGCTAAATATGAGCCAGCAGTGTGCAGTGGCAGCCCAAAAAGCCAATGCAATCCTAAATTGCATTAACAGAGGGATACAAATCAAGATCAAGGAAGGTACTAATACCACTCTATAAGGCCTTAGTAAGATCCAGTGGTGGGATTCCAGTGGTTGGCAACTTGAATTCACTTGAGCTGTTTGTATGCTTGGGTGGTAGAATTTTGACCAAGCAGCACAGTTCAATGATCTCATAGTATCAGTCATCATGGGGAGGGAGGCACCATCTGAAAGACCCTCTCAGTATATATGAAGAACATATTTATCCATGTCCCAAAGGTGCTTTTTCAAGAAGCAACTTGACTTTCTTGTTTTTCTTTGAAGACGTTTCACTCCTCATTCAAGAAGTTTCTTCAGCTCTGACTGGATGGTGGGGAATGGAATGAAATAAACAAGGAAGTCCAGTTGCTTCCTGAAAAAGCTCCTTTGGGACAATCATGACCTGGATGACTGAGAATCTCCACAGACATGTTTATCTATCTAACAAAATCTATCTAACAAAATGAAATTCAATGTAGAGAAAAGTGAAGTCCTACACTTGGGCAAGAAAAACCAAAAGGACACATATAAACTGGATGAAACCAGGCTCAATAGCAGGAACTCTGAGAGGGATCTTGGAGTCTTAGTGGACAACCAGTGAAATATGAGCCAGCAGTGTGCAGCAGCAGACAAAAAAGCCAATGCAATCCTAAGTTGCATTAACAGAGGGATACAACCAAAATCAAGTGAGGTACTACTACCATTCTATAAAGCGTTAATAAGATCACACCTAAAGTACTGCATCCAGTTTTGGTCACCACATTATAAAAAGATGTTGAGACTCTAGAAAAAGTACAAAGAAGAGCAACCAGGATGATTAGGGGACTGGAGACGAAAACATATGAAGAATTGTTGCAGGAACTGGGCCTGGCTAGTCTAGTGAAGAGAAGAACCAGGGGAGACAGAAGAGCAGAGTTCCAATATTTGAGAGGCTGCCACAGAGAGGAGGGGGTCAAGCTGTTTTCCATGGCACCCAAAAGCCAAACAAGAAATAATGGATGGAAACTGAACAAGGAGAAGTTCAACCTGGAAATAAGGAGGAATTTCCTGACAGGGAGAACAATCAACCAATGGAACAGAAGTTGCCTTCGGAAGTTGTGGGAGCGTCATCACTTGAGACCTTCAAAAAGAGATTGAGCTGCCATTTGTCAGAAATGGTGTAGGGCAGGGGAAGTCAACCTTAAGCACTCAAAGAGCCATTTGGACCTGTTTTCACAGAAAAGAAAACACAAAACCTTTCCCTGTGCCTGACTTATTTCCTGAGCAGCCACAAAACTAGCATATATAGTTGAATTAAAGATTTGGTTTTCTTCTGAACCTTTTTCTTTTCTTGGATTTATCCACGGTTAGCCTACCGGGGTTTGAAAAGCTCAATAAATCGCTTGCCGGCGGGTGATGCACGTTGGCAGTTGTGGTGCATATTTTGAGAGACAGGGAGCCACAACAGAGGGATGAAAGAGCCACATGCGGCTCCAGAGCTGCAGATTGCTGATCCCTGGTGTAGGGTCTCCCGCTTGGGTGGGGGTGGGGTTGGACTAGATCAGGGGTTGCCAACCTTATGGACCTCAGGGACCACCAAACTCATAATTTTAAATCCTGTGGACCAGAGACCCTGAGAAAATCCCCCAAAAAGTCTGAAGGAAAATTTCCCATCCCATTTTCCTACTGATAGATCATTCTTTATTTGAGATCACAGGATATGGTCTCTAGCTCCATTCTTGGGGGGGGGGGGGTGTGGAGAGACTTTTGGCTTCATGCAAGGAAAGCAGCAGAAGCAGCAGAAGCCTTCTTTTCTCTCCCCCAAATTCCGCCAGAAATGAGTCTTTGTGGGGGTGACATTTCTCTGCGGACCACCAAAATTTTCTTGCGGACCACTAGTGGTCTCCGGTCCACTGGTTGGTGACCACTGGACTAGATGACCTACAAGGTCACTTCCAACTCTGATAATCTGATTATCAGTTTTAAGAAAAGCTGCAATGATCCTGGGCAGAGAAGAGCAACAAAGATGGTTAGGAGGCAGGAGGCTAAAACATTTGAAGAACAGTGGCAGGAATTGGATATGTCTCTCTAATGAAAAGACAGACTAGGGGTGACATGATAGCACTCTTCCAATATCTGAGCAGCTGCCCCAAAGAAGAGAAGGGTCCAAAGCTCCAGGAGGCAGGACAAGAAGCAATGGATGGAAACTCATCAAGGAGGGAAGCAAGCTAGAACTAAATTTCCTGATAGAATCAGTGGAACGATTAATTAAGAAGCTGTGAGTGCTCCATCACTGGAGGTTTTTAAGAAGAGATTGGACAACCAGTCTGAAATGTATAAGGTTTGTTTGTGTAGTGGGTTGGACTAGAAGACCTCAAAGGCCCCTTCCAATTCTGTTATTCTGATTGCAATTTGATATATGTACACCCAGCATGGGAGGCACCACCAACCATTAGCTGAGCTTGTAGGCACTGAGAAATCCTATCAGTGGCTGGAAAATACTGGACTAGTTTACAGATTACAGATGAACAGAGTTGGAAGGGACCTTGTAGGTCATCCAGTCCAACCTCCCGCCCAAGCAGAGAGACCCTAGGACTTTACTAAAAGTCTGGATCTGATTGTAGCCTCAGAAGAACAGACATTCAACAGCAAATCCTTAGAAACAAGTCTACCACCGTCTCCCCAAACCTGGCAACCTGTTCTTGGTAGGAAACATATCCACCTGGCACATTTACAGTATTTGTGGCTTGAACAATGGTTTCAATCAGTGTTTGTTGAATTTGGCAATTCTAAGAGGTGTGGACTTCACCACCCAGAATTCCCCCACTTCCAGCATCTTCTGGAAGTTGAAATCCACATATCTCAAACAGTGGTGGGATTCAACATTTTTTCACTACTGGTTCTGTGGGCGTGGCTTTGGTGGGCGTGGCAAGGGAAGAATACTGCAAAATCCCCCTTCCCTTCCCTCCCCACCCCACTAACCTGCTTTCCAGCTCCGTTCTCCTGTACAGGGCAACCAAAAAAGACCCAGCCGATCAGCTGGGACTCAATGGGAGGCATGGAATAGATGGGAGCAGGGCCAGTCAGAGGTGGGATTGGCTGGTTCTCCAAACTACTCAGAATTTCCGCTACCGGTTCACCAGAACCGGTCAGAACCTGCTTAATATCATCTCTGATTTCAAAGTTTGCAACTTTGAAAAAAAAAACTTGATTTAAATAATTCTGGGCTCGGTCCATTTGCAAGGTTGCTTTTCAGCTCTATTCATTTGATTTCCATCAAACCCCACTCTGTGTTTCTGCTACATATCAAAAAGTAAGCAGCTTATATATGTGTGTATACGAGTGGGACCTCATCGAAACGTCGTCAAGATACTCTCAATCTTACACAGGAAAAGACTCGAACAAGCCAAAACCTGCATACCTGTACCAGGGAAAATCTATACAAACAAATATATATATGTATGTATATACATACATACATACATACATACATACAAACACACACACACACATATATATATAATTAAAAATTATATATAAAGCACTAAAAATTACACAAATTAGCTAGGCTTGAATATTCAGCCATTAACAAAAGGGGTCTGCATTTTCATTTATGCAAATAATAGCTTTTGCTGTCATCCAGAGTGCTCGTCTCCTAATGGTGTTTATTAATTAGAGATGGCAATATATTTAAATGGAAAACTAATTTGGGCCATTTTCCTCGTTATTTACAAAAATAAATAAATAAACAAAAACAAACACAAGGAAAGAAAACTGTGCCTTTCTCCCTGATATTCCGAGCTGCGTGGCAATTGAGAAATCCTTTATTGATTATATCTGCTCTCTCTTCATATAACAAATGATCCTTGCAAGCAATTAAAGCTGCATTAGACTTTATGTAAGACGCTGACGGTTACGTTGAAAGAGAGAGAAACAAACAAGTTGCCATTCCTGTCCTTCTCCCCTTTTCTCGAGGATGAAAATAAAATGAAAAGACCGATCCTTGCGATATATTATTAATATCAATAAATGAGAACTGGCAAAATTTAAGTCAGACCATAAATGCATTTTCCTGGAGCGTTGGGGGATTAAACAAGTTCCAGTTATTGAAAATGTGTTGTGCAAAATGCAAAACTCCAACCCAGCTAAAATTAAATATCCCCTTTTTTTTAAAAAGAGGCTATAATAAAAAATGGGATAGATTAACATAGTTTGCCCTGAAAGCTTGACTAGAAGTGGCTGAACTCATAAGACCGGATCGAAGACGCTAAAAATGTTTCTTAGAGGTGGGATTGATAATGAAAAATTCAAGTTTTACCTTTCCTTCCTAGGACCTAGAATATTGCAGCTTCCCCTAAGGCCTGGTGATACATTTAATATTCTTCTCCTCTGTTTCTTCATTTTCTTTCATATTTTATGGCGTCGTGCGAAGGAGAATTTTAGGGGATGTTGTCTCATCAAAATCATTTTTTTTACACATTAACAGAGTTGGAAGGGACCTTTAGGTCATCTACTCCAACCCCCTGCCCAAGCAGGAGGCCCTACACCATTTCTGACAGACGGCAATCCAGTCTCTTCTTGAAAGCTTTCAGGGATGAAGCTCCCACAACTTCTGAAGGCAACTTCTGTTCCATTAGTTGAAAAAGAGGACATGATAAGCAACCTTCCAATATTTGGGGAAGCTGCCAAAAAGAAGAGGGAGTCAACTTATTCTCCAAAGCACCTGAAGGCAGGACAAGAAGCAATGGGTGGAAACTAACCCAGAACAGAAGCAACGTACAAATAAGCATGATACACAAATCCATTAAGGTTCAAATTAATATTACACACAGTGTCTATAAGCTTAGAAGATCACCTTTTGGAAGATCTGCTAAGCTTCTGCTAACTGCTATCTGACATGATAGCAGTGTTCCAAAATCTAAGGGGTTGTTGTGGTTAGTCGGCAGTAGGTGTGGACGGCTGAGGAGAGTGAGGACTCAGATGAGGGACCAGGACCATTAGGGAGTGGACTGCTGCCTTCAGAGATTGTGGGGGCTGGCAGCAGCAATGAGGAGGTTCCCGAGGAGCCTGTGCCAAGGGTGCATGCATGCAGGGCTGCTTGGAAGAAAGAGCAGCTGTAGCAGCATGGGCGACTTGGGAGTAAGGCTGCAAGGCAATGGCCCCTCCTTCAAGAAGATCAAAGATGTGAATTGGACATTCTTTGCAGGAAGCAAAGACGTTTTGAAACTCAGCCTCGTATACATTACAGTATCTTAAGCTGGTATTTGAAGACTCTTGTGTTGTGCAATATTTCTTATCTGTGATTCTTGGCAGTCTTGCACAGTTTTGGTGAGGATTGTGGTTTTCAAAGTTAATTAGTTTACAGCAGCCTTTTAACTGGGGATTCATGACATTAAAAGGTTTCTGTTCCCTTTGGTTATTGTTTGTCTTATTGGAAAAGGGTTTGAGTCAGAACAGGGGCTGCCACAAAGAAGAGGGACTCAAGCTATTCTCCAAAGCACCTGAAGGCAGGACAAGGAGCAATGGGTGGAGACTAATCAAGGAGAGAAGCAACCTGAAATTAAGGAGGAATTTCTTGACAGTGAGAACAATTGATCAGTGGGACAACTTGCTTCCAGAAGTTGTGGATGCTCCAACACTGGAAGTTTTCAAGAAGAGACTGGACAATCATTTGATTTGGATGGTATGGGGTAACAGATAACAGATAATCAGAATTGGAAGGGACCTTGTAGGTCATCTAGCCCAACCTCCCACCCAAGCGGGAGACCCTACACCATTTCTGACAAATGGCAGCCCAATCTCTTCTTGAAAGTCTCAAGTGATGGCGCTCCCACAACTTCGGAGGGCAAGCTGTTCCATGGGCTGATTGATCAGGGGGTTGGAGTGGAAGACCTCCAAGGTCCCTTCCAACTCTTTCATTCTCTTATTCTTTCAGCAAATAATCACTAGAAATCCCGATCCATGATACGTTTATCCAGGATATTTTGTTTTTTCTCCCTGCAAACCAGAAACTTTGGATATTACACTCTTAGAAAGTCTGGTATTAATTCCACTTTTGATACATTTTTTCCTCCGCTGTAAGGCTCAAGAAAACCTAGATGATGCAATAACAAGAAGATGCAGTCAGTTAATTAATGGTGTAATTAAATGTGCATAAATATTTGTAAGTCAGCATATTCATCACCACAAACGTTGGTGAGTGGATGCGTTTATGGAATGTGCGATTTCAGATAATTGCAGGCTGGTATAGAAACAGCATAAAACAGAATGAGGAACAAATATTGGAAGCTAATCCAAACAAGGGAGAGATCCATACATTGCAATTTACAATAGGAGAAATTTAGAGAAGTCAATAGGCTTTTTTTTTTTCAAGGAGTTAAAAAAACCCACCCAACTTCTTCCAGGGTATACTCTTTACTGTTTCTCGGAATAACAAAATAAGAGGGTTGGAAGGGATCTTGGAGGCCTTCTAGCCCAACCCTGTCATGTCTTTGGTAGAGTCGAACTCTGAGGGAGAGGAGGAACAGCCGACAGGGAGTGGAAGTGTGGCTCCGGAGGTTGTGGAGGAGGCTGGGGAAGAGCAGAGGTGGCTGGGCAGTCAGAGGAAGACCCAGGCCCACCCCCTCTCCATCCTAGGACATGCAGGGAGGAACGGAGAAGGAAACAACTTGGCTTATGAGAGAGGAAGCGGCCATGATCCTCCTTATTTGGTTACAGCTGGGGAGACTAGTATATAAGAGAGACTATTACAACACAGCATTGCCAGAAGCAAAGCTTGTGTTATTTTGGGCTGAAGTTATCTTGGTTGGCGTCCTTACAACAGACTGTGCCTTGTTATCTCCTTGAAGCTGGTAATTACTTATCCTGGTCTGTTGTGGAAATTTCTTTCATTGTAGTTTGTTTTAGTTTTTTATTTCACCTCTATCTGCTCATTAAGTTTGGACTGTATTGCTTACTTTTGAAGACTATTTTTGAATATGTTTTATCACCAACTGAAAATTATTGAACAGTGGAGCCAAGTTGGAGACATTAAAGGACATTTATTTATGTTTTGGATTTTGTTACGTTTGTGTTACACTCCGGGTCATCACAAACCCCCTGCTCAGGCAGGAAACCCAATTTCATTCCAGACAAATTAATATCCATCCGTTGTTTCTTGTCCTGCCTTCAGGTGCTTTGGAGAATAGCTTGGGCCCCTCATCTTTGTGAGCTCTCCTAAAATATTGGAACTGCTATCATGTCACTCCTAATCCTTCTTTTCTCTAGACTAGCTGTGCCCAATTCCTATAACCTCCAGTCCCCTAATCAACAGAATACTTGGAAGGGATCTTATAGGTCATCTAGTCCAACCCACTCCCTCCCAATCAGGAGGCTCTACATCATCTTTCATCTCACGCACGAACAGAAATATTTGGGGGTTTCTGTCAATATTCTGAGCATTCAATTTCAATTTTGGCATTTAGTAATTTCCAGGGTGATTCTTGGGGCATTCACAGCTCAAGACGTGCTTAAACTTTAGCTTGGCTTTATAAATAAATATTAAATAGATGTTCATCTTCCTTGGATTCAGTGCTGTGTTGTTGTTTTTTATATACCACCCATCCAGGGATGTTGGGGAAACAATCCATTGATTATAGAGTTTTGTTTGTTCTGCCTGGATGTTTTTATATTTATTTATCTTCCATGGGATTGATGGATGTAGTGCCATTATTTTGTTGGGTTGGCTTGAACCAACCATCTGTTCGCGGGCATTTTGCAAACAGCAGAACTGGGAAGTTGGATGGGAAAGAACGCTGTGTCAGTAGCTATACTGTATCTGCCCATTTGTTAGCAATAATATTTTCATGGCCTTTTCTTCTAAGGCCTGCTTCTTTCTGGCAACTGTAGCCTTTTCCACTAAAGCTTGGCCTAAATCAAGTCAGCTCAGTAACAATTGTTGATTGCACATATGGCTTCCTTTAGAAACATGCAATTATTTTTCATTTTGCCTACCTCTTCTCGTTGCACACCATTATTTCCCCTGATTTGGGGTCTGAAAAAGCAGAATAGAAAGAGCATTGGCTCTTTTGGACGTTGGTGTTAGAAACGACTTCGGTACCATGGACAGCAACAACAAAAATGGGATCAGTAACCATTTGTCAAAACAAGGTGTGATGGGTGTTTGCTCAATTTATTTATTTATGTATTAAAATTTATATACTGCCCTTCTCCCGATGGACTCAGGGCGATGCACAGCCTACTAAAACCACATATATATAACAATTAAAATAGAATTAAATAAGGGCTGTAACCGAATCTAAAATCCCAACCTTAAAATTCAATACATTAAATCCCATTAAAATTAATTTAGGATCAGCCCAGGCCGGCCTGCTCAAAGAGCCAGGTCTTCAAATCATGCCTGAACACCTTCAGGTCGGTGGTCGTTCTCAACTCAGGGGGGAGCCCATTCCAGAGAGCAGGTGCCCCCACAGAGAAGGCCCTGTTCCTCAGGGTCGCCAGGCGGCACATAGAGGCCGTCGGGACCCCGATGCTGTTGAGTTTTGAGGTATCTAAGAGAGGATCGAGCTGGCTTCTCTTTGATCTGTGGCATCTTGAGACTTCTTGCAAGCAGGTAAAAGAAAGATGCAGAATAATAACAAGAGGTAAGCAAAATGAAATATTTAAGGAAGATGTATTTTCATTCAGGTTTGCTGAGAGACCCCGGGCCTAGGAATAACTTATATTCTCTTCTGTTGTTCCTTTGCATTTGAAAACAGTAATAGAACTAACGGTGGGTGATAGAGGTTTTAGGTGTATGTTTCTCTCTGTGTGTATCACACGTCATGTTTTGTGAGCTCTGTAGTCTTGTCGATCTTGGTGCTTTGCTGACATCGACATGATGCCTGAATTTTTCATGAATAAAATGTTCTGCTGCAGTTCTGAATTCAACCATCTTTTGGAAGGAAGGAAGAAAGAAAAAGAAGGAAAGAGGAAGGGAGGGAGGGGAGAGGAGGAAAGGAAGTAGAGATGAAAGAAAATGGAAGGAAGTAAGAGAAGGAGGGAGGGAAGGGGGGAGGTAGGAAAGAGGGACGGAGGGAGGGAGGAAGGAAATGGGAAAGAGGAAGGAAGGCAGGGAGATGAGAGAAGAAAGGAAGGAAATAAGGGAGGGAGGGAAGGAGGGAAGAAGGAAGGGAGGGAAGATGAGAAAAGTAAGTAGAGAGGAAGGAAAGAAATAAGGGAGGGAGGGAGGGAGGGAGGGAGGCAGAAAAGCAGGAAGGCAGGAGATGATAAAAGGAAATAGAGATCAGGGAAGTAAGAAAGAAAGGAAGGAAGGAAGGAAGAAAGAAAGAAAGAAAGAAAGAAAGAAAGAAAGAAAGAAAGAAAGAAAGAAAGAAAGAAAGAAAGAAAGTATTTCAGAACCATAACTCTAAAACTTCCCACTGCTGGCAGCATAAATCTGAATTTCTATGATCTAGCTACGTGACTCAGCATTTATAAGATTCTTGATTCACAGCAATGTCTCAGGGCATTAAAAAAAAAATGGCAGTCTCGCTTAAAAAGAGATTTGTAGGCCAGCCCTGTTTCGTGCATAAAATCCAGAACTTGCTGCTCTTGTAGAAAAATCTGGAATCAGTTCCACTGTGGAGCCTGCCAAACCAACCTCCATCCCAGCAGTGAAAGCTCATAAGACTGGCTGTGTTTACCCATCACACAAGCCGTGGTTTGCTGAACAAACAAACCACCTCATAGCTGAGTGCAACGCGGGAAACCATCCAGAGTCTGTAACTCGCTGAGTATTATATTCCAGTTGCCGCACGCAGGGAGACAGAAGGATACAGCCATGTCTTTTCAGGTTTCCAATTGGAAATCCTGACTCCTCCATTCTTCCCTTCAACACCTTCTCCTTCTTCCTTCCTGCCTTCCTTCACCTCTTCGAATATTCCCAAGCATCACATCTTTTCAAAGGCATCGGCAAGGAGAAGAAAATTGTCTAGGGTTGACAATGACACTCTAACACATATTTGGATATTTATTCATGAGATCAAAAGGAGAAAGCAGCATCCCATGTGCTTTCAGATTTATCTCTGCATGCTTATAGCTAGCGTATACATTGCCTTGCTATAACTGTCATGGACGATGCTGGGATAAGACGAATAATTTCCCCAGGTTTCAGCTACAAGTGGGGAAATGTAATCATCACACATTTTAGAAGCGAGGGATAACATATTTTGGCTGCCAAAGCTTTGATTCTTTTCGTTTTGCATTTGTGCCTCCCTGGTGCACAACCATCATATTTCTCTGCCATTGATACTGATGTCAATCAAGTAGAATTTACAGCTGCATGACAGCTGCATGTAGATCAAAGCAAATCTGGTTTTACCCGTTGACGTAAGTCATAAGTGCAAGGACTGATCATAACTGTCATTCAATGAATGGTTGCAGGTTGAGAGCTACTTGTATTGCTGAAGTTTCTGCAGGGCCAATCAATATAGAATGAATTTGTTGTTGTTGTTAGCCGCAAAGATGCATCCGATTCATTGCTACCCCATGGACAACGTTCCTCCAGGCCTTCCTGTCCTCTACCATCTTCTGGAGCTCATGCCTACTGCTTCAGGGACTCCATCCAGCCACCTCCTTCTCTGGTGTCCCCTTCTTCTTCTATTGCCCTCAATCTTTCCCAGCATTAGGCTCTTCTCCAGGGAGTCCTTTCTTCTCATGAGGTGGCCAAAGTCTTTGAGTTTCATCTACAGGATCTGGCCTTCTAATGAGCAGTCAGGGTTGATCTCCTCTAGGATTAACTGGTTGGATCACCTTGAATTACAGTAATCTAAGTGAGAGGTGCCAAGGAGAATGAGTAATTGGTCTCAATACATCTCAATGCATTTGGCCACAGTTACATAAATGGAGAGGGAAATCCACACTGCTTGGTGGAATAGAGGTCCATCATGATTGTGTCTCAGTAGGACTTCATCAGGATCTAAGAATGTGAGAGACCCATTTGGTTGACTCCAGTCCTTCATGGTCCATTATGAAGTTGAGATCTGGACCAGCTTTCTGGTTCTAACACCTTCTTTACATATTCAGTGATGCATAAAGATGCAGCTGGAACATCCCTGGGTACATTTCAAGTGCAAAATATCAACAAAGGTGTCCATGAATGGAATGGGACAACTTGCCACGGCCAACTCTACATGACCAATTTGCCAGGGGGAAATCTCACTGCAGGGCAATTCAACAATTCAATTTAATTATTGAAAATAATCAGGGAATTATTTTAATTTTTATCATTCACATTTCATTTTATCCTTCCTTTTGCATCCTTTCTTTAATGATTTTATTCCACCATTTCCTTGATAGTAGTGTAACTCTTGTCCTACGCTGAGTTGTTCCCTGGCAAGTTGTCTTGTGGTGAGTTGGCCATGGTGAGTTGACCAAGATGTGTTGGCTGTGGCAAGTTGGCCATAGTGAGTTGGCTGTGGCAAGTTGGTCATGCTGAGATGGCCATGGCAGTTGACTGCAGTGAGTTGGCCATGGCGAGTTGGCCATGGTGAGTTGACCCATTCAGTTAATGGACACTTTCATTGGCTGCAATGAGTTGTCCTAGACCAACACATTCATTAGGATGTCCCTTCTCTGATGTCATCACAGCTCCTTCCAGATGCCTAGGCATCCCTGGTTCTGTTTCCCATCTTAGTGCAGGACATTTGGAAAATGGCTAGACCTTCAAGGCCAAAAGATACTGCCAATTTTGTGATAAATGGGCAGAATGGAAGGGTAGCCAAGGAACGTCTTTCTAATCATGGTCCATGGACAGAATCCTAGGACTAAACAGCGAAAAGTCTTGCAAAAGGATGCAAATAAAGACATTATGGCTAGTCAACCTGCCAGTTCCAATAGTAAAATCAAATCTTTTAAAGCTTGGCAATTGCTAAGCAATCCACATCCCAAAGTCTAATTAGCACTGCCCACTGAATTACCCTTGCTCTCATAAGTATAAGAATGAAATTAACCTGTTTTAGTGTGATCTTCAGCTAAGGGAGGACTTTTGGGGAAAGCATCAACACATTGGTGTAGACAACATTGAGCTAAGCAAATGGTTTGGCTCTTTAGAAAGCAATTATTTTTCTTTCTTTCCGATTTTCATTCCGATATTGCATGGCTTGTTCAGAGTTGGCGAATACTCCATCAATGAACAACAGATCTTTCAGCATGGGTTGGCGAAAGTCAAATCTTCCATTCATGGGAAAAAGGGATTTTATGAATGGAGCCACCTTGGTAAAGCTTCTTGCTGCATTAGGAGACTTTCCTTGCAGGATTAGCCTGGAGGCAGATCGAAATCCAGGAAAGATGCCGTAAGAGGGATCGTAGAAATGTATCTATATCTATGATCCTTATCACCGCAGTCATCGTCAATAAGGAGATGTTGCATTTCTTCCCCGTTTGAGGATCAGTCTGTTATTTTTGGTATTCGCCGCCACCAACCTTGGTAAATCAATTTCAAAAGAGAAAAAGTGCCAGACTAAAAGCCATGATGCAAATTACAATAGGAAGTACTAGTAATCCTATTTTACGGCCCAATTTTGGTTGCGCATTAGAATTGCCAGTGCACAATTGGCTGCTTTCAGTGTCTTTTAGCATTGTTATATGTGAGTAAATGCTGCAGTTTTTGTAGCTAACGAGGGTTTTATTAACTGGATTTTTTAAAAAAAATATTGTCTCTATCTCTTTCTTCCACCCCTTCTCCTCCCTCCCTCACTTCCTCCTTCCTCCCTTCTATATTCTCTTTCCTTCCATCCTCCCTTCTCCTTCCTTCCTTCCTTCCTTCCTTCCTTCCTTCCTTCCTTCCTTCCTTCCTTCCTTCCTTCCTTCCTTCCTTCCTTCCTTCCTTCCTTCCTTCCTTCCTTCCTTCCCTCCCTCCCTTCCCTTCCCTTCCTTTTTTACTGAAAGCTTAGTAGTATTTATTACCTGTATGCAGGAAAATGATTCCAGCTCGAACTATATCATATTTCTTATATAGTGAAATGTTCTGCAGGTTAATACATAGATGAAAGAATGGAAGGAAACTCTACTATAATGGACAATGAAGAAAGACCATCAATTTCTCAAGTTTGGCCGTTCTGTGCCAAGCAGCTTGTTCTATTCAGAGAATGAAAATGGCATTAATTCTTCTTCAAAGAACTAGCTCACTCTTCAGGTTTTTCACTGCAGTTTCCATCAACCAATTCTAGCCTGCCAACCTCATGACACCAACAGAAGAGATCCTTCAACTGCTGGCCCATGCCCTGCACTGTGGCCCAGAAAGGTGATTTAATTGGAGCAAATCTCCCTCATTTAGCAACAGAAGTTCTGGGTTCAATTGTGGTCATAATCTGAGGACTACCTGCCTATTCTGTTATTCCAAGAAAGCCCATCAGTTCTGAAGGTCAGATTTTATGTCAAGAAGACACATTTGCATTGTATTGTGTGATCAGACACACTAGAAATTTGCACTGGAGATAAATTCCTTGGATGTCCAATCACACTTGACCAATAAAGAATTCTGTTCTGTTCTGTTTTATTCCTATATTATCCTCAATTCTATTCTATGCTACTCTATTCTACTCTATTCTTGTAATCTACTTTATTCTGTAACCTGCTCTGCGTTGTATTCACTATTCTATTCTGTCCTGTTTTGTCCTGATCTATGCTGAGCATAGGGTTAAAAGTAAAACCCAAACCCTTTGGTGTGCGTGCAGAATATTCTCTAAGAAACCAGTCACTGCATTAATTAAGCAATGGACAGAAGGCCGGGCTGGCTAGCCACAAGCCAGGAGCTCTGTAAATCTTGCTTTAGAAATATCAATTTGTGTTATCAGACTTTACCTATAGATTTATGGACCTTTCAGGGCCTGCTTTCCTGTCTGTAATCACTTTGGCATTTTCGGGTGAAATTCTCAGGCGAAGCTTCGGGTTTCCAACGTGAAATAATGGGATGTATTGACAGAGTAGCCAGGACAGCAGTTTTGTTTAGAAAAATTGCCCATCTATGAAATGTCAAAAGTGTGTGTGGGGGGGGGTGGGGGTGGGGGGTGGGGAGGCAGAGGAAGTACTGTATATATTTCCAACCTAGTGGATGGGGAAGGAAAGAACGGTTTGTGAAGTGGGTGGATGGGAGGAAACCTTGAAATATTGGGGGCCAAAGGGAGCTGAGCCATTTTTGATTCCGTCTTGGTTTCATGGCTGGTGGGAAAAAAAAGCTAATGCAGTCCTAAATTGCATTAACAGAGGAATACAGTCAAGATCAAGTGAGGTGCTAATGCCACTCTATAAAGCCTTGGTAAGATCCAGTGGTGGGATTCAAATTTTTTTACTACCGGTTCTGTGGGCGTGGCTTGGTGGGTATTGTGTGGCTTGGTGGGCATGGCTTGGTGGGTGTGGCAGGGGAAGGATACTGTAAAGTCACCATTCCCACCCCATTCCAGGGGAAAGATACTATAAAACCCCCATTTTCTCCCCATCCCACTAACCTGCTTTCCAGCTCCGTTCTCCTGTGCAGGGCAACAAAAGAAGACCCAGCTGATCAGCTGGGACTCAGGAGGCAGAGAAGAGATGGGGTGGGGCCAGTCAGAGGTGGTATTCTAAACTACTCAAAATTTCCACTACCGGTTCTCCAGAACTGGTCAGAACCTGCTGAATACCACCTCTGGTAAGACCACACCTAGAGTACTGCATCCAGTTTTGGTCACCACATTATAAAAAAGATGTTGAGACTCTAGAAAGAGGGCAGAGAAGAGCAACCAGGATGATTAGGGGACTGGAGACTAAAACATACAATGAACGGTTGCAGGAACTGGGCATGGCTAGTCTAAGGAAGAGAAGGGCCAGGGGAGACAGGAGAGCATCTTCCAATATTTGAGGGGCTACTACAGAGAGGAGGAAGGTGTCAAGCTGTTTCTAAAGCACCTGAAGCCCAGACAAGGAAGAATGGATGGAAACTGAACAAGGAGAGATTCAACCTGGAAATAAGGAGGAATTTCCTGACAGGGAGAACAATCAACCCATGGAACAGAAGTTGCCTTCATAAGTTGTGGGAGTTTCATCCCTGGAAGCTTCCAAGAAGAGACTGGACTGCCATTGGTCAGAAACAGTGTAGGGCCTCCTGCTTGGGCAGAGGGGTTGGACTAGATGACCTACAAGATTCCTTCCAACTCTGCAAATTGTTAAATCTGGATCGAGCCAGTTGTTACGGTTCTAAAAAAGAAAATTTACATGAAAAACAGGCCCAATGTGAACACATAGGCTGAAAAAGAGGCCGAATTTAATCCCTGACTTATGACCGCAACTGAGCCACAGATTTCCATTGCTCAGCAAAAATTTGCTAAGTGAATTTTGGCCTCCAGTTTATGACCTCTTTTGCCACAGTTAATCAGGGAATCCCTGCCGTGAAATGGATATTAAGTGGATCTGGCTTCCCTAACCATTTTGGACACAAAAGACAGTGACTCTGGGACACTGCAACTGTCATAAACACGAGTCACTTGCTTAGCAACCAAAATTTTGGGCTCAATTGTTGTGGTAAGTCGAGGACTATCTCTGCATTCCCTTGCCTAGTTAAACTCCTTCCCTTCTTCTGGGAATTTCTCCTCTGTGTTGTGAGGCCCCCAAATAACCCAAATGATATAAGTTCTCCTGCTGGAGCAGGGGGGGTTGGATTAGATGACCTCCGAAGACCTTCCAGCCCTGAATTGCCGTGCTGTGCTGTGCCAAGCATCCGAGTTTGGATCGCAATGACCATGGAATGCTGCCAAAATTGTAACTGTTGAAAAATGGGTCGTAAGCCACGTTTTTTCAGCACCGTTGTAAGCTTGAGAGGTCCCAAAATCAACCGTTGTAAAGTCAAGGACTTCCTGTATGGAAGAAGGACTTTCTATATGTCAAGGATTTCCTGTTATCTTTCCTTTGATCAACAATCATCTTGTCATGCCTTTGGTAGAGTCGGACTCTGAGGGAGAGGAGGAGCAGCCGACAGGGAGTGGAGGTGTGGCTCCGGAGGTTGTGGAGGAGGCTGGGGAAGAGCAGAGGTGGCAGGGCAGTCAGAGGAAGAACCAGACCCATCCCCTCTGCATCCTAGGAAACACAGGGAGGAATGGAGGAGGCAACAACTTGGCTTGCGAGAGAGGAAGCGGCCATGATCCCCCTCATTGGTTTCAGCTGGGGAGAATAGTATATAAGAGAGATGATTGAAACACAGCGCTGCCAGAAGCAAAGCATGTGTTATTTTGGGCTGAAGTTATCTTGGTTGGCGTCCTTCCAACAGACTCTGCCTTCTTATCTCCTTGAATTTGGTAAATACTTGTCCTGTTCTGTTGTGGAAATTTCATCACTGTAGTTTGTTTGGTTTTTTATTTCTCCTCTATCTGCTCATTAAGTTCGGAGTGTATTGCTTTCTTTCGAAGACTATTTTTGAATACGTTTTATCTCCAACTGAGTATTATTGAACAGTGGGGCCAAATTGGAGGCATTAAAGGACATTTAATTATGTTTTGGATTTTGTTACGTTTGTGTTACACTCTGGGTCATCACATATCTATGTTAATTCTTTCATCAACTATCTGTCTGCCTTGTCTCATATTTTTGGTCGTGGTGGGAATCTTAAAAATGATTTATAACTCCCTTAACGTGGCTTAGTCACCAATCTGTTTTTAAATCCGCTCTACTCTAGACATGCAATTACAGCCCAGGTCTGTCCATCATGGAGGGATTCAGAGCCATAAACACCGAAAGACGTTTGACACTGGCTCTCTTTTTTTCCTTGATCCTTTGCAAATTGGGGTCAGGCCACACTTTGAAGGGAGAAACAAGCTGCTTGATAACTGAGCCTGCCTCCTCATTCATAACCAGCAATCTGGAGGAAGTGCAATGTCTAGCTGGGAATATTAGTCACAAAGTATGAAAGTTCTCCTTTGGCCTAATTTTCAGGTCGGTTCAGAGAGAGAGAGACAGAGAGAGAGAAAGAGGGACAGAGAGAGAGAAAGAGGGACAGAGAGAGAGACAGAGAGAGAAGTGTGCTCTTAAATTGTTCTTGATGGCTGTATTCCCAGAGACAAGGGGAGGTGGCCCTGCTAATGAATAGACTCAGTGTACAGACAACTGCACTCTATTTTTAAGAGCGTGGGGGAAAAGGGCATCATATACAGTAGATCAGAAGTCTCCAAACTTGGCAACTTTAAGACTTGTTGGACTTCAACTCCCAGAATTCTCCTGCCAGCTATGCTGGGAGTTGAAGTCCACAAGTCTTAAAGTTGCCAAGTTTGGAGACCTCTGCACTAGATGTAGGGAAGATAGAGAAGAGAAGATAGAGACCCTCTGTAGTTCGGGGTTGAACTGTGGGGTCCTTGATGCTCTCTGGGCTTGGTTGTTGTCTTGCAGCAGTTCCATGATCCAACTAGGTTACATTGTCCATGCTAGAAGGGAGTTGGGTTTGTGCAGTATAGAAGAAAGAAGAGGGGAAGGAGGAGGAGGGTGATTCTTGGTGCTCTCTGAATTTGGTTGTTTTCCTGCAGATGTTTCATGATCCAATTAGGGAACATCATCAGATAGCTAGATAGCTAGATGGCTAGATAGATAGACAGAGAGACAGACAGACAGATAGATAGGCAGCATGGTGGCCTAGAGTGAAGACATTTACCTCCCACTTGGAAGGTTGAGAGTTCAACTCTAGGTGGTAGCAGGAATTTGTTTTCTAGAGCACAAAGAAAAAATATGTGCTGTGAACTCCATAGCTTGTGTCAGGCAGGGCATCTGACCAGCAAATGCTTAACTCCATCCAATTGCCCAACTCTACCCTGTATTAAAGGATTACAAGGTCATAAAGGAGAATTAGATAGATAGATAGATAGATAGATAGATAGATAGATAGATAGATAGATAGATAGATAGATAGAATGGATGGGTGAATGGATGGATGGACGAATAGACAGATCAGTCTGTATAATCTGTCTGTATAATGCTATCTATCTATCTATCTATCTATCTATCTATCTATCTATCTATCTATCTATCTATCTATCTCTAACTATCTATCCAAATTCCTTGTGTGTCCATTTTATTGGCCAATAAAAGAATTCTAATTTTATCTATCTATCTATCTATCTATCTATCTATCCATCTATCCATCCATCCATCTATCTAGCCATCTATCTATCTATCTATCTATCTATCTATCTATCTATCTATCTATCTATCTATCTATCTATCTATCTATCCATACAAATTCCTTGTGTGTCCAATCACACTTGGCCAATAAAAGAATTCTAATTTTATTTATCCATCCATCCATCCATCCATCCATCCATCCATCCATCCATCCATCTATACAAATTCCTTGTGTGTCCAATCACACTTGGCCAATAAAAGAATTCTAATTTTATCTATCCATCCATCCATCCATCCATCCATCCCTCCATCCATTCCTCCATCCATACAAATTCCTTGTGTGTCCAATCACACTTGGCCAATAAAAGAATTCTAATTTTATCCATCCATCCATCCATCCATCCATCCGTACATCTAGCCATCTATCTATCTATCTATCTATCTATCTATCTATCTATCTATCTATCTATCTATCTATCTATCTATCTATCTATCTATCTATCTATCTATCTATCTATCTATCTATCTATCTATCTATCTATCTATCTATCTATCATCTATCTATACAAATTCCTTGTGTGTCCAATCACATTTTGCATGCTTTATAAAATGACCCTGCATGTGCAACATAGGTTATATTTTATATTCTCCCAGGAGAAACAAACACTGAACATCAAGACAATGGCTATCCATCTCCATGGAGATGTGATTTGGAATTACCACTGTTGAATCATTTAAGCAGTGTGTATCTAACTTGGCTCCTTTCTAGTTGATGCTGTAGATATTAAGAAGTTGAGCAGTGAACATCTATGTTCTGGAGGGTCTCCACTTTCTGGTCTTAAAAGAGGAAACAGATCGTTCTTGTTCCAAAATGCCAGCCAAAAGAACATGGGATGTTTGTGCCCAGAAGCCATGTTAACAGCCCTCCCATAACAGCCTGTCTCTTTATGCCATGGGAGGAAATGTTTTTCCACTGTCAGCTCATAATTAAAACATCTGAATGGAGATTGAAAGAACGGAGCAAACCTTTCTTAAGTCCCTTCTCATCTACTGGTCCTCCCTTATGCTCCGATGTGCTTAAAGTAATCAAAACTAATGGAACGCCTTTGAAGGCATTTCAAGAGAAGAAGAAATTGGCCATCAGCGAATTCAAGGCTGATCTGGTGGTGACCCCAGTTTCAGTCGCAGAAGAGAGAGGAGGGATCAGAAGCGCTGAAAAAATGGATTCCAGATATCTGTTGGAGAAGGAATGGCAGAACTGGAGGTGGAGTTAAAAGAGGAATCAACTGAAGAATCCCTACATGGTCACAAGCAGACGAAGTTCAACTCCTCTTGAATTCTGTTGACCCTTATCCAACTCTAAGCAGGTGCTAACCATTAGCTGAGGTGCAGAAGGATATAGGGCAGTGATGGAGAACCTATGGCACATATGCCCAAAGTGGCAATGTTGCTCAGCATGCACAGCCTTCTCTATTTGTCTTCTGGGTTTCTGGCACGCATGCGCACATGATAATCAACTGTCCTTCGCGCGTGGGTGGCAGTGCCAAAAACTGGCCTGCGCATGTGTGATGGCCAGCTGATCATCATGCATGTATGCACTCTAGAACCTGGAAGTGGAGCATGGCCCTGATGAGCGTGCACGCATGACTCGGTGTCAAAAAGGTTCACCATCACTGATATAGGGTCTTCTGTTTGTTGGACTATAAGACTTCCAAAGTCTCTTCCAACTCTGTTATTCTACTTTCTAAGATTCCTATGCATAGCTTTTTAGCAACAAATCAGTTTAATTGGACCTTCATAGGAGAACCAGGTTTAACCTCACCTAGGAAGATCAGTAGAGGTTCTTCTCCAGAGGTGGTATTCAGCCAGTTCTGACAGGTTCTGGAGAACTGATCGAGGAAATTTTGAGTAGTTCGGAGAACCAGCAAAGACCACCTCTGACTGGTCCTGCCCCCATCTCTTCTTCGCCTCCCATTGAGTCCCAGCTGATCGGCTGGGTCTTCTTTGGTTGCCCTGCACAGGAGAACGGAGCTGGAAAGCAGGTTAGTGGGGTGAGGAGGGAATGGGGATTTTGCAGTATCCTTCCCTTGCCATGCCCAGCAAGCCACACCCACTAAGCCACACCACGCCCAACAAGCCACGCCCACAGAACCAGTACTAAAAAAATTGAATACTACCACTGTTCTTTTCCACTGCAAATGTGGAGAACATTTACTGGGCCGATGCTCTGAGGACAGAGCAGTGGGCTTTTTCCAGCAATAAAAGATGGAACTAATTTTTTCCCCAAGTCATCTGTGATCCCTGAACACAAGAAAAAGGCACCTGCAGGTTGCAAGCTCTATGAAGTAATTGGTTGGTCTTTTTGGCCATCAGAAGAACTTTGGTGGTCTTCCTATTTTTTGTCTTGCCCTCTACTTCATCCTTGGTGTGTGTTCTGATGCCGTTTTGTCATGCTTTACATATTGCTTGAAGGAAAAAAGGCTGTTGCTTTAATACTGCCTCAATTTACACACCCACATCTTTGAGGTGTCTAGGGAGCAGTGGTGAGATTCAAATTTTTTTACTACTGGTTCTGTGGGTGTGGCTTGGTGTGCTGTAAAATCCCCCTTCCCTCCCCACCCCACTAACCTGCTTTCCAGCTCCATTCTCCTGTGCAGGGCAACCAAAGAAATCCCAGCCGATCAGCTGGGACTCAATGGGAGGCAGAGAAGAGATGGGGACAGGGCCAGTCAGAGGTGGGATTTGCTGGTTCTCCAAACTACTCAAAATTTCCACTCTCCAGAACTGGTCCGAACTGGCTGAATACCCACCTCTGCTAGAGAGATTCTCAATCATCCAGGTCATGGTTGTCGCAAAAGTACTTTTTCAAAAAGCAACTGGACTTTCTTTGAAGACACTTTTCTTCTCATTCAAGAAGCTTCTTCAATTCTTTGCTTCTGGTTTCAAAGCAAATCCAGTTGCATTTTGAAAAGCATCTTTGGAAAACTAATCAAGGAGAGAAGCAACCTAGAACTAAGATAAATTTCCTAACGGTTAGAACGATTAATCAGTGGAACAGGTTATCTTCAGAAGTTGTGGGTGCTCCAACAATGGAGGCTTTTAAGAAGAGACTGGACAGCCACTTGTCTGAAATGATATATATTAGTGGTCACCAACCGGTGGGCTGCAGCCCACTGGTGGGCCATGAGAAAATTTTGGTGGGCCGCAGAGAAACCTCACCCCCAGAGCACGCCCCCCCAAAGCAATTAATCCAGGCTGTGCAGAAACACAAGGCTGCGCCGCCCACATGGCCCGCGGGAACCCTCCCCACCCACTCACTCCTTACCCGGCAAACTTGCCTGCTAAATTGCTATTTTTCCTTTTTCTGATCATCAGGTGTTCTGCTGTACTAGGAGATTTAAATTAGCTAGGAAGCAGGAAATAGTTGGATTTCTTGCTTTCTAGCTAGTCTTTAGATCTTTGGCTCTGCTTCTAAGCACAGCCGAACTTCCCTTAGGACTGAAGGTTCTATTATTCAGTGCAAGCAAATTTTATGTGACAGACTCAGGTAGCCGATGGCAGATAGATAGATCACTGAATGATTCTGTGAGCAACTCAATCTGCCTGCCTGCTTTGCCTGATTTTGGATAAAAGTTGCTCTTTTTTAAATAAAAGAATTCAATATGTATATAAATATTTATAATATTTACATACAAGCCATGCCCAGCCAGTCACATGACCACCATGCCACACCCATAAATTAAGCCACACCCACAGAACCAGATAATGGTCCGTGGGATTTAAAATTATGAGTTTGGTGGTCCCTGAGGTCCAAAAGGTTAGCGACCCCTGGTATATAGGATCTCCTGCTTGAAAGGGGGGGTGGATTAGAAGACCTTCAAAGTCCCTTCCAACTCTATTATTCTATGTTCTTCCAAACACATCTTTGAGGGTTGATTGAATTACCTTTCCAGTATGAAATAATCCAGGAAATCAAGCGAAGGGTGAGAAAAAATGCTATTGCAATGACATCACTTTCTTCCTTTTCTTGTTTTTTTTTTTTCCAGTGACAAGATACACACGCATTCTGCCTCTTGATCCCTGGATTTTATATTATTTTTTAAGTTCAGCTATTCCTCTACAGCAAGAAAAGCTAAGTGGTGCTTTCTGCCCCCCGCTTCTTCCAAAGCTTAAGTTTTGTGGGGGAAATGGGGAAAGTTTATTATTTGAGCACGAGGGCAGGGAGAAAGAGGGAGCACGTGCTTCCTTATGGATGTGGCTTAAAAATGATGGAAAATCCATGCCACTTTAAAGGCTAGTTATCGATTCATGCTACTGTGTGACTAAGAACAAGCTTTGCATGAAAAAACTAAAGCTATAATAAAAACAGGCTCCCAATTCCAGGTCTGGTGTTTTCAATTAAAAGGAGACCAAGGCACCGGTGATGGGAAAATCTTGGGTTTTTTTTTGTTTTTAATCTTTGTTTGAGATTCCTGCCAGCTCAGGTCATATCAGACAAACAGAACAGCTTGATTCAACGGAGCAGTCAATGGTTTGAGTTTGTGGAGGAAAACTGACTTGATTGTTACAAGACTGGGAGGAAAAGAAAGGGGCTTGGCAGCTTGAATTTCAAGGTTCTCATCCAGTCCTTCTGAAGCCTTTACTGGCTATTAGATCTTCAAAACTTGATGAGATTCTTCACTCACAGGGTTGGGTTTTCCACATAGTTTGGGAACAAAGTCCATATGGAGATTCTCAGTCATCCAGGTTATGGTTGTCCCTAAGATGCTTTCTGAAAAGGCAACTGGACTTGGTTTTTCCTTGAAGAGGTTTCACTTCTCGTCCAAGAAGCTTCTTCAGTTCTTCAGAAGGAAACTGGACTTGTTTTTTCCCTTGAAGACATTTTGCTTCTCATCCAAGAAGCTTCTTCAGTTCTGACTGAGTATAAATCCCCACCATTCAGTCAGAGCTAAAGAAGCTTCTTGGATGTGCAGTGAAACATCTTCAAGAGAAAACAAAGTCCAGTTGCCATCTGTAGAACTGAAGACGCTTCTTGGATGTGCAGCAAAACATCTTCAAGGGAAAAACAGTTGCCTTCTGAAGAACTGAAGAAACGTCTTGGGTGAGAAGCTAAATGTCTTCAAGGAAAAAGAAAGCCCAGTTGCCTCTTGAAAAAGCTCTTTTGGGACAACCATGACCTGGATGATTGAGAATTTCCACAGACACTCCTAAAGATGTTCCCAAATCATGGTAGGACCCTTTCTCAAAAAGTCTGAGAAGATCGGAATATATGGATGTTATGCTACAAGTTTTTGAATAAAGGCCCATTTATTTCTTCACTTACTAGAAGGTCCCAAATCCATCAGTAGTGACAGGAGACACATTCAACCAAGTATCTGTGGAGATTCTTGGTCATCCAGATCATGGGTGTCCCAAAGGTGCTTTTTTCAAAAGGCAGCTGGATTTTCTTGTTTTTTTGCCCCCCCTTGAAGATGTTTCACTTCTCATCCAAGAAACTTCTTCGGTTGGGAAGAACTGAAGAAAAAAACCAAGAACAAAGGAGGAATTTTTGGACTGGACAGAACTATCATTAAGATACATGGACACCCGTAAAAGGAAGAACTAATTTTAATTAATATTACACAGTTTGGGAAAATTGGTATCAATGGATAGATAACAGGAATACGAAATGTAGAAATCAGAAGAAGATATAGATATGTATATGAATAACTAGAAATGTATGGAAATGTGTGTATATAACCAAGAAATTTTAATACTGTCAAAGAAGATTGAGATTTGTAAAAAGTTATTTTTAAATTTACCTGTAATTTAATGTTTCAAATTTCAATAAAGGTTAAATAAATAAATATTTTTTTTAAAAAAAAGCACAATCAATTGAATTTCCTGAAAAATAACTTTCCTAAAATGGTACTTCGAATGTTGCTTCCCCAAGTTAATTCTCAAATGCTCTGATGCTGTATTTATTTATTAATTAAATTTATTAAACGCAAAATAAAAAAGGAAGAACTACATCTCCATAAATGATTATTACAGTGAGAAAAAGAACATTTGTGGACTCAAACGTGGTCCAGAGGTTAAGCTGGTAGGATAATTGGCATTGAGGTCTGCTACCTTTTGAGGTTTGAGATGTGGCAGTGGGCAGATGGTTCATTCACAGCAGAGAACGGGCATGCATCTCGACTGAATTAGGGTGTCATCCAAAACTTTGAAGGGCTTGTAGATGATCCAAGCTTATCTGGCCTATGATGCAGTTTCATGTATTCATTTCAACTCCAATCTGTGCTAAACACTCACTCAGGATCAGACCTCGGCTACGGAGCTCTGATTACGGGAAGGGTTTTGATTCCAAAGCTGGACAGAGTATTTCTTTCCTTGTTCCCTTACCCATCCTAATTTTTGCTACGATGAGTGAGAATTTGCTTTTGAAGGAGAGAGATGACCCGAAATGGCCATGGATGGAGTTTGGTGGTCTTGCATTGATAATATCTCATTGATAATATCTTCCAATATCTCAGGGGCTGCCACAAAGAAGAGGGAGTCAAGCTATTCTCCAAAACACCTGAAGGCAGGAGAAGAAGCAACGGGTAGAAACTCATCAAGGAGAGAAGCAACCTAGAACTAAGGAGAAATTTCTTGATTGTGAGAACAATTAATCCGTGGAACAACTTGCCTCCAGAAGTTGTGAATGCTCCAACACTGGAGGTTTTCAAGAAGAGATTGGACAACAATTTGTCTGAAATAGTTTAGGGTTTCATGCCTAAGCAGAGGGATGGATTAGAAGACCTTCAAGGTACCTTCCAACTGTGTTATTCTATTAGTCAGTGGAACTGCTTGCCTTCAGGTGTTATGGGTGCTCCATCACTGGAGGATTTTAAGAAGAGATTGGACAGTCCCTTGTCTGAAATAGTATAGGTTCTCCTGCTTGAGCATGGGGCTGGACTAGAAGACCTCCAAGGTTCCTTCCAGCTCATTCATTCTTTTCTATTCCACCAAGAATTATTTCCTAGGCCGCAGGCAGACCTAAGGGAAATTGGACCATCCCAGCAAGGCAGAAATGCCGTACAATTTTCTCTCTGTTTCTCTTCCCCCCCACCCACCCCATCCTTCAGTCTTAGTTGCTTTGCATAATGCCGGTTGCTTAAATGCAAGCTTTTTAATTGACTCCTGTTAGACTAGCGGGAGATCAAGGAGGTGAGCAGTGAATCTAGACGAGTGCTTCTGAATGACTCTTCTCGCTCAGCTCATTAAGAGAAGTGGGAGTTTGTCTCCGAGGGACCAGAAAGCGACTCTCTCAGACTTCAGGGGTTGAACAGGGGGCCCTCGGCCGGCCGTCATTTCATCTCCTGGTGGCTGGTCCTGCAAACCTAAGCAGATGTTGTTGTCCTTCGTTAAAGGAGAGGAATTTTAATCAAGGGCTGATTTCCCCGCATAAAAGGACAGCCCTCGTTTGTCATCAGAAGAGCAAGCTCTCTCCAGACCTGTTGAAAGTTTCCTCAAAAAGAAAGAAACATGGCCTGTTCCTCACGTGTTGGAGAACTGGAACTTCTCCATCATCTGGTGATGGATCGGATGTGCCTGGGCTAAGCCTGAAGAAGTTTAAGAGAGCACCCTGAACCCTTCATTTCAATTGCAAACTGCCTGAAGAAGTTTAAGAGAGCACCCTGAACCCTTCATTTCAATTGCAAACTGTAAACATTCTCCTTGATCGATAACAGAAGATATGGAATGTTTTTGAAGTCTTACATGGTTTCTTGTTACTTCTTTTCTGCCCACGGTTCCAGTGAGGAATTAATTTGGGCTTTTATCAAGACTCACTGAATAGGCTTGGTTGGATTTATAGGCAAAAAAAAAACATTTAGCTATTCGACTTAGGGGCTTTTTTTTTTAAGGAGTCCAGAATCATTCCCAGGACTCTTGCAAATTCTGCAACCTATATTTCACCAGCTTTTCTATTTCTAAAATGATGAGCTCAAGTATGTTTTCAGCAATTATGGGATGCTTAAAGTCCCCTTTCTTCCCACCAGATATTGTATGACATCATTCCAGAATCATCCTCCGCTGAACAGAACAGCTGGTATTGCATTTCGTTTGCTCCAAATAAATCTTTTTTTGGGGGGGGGACTTTCATTTATTTCTTTTCCTAGATAAAATTAACAATGATTATTTTAGAATCTGCCTGGGTATTTTCAGGGATGGTGTGGGGCGTAGGTGGAAATTATATATATATACATATATATATATATGAAGGATTAAATAAAGATTACGTAAAGCATGACAGGGCATAGGAGAGGATGGGAAAGTGAGATAGAAATGTGCAAATATAGAAATCTTAACAAATTTGACACGATAGCAGCATTCCAATATTTGAGGGCTTGCCGCAAAAAAAGATGGGACTGATCTATTTTCAAAAGCACCAGAAGGCTAAACAAGAAGCAACGGATGGAAATTAATCAAGGAGAGAATCAACGTAGAACTAAGGAGAAACTTCCTGACAGTGAGAACAATTAACCAGTGGAACAAACTCCTTCCAGAACTTGTAGGTGCTTCATCACTGGAGGTTTTTAAGGAGAGATTGGAAAACCATTTGTCTGAAATGGTGTAGAGTGTCTTGCTTGAGCAGGGGGTTGGAGTAGAAGACCTCACAAGGTCCCTTCCAATTCTGTTATTCTGGTTTTGGTGTGGTTAAGGAATGTCACAAATTGAGCAGGCAGAATAGCCTTCGCACAAAGAAAAAGAAACATAAAGAAACATTAGGACAGGGACGGTAGGCACATTGGTGCACTTATGCACGCCCCCTACAGACCTCTTAGGAAAGGGGTGAGGTCAATAGTAGACAGTCTAAGGTTAAAATTTTGGGGGTTTGGGGAAGAAACCACAGAGTCAGGTAGAGTATTCCAGACATTGACCACTCTGTTGCTGAAGTCGTATTTCCTGCAATCAAGTTTGGTGCAATTAACTTTGAGTTTGTATCTATTGTTTGCTCTTGTGTTGTTATGGTTGAAGCTGAAGTATTCATTGACCGGTAGGACATTGCAATGTATGATTTTATATACTATACTTAGATCAGACCGAAGTTCTAGGTTTTCTAGGTCTAGAATTTCAAGTCTGGTGTCATAAGGTATTCTGCAACAAGTAGAGGAGTGGAGAATTCTTCTTGTGAAATATTTTCACAACTGTTTCTCAACTATGTTAATATCAGATACGTAATGTGGGTTCCAGACTGATGAGCTGTATTTGAGTATTGGTCTAGCAAATGTTTTGTATGCTCTAGTTATTAGTGTAATATTACCAGAGAAAAAGCTACGTAAGATTAGGTTAACAACTTTTAACACCTTTTTGGCTATGTAGTTACAGTGGGCTCTAGCACTTAGGTCATTTGAGATGAGTACTCCAAGATCCTTGACAGGGTTTGGATCATCAACAAGGTCTTGACTATTCAGCCTGTATTTTATTTTCTGATTTTTTTGCCAATATGTAGGACAGAGCATTTATTTGTTGAGATTTGAAGTTGCCATTTGTTTGACCATTCTGATACATAGTCAAGATCTTTTTGAAGGGTAGCAGTATTGTCTGTGGTGTTGAATAGCTTTACATCATCAGCAAAGAGAACACAGTTGCTCTTGATATGATCACAGAGGTGGAAATGGGATAGTAAACACCCCCACTCCCGAGGAATTGGTAATACAGAAAGTGTTGGAATGTTCTGAGATGGATAAGTTCACATTGGAACTAAAAGGCAGAGAAGAATCTGAATATTATGTGGCAGGGAAGAAGTGGTATAATTGATCAAAGAGTAGAAATAAAGATTGATGTAAATATATAAGATATTTGTATGTATATTGTCGATGTCACAGTGTTGTCAAGAATGTATAAGAGATTTGTATTTTGGAAAATCACAATTAAAACATATTTTAAAAAAAGGAATGTCACAAATTGTGAGAAGGTTAAGGTTGGGCATCAAACCAAGACGAGACATGAGACATAATCCAATTCATTAAGATTGGGTCTATTCCGTTGAGACTGTACCACCAGGAGAGACCCACCTGGAGAAACATCATAGTCCAAAAACCTTACCAACCTGGAGAAATAGAGGATCAGAGAGATCAAAGTATCATGGTTTTAAAAGGCCATGGATCTCCAAATTTTGGCCAACATAACAGAATAACAGAATTGGAAGGGACCTTGGAGGTCTTCTACTCCAACCCTCTGCTCAAGCAGGAGATCCTATCCCATTCCAGACAAGTGACTGTCCAAATCTCTTCTTTAAAAACCTACAGAACTTTTTCCCATTCAATTAGCAAGAATGAACTTCTGAGAACCAACAATTTCTAGAGACAAGTCATTAATTGTTGTAACTGTCAGGAACTAAGGAGGAATTGTTTCTCTCCTGGATTAGTTTCCATCTGTTGCTTCCTGTCCTGCCTTCAGGGGCTTTGGAGAATAGGTTGACCTCAGTGGTGGGATTCAAAATTTTATACTACCAGTTCTGTGGGTGTGGCTTGGTGGGCGTGGTTTGGCTTGGTGGGCGTGGTTTGGTGGGCATAGCAGAGGAAGGATACTGTAAAATCCCCATTCCCTCCCCATCCCACTAACCTGCTTTCCAGCTCCATTCTCCTGTGCAGGGCAACCAAAGGAGACCGGCCAATCAGCTGGGAGTCAGGAGGCAAAGTATAGATGGGGGTGGGGCCAGTCAGAAGTGGGATTTGCCGGTTCTCCAAACTATTCAAAATTTCCGCTACCGGTTCTCCAGAACTGGTCAGAACTGGCTGAATGCCACTTCTGAAGACCCATTCTTCTTTGGGGCAGCCCCACAAAGCCCCATGAAATTCCAGATTAAAGCATCCCAGACAGAGGGTTGTTTAGAGCTTGAATGAGCAGCCCATCACCTCTCTAAATCATGAGTTTCCCTGTCAGGTTGCTCTTTCTAGAAGGGGACATTTTTCATCACATTCAACCAGAATGCTACAACGTCCACTGATTGACCTGCCGGCTGTGTGTAAATCATCAAGATGGCTTTGCGTATTCAGAAAGTGTTGGAGGAAATAAGATTAAAATTATTCTTATCTGAGGCTGGATGCTCCATGCACTTGATGTAATTCTACCTCATCTATCTTCCAGATGAGATTAAAAAGAATATACTTGTTTGTTTTTCTGAAGCAGGGCAGTGCACATCGGTGTCTTTTTTTTATTTTTTAAAAAATCCACATTTTATTTATTTTGTTCTTAATGGGCAGAATCCAGCAGTGAGAAATATATATATTTTTTAAAAAAATGGTAATAAAAGTGGTAATCTATCAAAAAGAAAAAAAAAAGAGAGATTAAACCAAACACAAAACTTATTCAGAAGAAAAGAAGTTCATCTCAAACATTAAAAATAAACCCACTAGCACATTTTTAAACATCCTATTCCAGCAATATAAAACTCAGGCATCCAAGAAAACATCATATTTAGGAAGCTCACTAGGTATATCTTTCCTAATTATCCTACAGTTTTCTTCCTTGATTATACAGATAGAAACAGCTCAAGTTTTAAATACAATTACAGGTTTACTATTTTAGATCCTGCTTGTCTTTAAAAATGATCCATGACTTGCTAGCTATTAGAAAGTTATTTAATATGGTGATTCTGGTTTTTCCTTTCCTTTCCTTTCTCCTTTCCTTTTCTTTCTTTTCCTTTCTTTTCCCTTTCTTTCTTTTCTCCTTCCTTTCCTTTCCCTCCCCTTCCTCTTCCCTCTCTTCCCTCAAAATTAAGATTTCCCTGTTAAAGCTAAAAGGCCAAAGGAATTGTTTCTTTCTTCCTTATTCCCAAGAATGGCCTACCACAGAAAAAAATAGGATAGACAGATTCTTAATTATGAATTCTAAAATCTGCTTCATAGATTTTTCAAATAAACCATTTAAGTACCATTTCACCTGAAAAATAAATAGCTCATAAAGAAAAGATCAAGAGTGGGTCATACACCTTCATAGATCTACATTGCATTTCCAGGCGAGCTTTGAGATTTGAGTTTAGAGCAACAATTAAAACCAACTGTACCATCCTTTCTGATTCCTTCTGCCCCCACTCCAGAATCTTTGAGCTCTCAAAAGGTTGGAGGGCTCTACAAAATCTAAGGATGACTGGCTCCTTCCTGAGGCTAATCAGAACAAGTACAATGCATCTTCAGAAGTTCCTGCTTTAATCACAACCCTACAAAGCCCAACCAAATTAGTAGCAACTGAGGCACATGACATTTGGTAGGCATATCACTGTCATTTTTATTTATTTATTTGATTTGTCAATTGCTTACAAGATAATAGGTGTAAGTATATACATAGTTATGAATACATGAAATGGGTACATATAAGAAAAACAAAAGAAACAATAGGACAGGGATGGTAGGCACATTGGTGCGCTTAGGCACGCCCCCTACAGACCTCTTAGGAAAGGGGTGAGGTCAATAGTAGACAGTCTAAGATTAAAGTTTTGGGGGTTTGGGGAATTTTCTTTTTCTTTGGATGAAAAGAAGGGGGAGGAGGAAGAGGAAAAGGAACTGTGAAAAAGGAGAAGGGGGAGGAGGAGAAGGAGGAAAAGAATACGGAGGAGGAGGAAGGTGGAGGAGAAGGAGAGGAATGGGAAGAGGAGGAAGAATGGGAGGGGGAAGGAAAAGAGGAAGGAGGAGGAGAAGGGAAAGAGGAGTCAGAAGAGGAAGAAGGAGGAGGAGGAGGAGAAGAAGCAGTAGGAGGAGAAACGGAAGGAGGAGAAGAAAAAGAGAAGGGGAAGAGGAAGAGGAAGGGGAGACGAAGGGGAAGGGGGGAGGAGGAGGAGAAGGAGGAAAGGGTGAAGGAGAAGAAAAAGAGGAGGAGGAGAGGAAGGGGAAGGGGAAGAAGAGAAGAAGGGGACTGGTAGTAGTAGTAGTAGTAGTAGTAGTAATAGGAGGAGGAGGAGGAGGAAGGGGAGGAGAGAACCAGCCCCTCTCTTTGACTTTATGACCTTTTGAATCATTGCTTGTTCTTCTTCCAAAATAACACACCAATCTCTCAGGAATGGAACAAAACCCCAAACTCTGGTCAGCTCGGTGAGAAATGACACATGCACAATTCTTCAATTCTCTCTCTGTCTCTCAGAGACAGGGGAGCCTGAATCATTAAGAGATCATTAAGCCCAAATTATCATATCTCCTAAACACCCTCTACACAGGTGGCATTCGGATCTCCTGGCTTCAGCTTTGCCTTGTTAATCAACTTCTCCAGACCTAATCTTCTGATTTTCCTTTTTCTTTGCCTATCTTGGTAAATCTAGTTGGCATTATTAAACGTGCCAACTGCCTCTTCTAATAACTTCATAGTTTCATCTATCAAGAAAGTACATGTTTAGGCATAAGAAGAGAAAGCTGTCTACAAGAGATCCTAATTCCAATGGAATGAAGGGCAGAAGGAAGTTGGAAGACATTTTATACATGCTATCCTAGATTTAGGGTGTTAGCTATTTATTTCATCCCCAGTTTACCCATGGTTTGTTGCTTCCAGATGAGATGGGTGGCACATTAATCTGATTAAACAAACAAACAAGTCATATTACCTTGTACCCACCTCAACCTATTCTCCAAAGCACCTGAGGGCAGGACAAGAAGCAATGGATGGAAACTAACCAAGGAGAGAAGCAACCTTGAACCAAGGAGAAATTTCCTGACAGCGAGAACAATAAACCAGGATTCGCCTTCAGAAGTTGTGAGTGCTCCATCACTGGAGGCTTCCAAAAGGAGACTGGACAACCATTTGTCTGCAATGTTATAGGGTTTCCTGCCTGAGCAGGGATTGGACTAGAAGACCTTCAAGGTCCATTCCAACTCCCATATATTCCTTTAAGTCATCAAAGGTATAACATGGATAATGTAGGTATTTGGGGCAGAGGGGAGGTAAGGAGAGGGGTAAATACATGTATTAAATCTCTGTTAGGCTTAGCAACAAACCCCAGAAAGATGGAAAAGATCCGCGAAAAACCAAAAGGTGATTTTTTTCAGAAGGCAACTAGACTTCATTGTTTTTTCCCTTTTGAAGACATTTCACTTCTCATCCAAGAAGCTTCTTCAGCTCTGACTGGATGGTGGGGAATGGAAGGATTTATACTCCTTGCAAACAGCTGGTCATTTGCATCCTTTTGGTAATCTGGTAATATAATGGAAAGAACATAAATCCTTCCATTCCCCACCATCCTGCCAGAGCTGAAGAAGCCTCTTGGATGAGAAGCAAAACATCTTCAAAGAAAAAACAAGAAAGCCCAGTTGCCTCCTGAAAGAAAGCACCTTCGGGACAACCATGATTTGGAAGACGGAGAATCTCTACAGAATCCGAGAAAAGAGTTTCCTAGTTTTTCAGTTGCAACCGAAGCTTTACGAAGCTTTTTCTCCAGAAATATTGAATTGCTAACTAGGGCATACAAAACCTTTGCTAGACCGATACTTGAATACAGCTCATCTGTCTGGAATCCGCACTCTATATCAGACATTAATACAATTGAGGGAGTCCAGAGGTATTTCACGAGAAGAGTATTCCACTCCTCTGCTCGCAACAGAATACTCTACACTACCAGGCTCGAAATTTGGGGCTTGGACAACCTTGAACTACGCCGCCTACGGTTGGACTTAAGCATAGTACACAAAATTATCTGCTACAATGTCCTACCTGTCAATGACTACTTCAGCTTCAACTGCAACAATACAAGAGAACACAACAGATACAAACTCAAGGTAAACCGGTCCAAACTTGATTGCAGAAAGTCTGACTTCAGCAACAGGGTGGTCAATGCCTGGAATGCACTACCTGTCTCTGTTGTTCCATCCTCAAAACCCCACTCCTTTAACCTTAAACTAACCATCTATCAACCTCACCCCATTCCTAAGAGGCCTGTAAGGGGCGTGCATAAGTGCACCATCGTGCCTACTGTCCTTGTCCTATTGTCCCCATTTATTCGTACCTTTTTCCTGTATTCATATTCATGTTTATACTTATACTTATTATTTTGTAAGTGATTGACAAATCAAATAAATAAATAAACCAATGCATTTCCATGAACCTTCTTGTTTATGAGCAATAAACTCTAGAAGGATGGAGAAGAAGATCCCAGCAAAGAGTTTTCTAACTTCTTGAGGTGCAACCAATGCATTTCAATGAGCCTTCTCAATTTTGACCTTACCTGTACGGAAGGTGGAGACAGGCTCCATCATAACAACAGTGGTTCAAAGAAAATATGACGAGTTGGTGTCTCACAGTTTAATTCAGACAAAGAAGCTCTCGGGAAGGGGAGAATTTTCACTCCTGTCTTCCTTTCCTGGTCTCTGCAATTTTAAATAAATAAAAATGAGGTTTTTTGCCTCAGGCACATCTCTGCTGGGTGTTTGGCAGGTCTGCTCAGAGTGATTCCATGAAAGAACCACACAAAAGAAAGAAGGAAACGGTGTGATTGAAATTCCAACACAAACTTAAAAGAAAAAACTGGATGCATTTTTGTGGCTGGCTCAGAATGGATCTGAAATAAATATGGGAGGAAACCTAATAAATACAGTTTTTAATGCTCTCAAAGAAGTTCAGCTTCTTTGAGAACCAACACAATCCCAGGCTGTATAGGGATACACTCAAGATCACGTGAAGTGTTAGCACTGCTTTGTAATGTCTTGGTAAGACCACATTGGAAGACTGTATCCAATTTTTGGCACCACGATATATATAAAAAAATTGAGATTCTAGAAAGAGTGCAGAGAAGAGCAACAAAAATGACTAGGGAGTTGGAGGATGAAACATCTGAAGAACAGGTGCAGGAATTGGGAATGTCTACTCTAGTGAAAAAGAGGACTGGGGGAGACATGATAGCAGTCTTCTAATATTTGAGGGGTTGCCCCAAAGAAGAGGGAGCCAAGCTATTTTCCAAAGCACCTGAGGGCAGGACAAGAAGCAATGAATGGAAACTAATCACGGAGAGAAGCAACTTAGAACTAAGAAGAAACTTCCTGACAGTGAAGACAATCAACCAGTAGAACAACTTGCCTTCAGAAGTTGTGGGTGTTCCAACACTGGAGGCTTTTAAGAAGGGACTGGACAATCATTTGTTGAAAATGATATAGGGTCTCCTGCTTGGGGAGAGGGTTGGACTCTGTTATTCTGTCCTTTGATTAATTAGAGAAGGGATAAAATCAGGAATGAGATTATAAGGGAAACAATTGAAATGGAATCAATATACCTACAAAGAGAGCAAATGAAATGGTTTGCCTATCTGAAGAGAGTGACTGAGGATTCCATACCATATAAGGCAGAGGTCTCCCACCTTGGCAACTTTAAGCCTGGTGGACTTCAACTCCCATCATATGAACTTCCCCAAATTCCTTAGCCAGCCATGCTAACTGAGGCGTTCTGGGAGTTGAAGTCTACAAGTCTTAAAGCTGCCAAGGTTGGAGAGTCCTGATAGAAGACGTACATATAAAGAGGAGACCCAGAAGAGGATGGGGAGGCCACATCAAAAGCACATTACAGCTACATCAAATAACAATGGCTGAGGCCACAAGACGTGCAAGAACCCAAACTTTGTATTTCCCTCAACCACCTAAAGTGGTAAAAGGGGAAGCACAGAACAAAGAAGCTCAGCTGAACCTCTTCAACGTCGCCAACTCTTCAAGTAGCTTGTCTAAACATCTCATATCTCCAGAAAGTCAGCTTTTTTCCCTACAGTAAAAGGTAAAGTTTCCCCTCGCACATCCATGCTAGTTGTTTCCGGCTCTAGGGAATCTCCATTACAAAGCCAAAGAGCCATTGCTGTCCAAAGGCGTCTCCGTGGTCATGTGGCCGGCATGACTAAATGCCAACGACACACGGAATGCTGTTACCTTCCCACCAAAGGGGTCCCTATTTTTCTACTTGCATTTTTTTACATGGTTTTGAACTGCTAGGTTGGCAGAAACTGGGATGAAGAAGGGGAGCTTACTCCGTTATGCAGCGCAAGGGATTCGAACTGCTGAACTGCCGACCTTTCTGATCGACAAGCTCAGTGTCTTAGCTACTGAGCCACCACGTCCCTTTTTCCTACAGTAAGTAAGGTCATTTGATAAGCCAGTGCTGATCCTGGTTTGGAAACCACAAGAGAGAGGTACATGTTTTGCAGTCCTGAAATTGATTGGCTGGAATTGAAAAGTTGATTAACTTGGCCTATTGGGGGGTGGCTTTGACGCTGATCGGAAGGATGTTCATGTGATTGTGACCTCACAATGAAAGTTTTTGCAAACAAGAATTCATTAGATCCCTACAATCCTTTCCTTGTCATCATCAAGTTGTTGTTTTGGTTGTCGTTTCCACAATTGTTCTAACAATCCAAACCCATGGCAGCTTCATTTATCCAGATTATGGGGAAAAGTTTGCGATCCAGGTTGCCATTGATGGACAAGACCCTTCTCCAACTCAGCTTTTCTTTATTTGGGGATCCATCTGTTACTCTGTGCATTTTTTTGCAAGCGAAAGAGAACATATTTCACAGCGACGTCACTGAAAAGTAAGATAAATGCTATTTTAATGCACGGGTGACATATGTTCTTCTTTTTTCTTCCACACATTCTGTGGTAGTTTCTCTCTCTCTCTTTCTCTCTGTGTGTGTCTCTCTCTGTCTCTCTCTTTCTCTCTCTCTCCCCTCCCTCCCTCCCTCTCTCTCCCCTCCACCTTCCCAAAAACAAACAAAAGGACTCCCAACCTCCAAATAGACTTGTTAAGAGTGGTACTAAAAGGAGACGGATTACTAGAAGAGGGAGAAGGGTATATATCATTTTAGAGAGATCAATACATAAATAAAAACTGCCTACCTGCTGGTTTCCAAGGAAATAGAAAAAAACATTCTCAAAGGGAAAACAACTCTGCTTGCAAAGCCTGCAATATTCAAGGTAAAAATGGTGATAAAAAATAAGGTATATCAGGAATTTATTCTAGCGAAAGCTGGTGGGACTATCAAAACTAAGTCCAACTAAGAGGTGGATTTTATGACAGGTGTCATTCTTGACATGTGGAGGCTGAGAATACCCTTTTGGGAAGCCCTATGTCCCACTGGTTGATCTTGACAAAGGAAAGCAGAGTTATCCATGGTTACCAAGTCCAGAACTGTAAGTTAGATTGGGAAGTCCAAAACACATCTTGGAAAAAGTTAAGGCAAACCCCTTCTTGAATATGGGTCAGTTTCCCCCTCATCAATCTCAGTTTTTAGAGCCAGGTCCCTTGAAACAAAATGGGGGAAAAAAACCTTCACTCTTGGACAAAGGGCCATATAATTTTTTGCTTTTAGTTTTCACTTCCCATCTGTTCCTTTCGCAAAATGTCTTTTTGAACACTCAACTTTTCTCTGCCAAAGCCAGCTGCTTCATCAGATGTAGTTGACCCAATTCCATGATGCTGATGCTGAAACTCACAGAAGGTTCTTGGAAAGCTCTGCTAGCTCGGATGGTTCCAGGAGATGGGAAGAGAACCATGACCTTGTTTACTTTCTATTCTTACAATTCCCTTTTCTAGAAACACAATCCTAGGCCGCATCGACAGAAGGACAGAATCAAGATCACGTGAAGCGTTAATACCACTTTATAATGCCTTGGTAAGGCCACAACTGGAATACTGCATCCAGTTTTGATCACCACAATATAAAAAAGATGTCGAGACTCTAAAAAGAGCACAGAGAAGAAAAACAAGGATGATTTAGGAGACTGGAGGCTAAAATGTACGAAGAACAGTGGCAGGAATTAGACATTCTAGTTTAATGAAAAGAAGGAATAGGGGTGACATGATAACAGTGTTCCATATCTGAGGGGCTGCCACAGAGAACAGGGGATCAATCTATTCTCCAAAAGGCAGAACAAGAAGCAATGGATGGAAACTAATCAAGGAGAGAAGCAACCTGGAATTAAGAAGAAATTTCCTAACAGAGAGGATAATCAATCAGTGGAACACCTTGTCACCAGAAGTTGTGGGGGCTTCATCACTGAAAGTGGTTAAAAAGAGACTGGACAGCCACCTGTCTGAAATGGTATAGAGTCTCCTGCTTGAGCAGGGGGTTGGATTAGATGTTCTGACCCAGGCCCTTTCCCAACAAATCAAGCACAATCCAAAAGGAACAGAAACCTTGTAATGCTTCTGCAAAATAATTAGCTGTGATAAGCACAAGCCTTGCCAAACTGTGCGAGACTTGCCAAAAGATAACAGGCAAGAAACAATTTGCAATACAAGAATCTTCAAATACAAACTCAGGATACTGGAATGTCCACGAGGCTGGAGTTTCAAAATGTTTTTGCCGTCTGCAAAGTACGTTCGTTTCACAGCTGGCTTTTATCTTCTTGAAGGAAGGGGCCATTACCTTGCAGCCTTACTCCCGAGTCGCCCATGCTGTTGTAGCTGCTCTTTCATATGAGCAATCCTGCATGCATGTGCACTTGGCACAGGCTCCTCGGGAACCTCTTCATCGCTGCTGCCAGCCCCCACAATCTCTGAAGGCAGGAGCCCACTCTCTAATGGTCCTGGCCTCTCACCTGAGTCTTCGCTCTCCACAACACTAGAAGACCTCCAAAATCCCTTCCATCTGTGTTATTCTGTTCTGAAACTGGAATGTGCCCACAAGCCATGATTTAAAGTTGTTTTCTTCAGCTGGATATCAGTGACTATTACCTCTTGCAAATCTTAGAAAAAGGATAGGGTAGAGATGGAAGGTAATCAACAGATGTCCTTGAGAGTTCTCCCTAAATTCAACCTGTCATTTATCTTCATCTTGCTTATTGAAGGAGCTCGATGGCATCTTGCTTAAACTGTCCAATGGAAGTTAAATCAAGGAAGGACAAATTTCTCACTTAAATCCTAATTTCCCCAAACTCAGATTCATTCTGTTGTATTTCGGCATCAATTTGCTTCTCCATCTTTTTCCCCAAACCATTGTGATATTTTCTGCGAGGGTTGAGAAGGCTTAGAGGTGGAACTCTTGCTTCACAATTAGGAGGCTGTGAGTTCGATCCCAGGTAGAGGCAGATATTGCTCTCTCTGGGCAAAATGAGAATATATCTGCTGAACAAAACTCCACACTGGTGACAGGAAGGGGATCCGGCCATTAAAACACTCTGTTAGCTCCATTCAGTTGCCCAGTTTCCACCCCGTAAGGGATTATGGAGTCATTAAAAGAACATGATGATTGTGATATTTTCTGCCTTTCCACAAACTTTTTACTAAATTTTTGCCTGCAACTTCTCTTAGTAAATGAACCTTTCTGTACATTTATCCAAATAAATGGATTCGGGGCGAGCAGTTTCTTTTATAGACAGAGATATTTTTATATTTTGCAAGCATTCCCCCTCATTTTATATGGGTTTTTAAAATACTTTGCATTTCCCAGAGATGGGAAAACAACCTGCTTTCTCTTCTTATATGGGTCCATGAAGTGAGGACAAGGCAAATTTTCTATTAAAATGCAAACTCAACTAACTTTCCCCTCCTCCATTCTTGCAATACAATCAAATTTTCACAACTTCTGAAAACACTACTGGGAAATTCCAAGAAATCTTCGAGATTATAGTAATTCCCTACCCCAAACTCCGGACCGAAATAGACTCCAATTTTCTAATAGCCCTCTCTCCTTTTCCCCATTCCTGTTTTTTTTTTTTTTTTTTGAGCAGTTTTTGGAAACATTCCCCTTAATCATATCTTGAATTAATGTGGGGCTTGTTCATTCCGAGCTCTCATTACCCTCTTAATTAACCGTGCACAGATGGAAAAAGTCGAAACTGCTTCAGTTGCGTTGTTCTGCTAGTTTTAAAATGAGATGGCAGATGGAAAGCACAGCAAAAAAAGGACCAGCTCACAGGCAGGATACAAGTTTTCAAGCTGTCACCGAAACGTCAGCAAACGTTCCCATCTGTTTAGGAGAGAAATCGGGCATCGAAAGGGTTGGGATGCCAACCAGCGAACATAAGTTCAAAGGATTCCAAACAATGTAGGCAGACGAGCAAGTTTCCCCCTCCTTGCTCTCATTCTCTTCTAAGAACCCTCTTCTTTGGAAGATGTATCATGAATTGTGGCTTGCAAGACGAACGCTACAGCCACAAACCCAGGATTCGGTTGAGAAACCGAAGGAGGAGTCAAGAGAGGATCTAGCTTGGAATCTTTTGTGTAGTTGCAAGCAGCATAAGTTTGATCTCCCCTGAGATCTGTGAAGTCTTATCTGGTCGTTTCCAGTGGAAGGCAAATAGACTGAACAGATCCTTGTAATATAGGTGATAGACAATTAAGTTGCTTTCTTTAGCTACTTATGATTGGCTGGGGTTGCTTGTGCCTGATAGATTCAGAAGTGAGGGCTGGTTGAATACCAGCAGGGCAGAAAGCTGATCATTTCTCTCTACGGAGGAATTATTGAGACTGTCACCCGCACTTCTATAACTGTCTGGTTTGGTTCTGCAACCCAGCAAGACAGACACAGACTTCAGAGGATAATTAGGATTGCAGAAAAAAACAATTGCTACCAACTTGACTTCCATGCAGGACCTGTGTACTGCACGAGTCAAAAAGAGGGCTGTGAAAATATCTACAGATCCCTCACATCCTGGACATAAACTGTTTCAACTCCTTCCCTCAAGACGATACTATAGAGCACTGCACACCAGAACAACTAGACACAAGGACAGGTTTTCCCCAAACGCCATCACTCTGCTAAACAAATAATTCCCTCAATACTGTCCAACTATTTACTAAGTCTGCACTACTATTACTATTAATCTTCTCATCGTTCTTTATCGCCCATCCCCTCCCACTTATGACTGCATGACTGTAACTTCGTTACTTGTATCCTTATGATTTATAGACTGTTTCCTAGTATGATTTGATTGCTTATTGTACCTTATGACTATTATTAAGTGTTGTACCTTATGATTCTGGACTCTTGACGAATGTATCTTTTCTTTTATGTACACTAAGAGCATTTGTACCAAGACAAATTCCTTGTGTGTCCACTCACACTTGGCCAATAAAGAATTCTGTTCTGTTCTATTCTATTCTATTCTATTCTATTCTATTCTATTCTATTCTATTCTATTCTATTCTATTCTATTCTATTCTATTCTATGTCATTCCATTCCATTCTATTTCATTCCAATATTTCTATTCTATTCTTTTTCACTCCAATATTTCTATTCTACTCTATTCCATTCCATTCTATTCCTTGTCCCCAAAAACTGGGAATTGAAGATAATAATATCACAAAATACAGGTAGTTCTCGACTTACAATGGTTTGTTTAGTGGCGATTCAAAGTTACAATGGCACTGAAAAAAATGGCTCTTATGACTGTTGCAGCATCCCTATCGTCACGTGGTCAAAATTCAAACACTTGCCAAGTGACTCATATTTATGACTGTTGCAGTGTCCCAGAGGGTCATGTGATCTCCTCTTGCGACCTTCTGACAAGCAAACTCAATGGGGAAACCAGATTTACTTAACAACCGTGTGACTCACTTAACAACTGTGGCAAGAAAGGTCATGCAATGGGGCAAAAACATCTCGCTTATTGACAGAAATTTGGGGTTTTCATCGCGGTCAAAATTTGAGGGCTACCTGTAGAAAAACAAGGTTAAGAGCGATAGACCATAAGCTGGCATGTTGAAGGGAGCAACTCTAAAATGAGTCAGTCAAGACTCATTTTTAGAGAGTGATGGGAGATGTGAAGATATGAAGATGTGAACGTACGATGAATGGTTGAAGGGCCTGGCTAGTCTAGCGAAGAGAAGGACCAGGGGAGACATGATACTAGTGTTCAATACCTGAGGGGCTTCCACAGAGAGGAGGGGGTCAAGCTATTTTCCAAAGCACACGAAGGCCAGATAAGGAATAATGGATGGAAACTGATCAAGGAGAGATTCAACCTGGAAATAAGGAGGAATTTTCTGATAGTGAGAACAATCAACCCATGGAACAGAAGTTGCCTTCAGAAGTTGTAGGAGCTTCATCCCTGGAAGCTTTCAAGAAGAGATTGGACTCCCATCTGTCAGAAATGGTGTAAGGTCTCCTGCTTGGGTGGCGGGGGGACGGGGGGGTTGGACTAGAATGCCTACAAAGTCCCTTCCAACTCTGTTGTTTTCCAATTATGTCATCCGTATATGTAATCTATTTAAAACCTGCCCAGTTTTAAATAAGGGCCATTTTGTTTTACTTTATGATGGTCTTGGGAGGCACTAAGCACCCCAAAAGAGATTGCAAAGAGCCATTTGGCTGTTCTTTTTTCACTCCTGGATTGATCATCCATTTATATAAACTCTCATTAGTCCAAGAGCCATTTGGTCTAATGTCAGGTTCCTAGAGGTTACTAAATCCCAATTAGATATGATAAAGCAGGAATGGCCACAGAACACCAATCAACTATCTTAATTTGGACATTTCCACTCTAGTTTTATTTAATGGCTAAATCATAAAAGCCTTTGTTATTTGCATAAGACCAGCCCTAGTGCAAGGTCTCTGCGCTGGCTTCCTTCCTGGTGAAATCCTCTTGTTTGGAGCTTGGGTTTGGGGTTAATTGGCAGAACGTTTGGATGCCTTATCATCCTCTGGTCAACACTGTATAAAAAAAGGATGTGGAGACTCTGGAAAGAGTGCAGAGAAGAGCAACAAGAATGATCAGGGAGCTGAAGGCTAAAACATACAAAGAATGATTTCAGGAATTGGGTAGCTCTAGTTTTCCCAGTTGCAATGCATGGCTGTGAACGTTGGACCATAAGGAAGGCTGAGCATTAAAGAATGGAGGCCTTTGAACTCTGGTGCTGGAGAAGACTCCTGCGAGTCCCTTGGATTGCAAGGCGATCCAACTGGTCAGTCCTAGAGGAGATCAACCCTGACTGCTCTTTAGAAGGCCAGATCCTGAAGAGGAAACTCAAGTACTTTGGCCACCTCATGAGAAGGAAGGATTCCCTGGCGAAGAGCCTAATGCTGGGAAAGATTGAGGACAATAGAAGAAGAAGAAGATGACAGAGAAGGAGATGGCTGGATGCAGTCACTGAAGCAATAGGCGTGAGCTTAAATAGACTCCAGAAGAGGGTAGAGGACAGGAAGGCCTGGAGGAACGTTGTCCATGGGGTTGCGATGGGTCGGAGATAACTTTGCAACTAACAACAGAGTCTAATGAAAAGAAGGACTAGGGGAGACATGATAATGGTGTTCCAATATTTGAGGGTCTACCACAAAGAAAAGGGTGTCAAACTATTTTCCAAAGCATCAAAAGGCAAGACAAGAAAGAATGGGTGGAAACTAACCAAGGAGAGAAGCAACCTAGAACCAAGAGAAATTGCCTAACGGTGAGAGCAATCAAACAATGGAAGAGCTTGCCTTCAGAAGTTGTGGGCACTCCATCGCTAGAGGCTTCCAAAAAGAGACTGGGCAACCATTTGTCTGAAATGATATAGTCTCCTTCTTTACCAGGGGGTTGGTTTAGAAGACCTCCAAGGTCTCTTCCAACTCTATTATTTCTATGTTCAATATGTTTTTAGACTGCACACTGTTGATTCCTCTTAACAGGTCTTATGACCATCAATCTAGTTTTCTCTAACTTCTGCCCAAGGTCACCACATCATCCCTCTTCGTGGTAGTGCATAGGATGCCCTTAAAAACCCAACTTGAATCCTTTTTGATGGGAAGCCCATCATCTCCTGCTGATCTATGGGTTTTGGGAGTCCAAAACAGAGAGCCTTGACCAAACAAGAGGACCAAATTTGACCAAACAAGTGAACCAAACTTTACAAGAAGTCCTTTTTGGCTGCCAGATAGCTATATCTCATTCCTCTTTCTATGAGAAGCCATTCCCCAAGGTGCTTTTTACAAATACAGACGTACATATTATATTTCCATCTCTTTCTCAATGGCTCCTTTTTTCTCCTTTTCGTCCCCCTGAAATCCTCATGCTCAAATCATGCCTGGAACTATTAAAGATGTTGGCACAAGCCGATTTAAAGCCAATTCCATTTAAGTCCCCCCGTATCATTCTCAAACATATTTCTCCCCACTCCCTTTTTTTAAAACATCTATGGTCTGGCTGGGCTGTCTCAGTCTTTTAAATAGAAATTGCTGCCTTGGCTAAACGTTGCCTTCCAGTGATTACAATAAATATCTGACAGCGAAGAAAATAAGGAAAGAGACAGGTGAAGAATGATCTTTCTTGTCGTAGGACTGAAACACCAGTAAGAAGGGGTGTGTCTCTCTGTGTGTTTACCTCCCTCTGTATTTTCTCTGGTTTTGTTTTCTCTCCAGTCCATTAACCACTGTTAATTGCAGTATTCTTTGCGGTCAAAGGTGGCTCATTTGACAAGGGTACTGGAAAACAGATGGGGCATTTTACAATCCTTCTTGTAAACACACACACACACACATGCACAGATACCCAGAGACACAACTGCAATGCCCTTGTCACTGTTTTCTCAGGGGGAAAAAATGGGTGACCCCAAAATCTGAAATGAAAATGCTGAGCTATTCATTTCTAAAGTTAAAAGGGATGTCATCCATCAGAGGTAGGACATACATACATACATACATACATACATATATTCGTAGATTTTCACGGGTACAGGTATGCAGGTCTTGCCATGTTCGGGTCTTTTCCCGTGTAAGATTGAGACTATCTTGGCAACGTTTTGACGAGATCTCACTCGCCATCTTCAGGCTGGTGCAAGACCCAGGATGTCAAAACAATAGAACTCAGAAGGTCATCACACAGCCCATTACCCAAGTCGTTACAACACAGGAGGCGGATAGACACACAACCAATACCTCAGCCATACATGTTTTTAAGAAAAAACCAGCCAATCTGCAAACATCAACTCCATCAACCAATCAAGAAATGACAACACAGCCAACCTCCCCACCAGTATATATAGGGAGACAGCAGCTCAGATCACGCTTTGCTAGCACAAGCACAAAGCCGAAAGCACCTGCCTGAAGATGGTGAGTGAGATCTCGTCGAAACGTTGCCAAGATAGTCTCAATCTTACATGGGAAAAAACTCGAACACACCTAGACCTGCATACCTGTACCCGTGAAAATCTACGAAAACATATATATGTGTGTATATATATATATATATATATATATATATATATATACTTTGTGTTATATATATATGTGTGTGTGTGTGTGTGTGTGTGTGTGTAAGGTTTTTGAGCTGATAATTTTAAATAATAAATAAGGGAGACTAGGATAGATCTATTTCGAGCTAGTTAGCTCTCTTCAGCTAGCCATACCCTTACTGGGATTCGAACCAGGGAAGTATTACATGTGAGGCAGTTGTAATTGCCACTACACCACCTGGCTCTATCCTGTTCAGCTGATATATATATATATATATATATATATATATATATATATATATATATATATATATATATATATTACTTTGTATTATAGTTTGTATATATACTTTGTATATATAGATCTATACTAGTCTCCCTTATTATTTAAAATTATCAGCTTAAAAACCTTACACACACATATATATATATATACTTTGTATTACAACACCCTGTTAAGCCCCAATTAAGGCAGAAAGCATGGTGCTTTCTCCCAATTAAGGGAGAAAGCACCCCTTTAATTGGGGCTTAACAGGGTGTTGTAATACAAAGTATATACTTATTCCCCTGCCTCAGCTGAACAGGATAGAGCCAGTAGTGTAGTGGCAATTACAACTGCCTCACATGTAATACTTCCCTGGTTCGAATCCCAGTAAGGGTATGGCTAGCTGAAGAGAGCTAACTAGCTCGAAATAGATCTATCCTAGTCTCCCTTATTTATTATTTAAATTATCAGCTCAAAAACCTTACACACACACACACATACATACATACATACATATATATATATATAAATTTTCCCCTGGTGTCCCTCACCATTCATGAAATTCCTCTTTGCTTTTTTAGTCTTCCGATTTGGCTGATTTCCTCCCAGATAAAAGTAAAAAATAGAATGGCAAATCACATCCCCACCATTATCGGCATCAGAGAGGGAGACATCAAAATAATAGATTGGAGAGAGACGTGGCAAAATACACAGGAAGGCAGAATTTAAAAGAGGAGGAAAAGCAAGAGGGAGCAGCTTAAGCATCTCCACAGCCTCATATTACAGGGTTTTTGAATAAAGAGATTCAAAGGCTGCTGCTCTTTAAATCCGGGGAAGAGTCCTGGAGGGAGGGAAAAAAATGATTCTCCCAAAACTGCCAGAAAGAAAGTTTAGGAAGGACAACTAAATGTTGCTGTGTGAGCCACTTCGGTTTGGTGATCTAGACAGGGGTCTCCAACCTTGGCAGCTTTCAGACTTGTGGACTTCAACTCCCAGAAATCCTCAATTAGCATGGCTGGCTAAGGAATTCTGGGAAGTTCATATGATGGGAGAATGTCTCTGAGTAGATGATCATTCAAAAAGATCATGAGGAGCCCAGGGACCTTGGAGGTCTTCCCTCTTCTCAAGCAGGAGCCTCAACACCATTTCAGACAAACGTCCAATCTCTTCTGAAGAGCCTCCAGCGATGGAGCACCCACAACTCCTGGAGGCAAGTTGTTCCACTGATTGGCTGTTCTCACTGTTAGGAAGTTTCTCCTTAGTTCTTGGTTGCTTCTCTCCTTGATTAGTTTCCATCCGTTGCTTCTTGTTCCTTTAGGGGCTTTCTTCTTTGGGACAGCCTCTCAAATATTAGAAGATTGCGATCATATCACCCCTTTTCATTAGACTGGACCAGTGATGGGATCCAGGCAATTCGCACCACTTTGGGAAAACCAGTTGTTAACTTTCTAAGCAGTTTGGAAGAAATCATTAGGGCAGAGAACCGGTTCCTCTTGGCTTCGAGGAGCTCACTAAGAAAGGATTTTTTGAGATGACCATCAGAGCATTTAGAGTATTTCCCATATTGTTGTTGTTGTTATCTGATGCTAAGGAGTTCTACTCCCCCTCCCCACCTGAAAAGAAATCTCTTCCAAATGCAAAACTTCTGGAGACAAGTCATTCCACTGATTAATTGTTCTAACTTGTCAGGAAATTTCTCCTTACTTCTAGGTTGCTTCTCTCCTTAGTTAGTTTCCACCCATTGCTTCTTGTCCTGCCTTCAGGTGCTTTGGAGAATAGCTTGACTCCCTTTCTTCTTTGTAGCAGCCCTTTAGATATTAACACACTGCTATCATGTCACCGCTAGTCCTTCTTTTCATGCAACGTACAAAAAACATTGGAGCAATCCTCGAATGTAAGGCCTCTTCTCACTGGACTTCAGGTTTTTAGTCTCTCATTATCTATATATATAAAAGCGAAATGCCCCTCATGCATCATCACAAAATCTCCAGAACCGTAAAGCCTACAAACTTGAAATTTGGCCTGTATGTTCCTCTTGGCTTCTAGGGGCTCACTAAGAAAGGATTCTTCTAAACGGCCATCAGAGCATTTAGAGTATTCCCTATATTATTATTAACACACTCTGATGCTAAGGAGTTCTACTCCCCCTCCCCACCGGAAAAGAAATCTCTTCCAAATGCAAAACTCAGAGGAGAGCAGTTTCAGTTTCAGGGCACCAAGCAGCTTTAGTACAGAACAGTTGAGCCACACCCAGGCGCCTTTCTGTCTCCTTCTGGTTCACCCAGAAAATACTGCTTCAGTTTCCAAACAGCTCTCATACACACTGACAGGATGCTAGCCAGATGAATACCAAGGGATGCTGGTAGGCAGAGGCAGAATTTCCCCCCCCCTTATTTTCCTCCCCAAATACTAAGCCGAACCACATAGTTTTGTAGTGAAGCACGGGTATCGAGCTAGTTCCTTCATATGTTTAGCTTCCAGCCCCTAATCATCTCTGTTGCTCTTCTCTGCATTCTTTCTAGAGTCTCAACATTCTTGGTTTCCAACATCTTCAAGCTGACCCAGAAAGTCTCTTGCTGGCAAAGGTTAAGGAGGCAGCTTTGATGGCATTAGAGCCTCTTCCTAAATAATTATATACCTTCCGGCTCTCTTTCTGCCTGAGGCTGTTTTATTCTTCACATGGCATAAACGAATTTAATTAGTACCTGGAAATGTGAAAAATCAGGTCGCCTCTTCCCATGTGCAGCTCCCTGCCAAGATGGGTTGACGTTCCCCCCACCACCCACTCCTGCGTCTCCTCCCCTTCGTATTTTTTTTTTTCTAATTGGGTAAATATTAATTAGCTGGAATTTCATGCCAAGGATGAAGACATTAAACTGTCATTAACGAACAGGTTGCGCCGTTCTCTTCCCCAAGTGTCTCATGTTGACAGCGTGGAGTTAAGCATGACATTGCAAACTAAAAAAAATGGAAGAAACTTCTGTGATCTACCATTGGCATCGTGAAGAGAAGCATCGTGTGCCTGTTTTATCAGTTAATTATTTTCTGAATGACACATGGAATTATCAGCAGGTTGGAGGTTAAGGAAGCCTTTCCTCCCCAGAGCAAATGAGTTCAAGTTTGCAATGAAACAGATTTCTAGTTCTGGGTCAAATAGCTGTAAGCAGTTCTGGAAGCAGGATTTGCAGTGAGAGATCTAGTGGGTTCCTTAAGCCAAGAAGCGTGAGCTAGGCCAGCTAATAATAATGATGATGATGATGATGGTGGTGGTGGTGGCGGTGGTGGTAGTACTAATAGTAGTATAGTAATAGTAATAACAGGGATGCAATGGTTCAGTGGCTAAGACGCTGAGCTTGTCGATCAGAAAGGTCGGCAGTTCGAATCCCCAGCGCCACGTCACGGAGTGAGCTCCCGTTCCTTGACCCAGCTTCTGCCAACCTAACAGTTCGAAAGCATGTAAAAAATGCAAGTAGACAAATAGGGACCCCTTTGGTGGGAAGGTTACAGCCTTCCGTGCACCTTCAGCATTGAGTCATGCCAGCCACATGACCACGGAGACGTCTTTGGTCAGTGATGGCTCTTTGGCTTTGAAACAAAGATGAGTACCGCCCACTAGAGCCAGAAATGACTAGCACGTATGTGCGAGGGAACTTTTACCTTAATACCACTCTATAAAGCCTTAGTAAGGCCACACCTAGAGTAGTGCATCCAGTTTTGGTCACTACACGATAAAAAAAGGTGTTGAGACTCTAGAAAGAATGCAAAGAAGAGCAACCAGGATGATTAGGGAACCGGAGGCTAAGATATATGAAGAACAGTTGCTGGAACTGGGCTTGGCTACTCTAGTGAAGAAAAGGACCCAGGGAGATAGGATAGCAGTCTTCTAATATTTGAGAGGACACAAGAGAGGAGGGGGATGACCTGTTTTCTAAAGCACCCAAAGGCTAGGGAAGGAACAATGGATGGAAACTGACCAAGGAGAGATTCAACCTGGAAATAAGGAAGAATTTTCTGACAGGGAGAACAATCAACCCATGGAACAGAAGTTGCCGTCAGAAGTTGTGGGAGCTTCATCACTGGAGGCTTTCAAGAAGAGACTGGACTGCCATCTGTCAGAAATGGTGTAGGGTTTCCTGCTTGGGTGGGGGGTTGGACTAGATGACCTACAAGGTCCCTTCCAACTCTGTTATTCTGTAATAGGATGAATCTTTGATGGGTTGGTCCTACTCCTTCAAGGAAATGCCTCATTTTGTCATCAAGAATCAGCTGCCAATTCAAGATTGCAAGCTTCCTGTCCTGTCTTCAGGTGCTTTGGAGAATAGGTTGACCCCCCCTACTTTGTAGCAGCCCCTCAAATATTAGAAGACTGCTATCATGTCACCCTAATCCATCTTTTCACTAGACTAGAGATATCCAATTCCTGCAGCCATTGTTCATATGTTTTAGCCTCATCTTTTATTGCTCTTCTCTGCACTCTTTTCAGAGTCTCAACATCATTTTTGCATCATGGAAACCAAAACTGGGTGCAATATTCCAAGTGTGGTCTTACCAAGGCGTTATTTATTTATTATTTGAAAGGAGCCTATTAAGTCCCACCTGGACCTCTATTCTCCAGAAGAGAAGAGAATCTTTGTGCTGTCCAGCCAGTGTTATGGGAATTGTATAGTTTAGGTAGCAATTGTGAGCTGTCCCCCTAAGGGAATGCATCATGGTAAATGTAGTTAAAGGTATCCTGGGAAATGTAGTTCATGTCACGTGGCCACATCTGTAATCCCAATTGGTCACTAATTTGACCCTTGATGGGTTGGGGGAGTTTTCCTCACTCTTTGCCTGAATTCACTAACTCATGGCAGCTGCTTTCTATCGCAACGAGATGGGTTAGGAGATAACCATCTTTTACTTAAAAGGCAGATATACAAAGGATTGGTCATTAAAGAAGAACTTCATCACAAATGTGAGTTATGAGGATACCTGATGAACTAATAAATGTACTTTGCTATGGACGTCTTGTTGAGTTTATCTGTCTGCATCTGTACAGCTTACAAATTCACCATTGTACAGAGTACCGGAAAACCTCGCAATTCAAAGGAAACCTAGACTTAAGAGAAAAAGAATGGGGAGAATCTAAAAAAATCTTCCAAACCTGGCTGCCAAACTTTTGTTGAATTACCATGTTTTCAGACAGTCATATTTTGTTCCACTTTCCCATCCATCAAAGTTGTTCATCTCTCCTTCTTTGTTTTCTGTTCTCCCTCCTCTAAAAGATGGCACATTTGCCCCCAAAAATAGAAATAACAATGAATAACTGGGCTTACAGCTGGAACCGAAAGAAATATAGAATGTTAGCAGTTCACTGAACTATGATATGAACAAGTTGGGTGTTGAGGAAAAGAAATCTGAGCTTAAGAGTACATTTCCAGGGTTAATAAAGCTTTCTCCTTTTGTGGTATATTTCTAAACACTGAGTCTAAGATAGGTGTCATCTGTTTCCTTCTAGAATTACACCCGCAGACAAATGTCAACTTTTGAAGTCTCATCTGTCCTTGTTAAACGGTAGTGCTAGTAAATAAAGGGAATTATGAGAGAGAGAGAGAGAGAGAGAAGCCACGCAGAGATCAGAATTACAGAATTCTGAAATTCTGATCACTCTCTCTCTTAATAATTCCCTTTATTTATTCCTTATTTTATAACTCTGTGACTCCTAGTGAATAATTGTACTTCATGTATATGCATATTATTATCAGTGAGAGGAGGAAGAGGAGGAGATGACTGATGGACCTTGGTCCCCTCTGAGCTTAGTTTTCGTTTTTTGAAGATGTTTCATTAACATCATCAGTGGGGGTAATGTTATGTAGTTTGGGTAATGAAATGTCTTCAAGGAAACAACCAAGCTCAGAGAGCATCAACAGTCCTCCTCCTCCTCCTCCTCCTCCTCCTCCTCCTCCTCCTCCTCCTCCAATCCCTCTTCCTTTGAACACTGATGATAATACCGAGTTTGGTAAAGAAATGTCTGCAAGAAAGCAACCCAGATCAGAGAGCACCAAGGACCCCACAGTCCTCCTTTTCGATCTCCTTCTCTTTCTCTTTCTCCTTCTCATCCCCTCCTCCTCGCAAATCCCATTCCCTTTTAACCCTGATGATGTCACCTACTTGGGTCTGCAAGAAAACATCCACCCTCAGAGAGTACCAAGGGCCCCTCCTTACCACCCCGAGCGACGAAGTTCCTCCTTTATTTGCAGTTTAATTCATTCCGGCATGATGAGAACGCCAGATTTCCACCCAAGGCCACCAGATAGACTTCCCTATCAAGTTGCCGAACATTACGAAGCCCAGGTGAGCTTTTTACAGTTTGAGAGCCAGGAGAAAAGAAGCAAAAATATGAAGCTGTCGGCCGGTTCAACCTTGACCTCGCAGAAATGAAACTCTGGGCTTGGTGGGAAGCGGAGTTTGTTCAGCGGTGGAAATGAACCGCCTGGGGAGAGGAAGGGCAAAAGAGACGGCCCTCTCATCCTATTGCAAAACAAAGAGATGCTCCGTGGCTTCCCATTACCGATTCTCAGGTGACACCTTAAGAATTGCAGCTTTGATTTGGCCCAATCCTCTGGAGCGATTAGCGACTTCTGTAGGCTCATCAAGCCAGGCATTTAAACGTCAAGGTGGTTGGAAAACTCCCCTCCGCCTCCCTTAAGTGTGTATTTCTTTTTAATTGCCTCGCTATTTCTTGCCTTTATTTGTTTCTTTCTTTTTTGCTCATAAAAATAGGGGGCTGTAACCCTTAGTGACCACACAGCAGTTTTAGCGCCAAGCAAGCAGCTGATCCTTCCTTGTTTTAATCTAATACAAATTGAAAAGTCTGCAAAGGAGCAGACAAATATTTGGAAAGGGAGGAAAGGAAGGTGTGGTTGGGTTTATTATTATTATTATTTATTCTTTAGTGAGATTCCCAGCTTTTGGGGCTGGTTGGTAGCTCAACAGCTCGAGTCCTAACCAAGATCCTAGGAACTGTTCAAGTATTATTATTATTATTATTATTATTATTATTATTATTATTATTATTATTATTATTATTATTATTATTATTATTATTATCATCATCATTATTATACACAAATATGACAGTATACACAGCAGACGAGATAACCATGCTGGGTTTCGTATCACAAATCACTAGTCGAACACTTCCCGAGTGTTTAGGACTGCGTGATGTATCGGCGGATTATGCGAGCAGATCCCAGTAAGGTGGCCTTCTGCAGCTGACCAATGGTGATCTTGTCAGCGCCAATTGTTTTTAAGGGCTTGCCTAGGTCTTTAGGCATAGCACTCAGTGTGCCCAGTACCACTGGAACTACCTGCACTGGTTTATGCCAGAGTCTCTGCAGTTCGATTCTGGTGACTGATATCTGGTGACTTTTTCAACTTGTTTCTCGTCGATTCTGCTGTCACCAGGTATGGCAATGTCGACGATCCATTATTGTTGCTGTTGTTGTTGCTGCTGCTGCTGTTGTTATTATTATTATTAATCTTTGGTGAGAGTCACAGCCTTTGGGGCTGGTTGGTAGGTCAACAGCCCGAGTCCTAACCAAGGACCTAGAAACTGTTCAGGTAGCGTCGGAGGATATAAGCTGTTCCAAGTAGGGTGGCTTTTTGTAGAATCGGGGTATTCAGGTCTGATAAATTCAGAATTTCCAAATAGCGAGGCAGTCCTTTAGGTATTGCTCCAAGGGCTCCAGTTACAATTGGGATAACACACAATTTCTCTTTCCAAAGTCACTCAATTTCAATTTGTGAGTCCCGATACTTTGTGATTTTTTTCTTGCTACGTGTCTACAAGTCGTGCATCACTAGGTATTGTAATGTCAATGAACCAAACCCTTTTCTTCTCAACTATTGTTATGTCAGGCGCGTTGTGGGCCAATGCCTGTCCATCTGAATTCTGACGTCCCACAAGATCTTGACTTTTTTATTCTCCAGAACCTTCTCAACCTGATGTTCCCAGTAGTTGTTACTATACTCAAATCCAAACTTTTTTTTTTTGAGTATAGTAACAATTACTGGAAACATCAGTATTACTAGGGTTCGCTCAGAGGTGGTATTCAGCTGGTTCTGACTGGTTCTGGAGAACCGGTAGTAGAAATTTTGAGTAGTTTGGAGAACTGGCAAAGAATGCCTCTGACTGGCCCTGTCAACCCCAACCTGTCGGGATCTCTCTCTCTCTCTCTCTCTCTCTCCCCCCCTCCCTTTCCCTCTCTGTCTGTCTCTGTCTCTCTCTCTCTCATGTGGATTAGGAGAGCAGCACTGACAGGCTGGGTTTTCTTCTGATTTTTTTTCTCTTGCTCTTCTGGGTGCATCTCGGCAACTCATAAAGTTACATGATAAGATTCAATGTAGGAAGAGATGTTGGGACTCAACGACAGGCGTTGAACCGATGGCCTCGAGGGAGGGAGGGAGGGAGGGAGAGCGAGAGAGAGAGCGAGAGAGAGAGAGAGAGAAGCTGGGGCAGCCAAATTGCCAGAGCCCGTTCAAACAGGTATTGGGAAGGGCTGGCATGGTTCAGCTCAGTTCAGTCTGGCCCACGGCTTCATGGGTGGAATTATCAATGCAAGCTTTCTTTGGGATGACAGTTGTTTATTAATGGATAATATAGGGAGTTGGGAGTTTGGAAGTCATGATGAATATGTGACCCAGAGCTTGCGTGCTTTCTTCTTTCCTCACTCCCTTTCATCTTTCTCTCCTTCCTTCCTTCCTTCCTTCCTTCCTTCCTTCCTTCCTTCCTTCCTTCCTTCCTTCCTTCCTTCCTTCCTTCCTTCCTTCCTTCTCCTTCCATCCTTCCCTCCCTTCTCTCATCTCTCTCTCCTTCCTTCCTTCCATCCTTCCCTCCCCCTTCTCTCATCTCTCTCTCCTTCCTTCCTTCCCTCCCTCCCTCCATCTCTTCCTCATTCCCCTATCCATCCTTCCTTCCTTCTTTCCCCATTCATCCAACTATCCAATTCAATTTAGGCTATGCCCAACCGTCTCTGTGTTATTCATAAAATATCACCATAAATATATCCATACCAAAACAAGATGGGATCTAGTCAGTTTGCACAAATATAACAAAGACACACCCAACAAGGGCTCCCAACCCAAGGTCTGTGAGAACGACCAAGTCTATATAGGTAAGGGCATTAAATGAAATCCTTAATCAATCCTCTCTGACTCATTCTAGTTTTGAGGGCATTATGCCCCTTTTTAGAGGCTTACTAACTAGCTGAATGGAGAAGGTGGTGGCAATAGGCCATTGATCTCAGCTTAGTTGCTTGAAGAAACCAAATTTGACTCCAGAGGTTGTGGGTGCTCCACCACTAGAGGCTTCTAAGAAGAGATTGGACAGCCACTTGACTGGAATGGTACAAGATCTCCTGCTTGAGCAGAGGGTTGGACTACAAGACCTCCAAGGTCCCTTCCAACACTATCACTCTGACTAGGTTGCCATAAAAAAAACTAAAGGCACAAACCAGGATGGGTTTTTAAATCCTTGCTCACCCCAACACTAGTCATATCATTCATTGACTGACACCAAAAGCTGAAGGCTTGGGCTGTCACCGCTTATTTCATCCAGACTGTGAGCCGAGATGTCAATTTTAGTCTCTGTGGACCAGAATTCTCTCCAGTTATGATAGTTTCTACTTCTCTCTAAGAGGAAAAAGAGCGGAAATGGTTCGGCAGGTGAATCAACGGCGCCCTTGATGTTGTAAGAAAGAGTTACTCATTATTCTTGGAGCTACGAGGATGGAAATGGAGAAGGATGTATTTTGGAACAGAAAGTATCTCTTACCTCTTTTTTTTATTATTTATTATTTTGAGAAGGAGAAAGAATAGTCTGTCTTTTCCCCCAGGGAGGGCGAAAAAACGAGGAGAGGAGATCTGCATTTATTCATAACGTCAAAGATATTTCTCTCAATGACCAGGAAGTAATATATTCCTGCACATTTTTAGCTGCTTTGCTTATCCTTTCTGGAAACTGCCTTGACAAATGAAATATGGTGTGTGTGTGTTGTGTGTGTCTTCTGAAATATGGTGTGTGTGTGTATGTGTATGTATTTATATGTCTTCTATATATCTTCTATATATCTTCTATATATCTTCTATAACATCTCTATCTATCTATCTATCTATCTATCTATCTATCTATCTATCTATCTATCTATCTATCTATCTATCTATCTATCTATCTATCTATCTATCTCCTCTATTATATATCTATCCAATCATTTATATCATATATCCTTTGTCTTCTATCTTCTAACATCTGTATCCATCCATCCATCCATCCATCCATCCATCCATCCATCCATCCATCTATCTGGATTGAGGTCAATGAATTTCACGTCCCTGCATTTGAAAACTGGATTTGTAAAGCTTTTAATTGTACGTCGCCCGGAATCTCTCTATTGAGATACACATTAGACACAAACACACACACAGAAGCGAACAGCTTTAAATCTTTGGGGAATCATCTTAGCATGACAGGCAGTTCTCGACTTACAACTGCAACTCAGCTCCAATTTTCTATCTTTCTAAGCAAGACTATTAAGGGAGCTTTGCCCCATTCTACGGCCTTCCTTGCCACAGTTGTACAATGAATCATTTGTTACTGACACGCAGAGGTGGGCTTCAAATTTTCTGCCGTAATAACTAGCTGGGTGGGCGTGGCTGGGTGGTCATGTGACTGGGTGGGTATGGCGAACTCGACGTCAGTTCATTGTCCTAATTACCTAACTACAGATGGATAGATAGATAGATATAGATATAGATACTAAAAAGTTGTTTATTATTTCATGCATTTATTTAATACTTGAATAAAAGACTGGGTGAAACCAGGCTTAATAGCAGTGACTGTGAGAGGGATCTTGGGAGTCTTAGTGGACTTTTTGATGAGTTACATGATTCTTATTATTTGAGAATTAATCCCCTCAGAGGCTAGTGGCTAGGTCATCTGATTTTCTCCATGGCTCTGCCCCGCAAGCACCAAGTGGATTGCTTATCTAGCTTGCCACACTTTTACGAGGTGTGAAATGCTCTTGGCTGAATGCCCAGAACTTCAATTAAGCATATTATTGCTGCTTGTCTTTCTGAGGTTATTGTGGGCTCTCTAAGCCCCTTGCAGAGTCTTAGCTAGGGGCTCTCCAGCAGCCCACCCCACTAACATGGCCATTAAGCGAAGCAGACTTCCCCGTTGACTTTGCTTGTTGGAAGGTCGCAAAAGGGTGACCACATGACCTTGGGACACTGCATGACAGTCCATGCCAGTTGCCAATATCTGCATTTTGATCCCGTGACCATCGTAAATCACTACCTATACTGGTTCTTTATCCAGGGTTGTTTTGGAAAATCAGGCACTTGTGGCCAGGTAGCTTTTGCTAATATTTTGATGCAAGATTTTTTTTTAATGAGATTGTCCACTTGAAGGGAGATGTCCATTCAAATAGGGGCATCAGCTGTGTGAATAGATGAGCAATGAAGAACTCATAAGGTTTGCTCTTATAAGCACAAGAGTAACTAAGATGATTAAAGGCCTGAAGACTAAAACATACGAAGAACAGTTGCAGGAATTGGATTGGACCAGTCTAGAGAAAAGAAGGACTACGGGGGGCATGATAGCAGCATTCCAGTATTTGAGGGGCTGCCACAAAGAGGAGGGGGTCAATTTATTTTCCAAAGTACCAGAGGGCAGGACAAGAAACAATGGATGGAAACTTATCAAGGAGAGAAGCAACCTGGAATTAAAGCGAAACTTCCTAACAGTGAGGTCCATCAACCAGTGGAACAGCTTGCCTTCAGAAGTTGTGTGTGCTACATCACTAGAGTGTCTCAGTCAACCAGTTCATGGTTGTCTCAAACCATGTACTGTTTTTGAAGAGGCAGCTGGGTTTTCCTGTTTTTCTTTGAAGATGTTTAGCTTCTCATCCAAGAAGCTGATGAAGCTCCTTGGATGAGAAGGGAAACGTCTTCAAAGAAAAACAAGAAAGCCCAGTTGCCTCTTGGAAAAAAAAAATATCACTGGAGGTTTTTAAGAAGATAGTCACTTGTCTGGAATAGTATAGGGTCTCTTGCTTCAGCCAGGGGCTGGACTAGAAGACCTCCAAGGTCCCTTCCAGCTCTATTCTGATTGATTGAGATACAGATTTTTTTCCCCTTTAGCATCATATTTTCCCTCAAAAACCAACATTATTGAGTTTAAATAAATCCCACAACATCCTGGTCCAAAAGTGTTTTACCCTGGCATTTGCCAAAAAGGCTGCTTACAGATTTTAACCCAAGGTACTTCCAGATAAAGGCTAGAAAACATTGTACTTGGAAGCCCGTCGGATACTAAAAATTCACTGTATGGCAATCATTGGAGAACAACACACAATTTTTCCCCCACTACCTGTGTGTGGTAATGAATTTATTGATCTTGCTCTTGTTTTTTTAAAAAAGCACAACAGTTATTTCAGAGATAAATGCCTCTCATTTGAAGTCATTAAATCTGCCATATTGAGGACAGCTGGGGAAGAAATTGTCCGGTGTTGGAAAAGTGGAAAAAAGGAGAAAAAACAATTGCTTTGCTACCTCTTGTTTGGTTAAAAAAAAAAAAAGAACACAGATTTAATAATCTGTCAGATGTTTTGGGCGAATGGAGAAAAATTGAATGGTGAGACACACTACTATTTTCAAACGTGCTTATTTAGGAGCGTGTGGAACTGAAGGGGGTGTTGAAGGCCATCAAAATTGAGTCTTGTAGACTAGAACATCAGCCTAGAAACAAAAGAATTAAGAAGATGAAGTCACGTCCTTATGATTCATTGCATCCGTTGAGAATTTTGGGCAGGAAATCTACCTATCTAGAAATGTCCTTGTCATCTCTTGCATTTTTTAGAAAAATGTCTTCTACCATGTTATTCTTCTCAACAGATGGATGGTCCATCCTTTGTTTCAAGGCTTCAGAAGACCTATCAGTAGCTGGCAATATGGTAAAACCAGGATTCCGGTTGATAAGTTCAATCAAAACAAGAAGACACATCAACCGTTCCAACCAATGTCACGAAAAGCTCATTTGGGATTCTTGAGACATGAGGTTCGTGCATCTCTGCACCGCTTGGACTAGAAATAAATAAATAAAGGGGATATTGATGGTGGGACGAGTGAAATTCTGCATATCCACCCTCCCCTCCCTGCTTCCTTTATCGCTGATTCTGTAACAGCTGTTTAATTAATTGCTTGAGTGGTTCCCTAATACATCTTATTTACATACAAAATTACGGAATAATGGCAAGCTTTTGAATTGAGTGTGAATTTAATGCCTGCTCGCCATGCATAGCGGGCTACGACTACTCCAGAAAAAAACAACAACAATAACAACAACACAAAAACAAAAATGATGGGTGATTTCAATTGCTAGTGTTCGTCTCGCCTCCCTTATCACTCTTTCTCTCCTTCTCTTGATGTTTTTTAACCATTTCTCCACACCCTACAATTAGTGGGGGGTTATTTTCCTGGTGTTGTTTTACTTGTGTTACACTTGTTAGGAGTTGCTTGTTGAAGTGATAAGAGCCAGAAAGGATGTTTGATGTTTGGAGAAGGAAAAGAGCAGAAGAGAAGAGCTGGAAGGGAACTTCTCTTTGCTGATGTTGTAAAGCTATTCAACACCACAGACAATACTGCTACCCTTCAAAAAGACCTTGACTATGTGTGAGAATGGTCAAACAAATGGCAACAGATAAATGTTCTGTCTTACATATTGGCAAAAAAACCCAGAAAATAAAATACAAGCTGAATATTCGAGACCTTGTTGATGATCCAAACTCTGTCAAGGATCTTGGAGTATTCATCTCTAATGATCTAAGTGCTAGAGCCCACTGTAACTACAATACATAGCCAAAAAGGCATTAAGAGTTGTTAACCTAATCCTATGTAGCTTTTTCTCTGGTAATATCACACTACTAACTAGGGCATACAAAACATTTGCTACACCAATACTGGAATACAGCTCATCAGTCTGGAACCTGCATTACGTATCTGATATTAATACAGTTGAGAGAGTCCAGAAATATTTCACAAGAAGGGTTCTCCGCTCCTCTACTCGTTGCAGAATACCTTATGCCTCCAGACTTGAAATTCTAGACCTAGAAAACCTAGAACTATGCAGCCTTCAGTCGAATCTAAGTATAGTACAAAAATTATATATTGCAATGTCCTACCTGTCAATGAATACTTCAGCTTCAACCATAAAAACACAAGAGCACACAATAGATACAAACTCAAGGTTAACCGCACCAAACTTGATTGCAGGAAATACAACTTCAGCAACAGAGTGGTCAATGTCTGGAATACTCTACCTGACTCTGTGGTTTCTTCCCCAAACCCCAAAAACTTTAACCTTAGACTGTCTGCTATTGACCTCACCCCTTTCTTAAGAGGTCTGTAGGGGATGTGCATAAATGCACCAACGTGCCTACCGTCCCTGTCCTATTGTTTTTTATTTTTCTTATATGTACCGTTTCATATACTCATAACTATGTCTATACTTATATCTGTAATCTTATAATTGCTTGACAAAATAAATAAATAAATAAACAAACAAACAAACAAGAACTTGGAGGTCTTCTGATCCAACTCCCTTCTCCAGAGGAAACCCTATATCATTTCAGACAAATGGTTGTCCAATCTCTTCTTAAAAGATTCCATTGGTGGAGCACCCACAACTTCTGGAGGCAAATTGGTCCACTGATTCTTTGTTCTCACTGTCAGGAAAATCCTCCTTAGTCCTAGTTTGATTCTCTCCTTGGTTAGTTTCCACCCATTGCTCCTTGTCCTACCTTCAGAGAATAGGTTGACACTCCTCTTTTCTGTGGCAGCCTCTCAAACATTGTAACACGGCTATCATGTCACCCCTAGTCCTCCTTTTCATTAAAGGAAGGAGGACTAAAATCGGAACTGGCACAAAACTGAACTGCTCAAGACAACCCATTGAGGATGGTGGACCATGAATGGAAGGGAAAAACATTAGGACTAATGTTAATCTTTCTGTTCCAGGTTTCCTCCATGCCTGATGAGTCTTGTCTGGACCTAAAATGTCCTTGTTCAGCTGTTGACAGTGCTCCCTTTCTTCTTATCCCCCTTCTCAAAAAGAAGCACAAGAAGGATGTGCTGCTGCTTCTTTTTAAAAAAATAAAAAAAGCAATCCCAGATTTTATTAACAGAGGGATAGAATCAAAAACATGTGAAGTATTAGTATCACTTTATAAAGCCCTAGTAAGACCATGAATACAGCATTCAGTTTTGGTTGCCAGGATATAAACACGACATTGAAACTCTGGAAAGAGTGCAACAAAGATGATTAGGAGATTGGGGACTGAAACATATGAAGAATGGTTGCAGGAATTGGGTACGTCTAAGGGGTGACATGATAGCAGTCTTCATATATTTGAGTGGCTGCCACAAAGAAGAGGAGGTCAAGCTATTCTTCAAAGCACCTGAAGGCAGGACAAGAACCAATGGATGAAAACTAGTCAAGGAGAGATCCAACCTAGAACTAAGGAGAAATTTCCTGACAGTGATAACAAATAACTAGTGTAACAGGATGCATTCAGAAGTTGTGGGTGCTCCATCACTGGAAGCTTTTAAGAAAAGACTAGACAGACACTTGTCTGGAATGGTATAGGGTCTCCTGCTTGAGGAGAGAGTTGAACTTCAAGGCTCCTCCCAACTGTGTTATTCTATTAACCAGTGGAACAGCTTGCCACCAGTAGTTGTGGATGCTCCATCACTGGAGGTTTTTAAGAAGAGACTGGAGAGTCACTTATCTGAAATGGTATAGGTTCTTCTGCTTGAACAGGGGCTGGACTAGAAGACCTCCAAGGTCCCTTCCAGCTCATTCTATTCTGTTCTTTTGAGGAGAAACCCCTTTAGAAAGCTTTAACATCCCAAAGAGCATGACTCTCCCAAAAGTATAGAAGAAAAGGGAAAAAAATGTATCCCAAAGGTATCTGATGGTGTGATAGCCACTTCATCTTATTAACCCTTGAACCTTAATTAATCCTTAATCAGTGGAATGACTTGCCTCCAGAAGTTGTGGGTGCTTCAATCTATTCTCCAAAACAACAGAAGGCAAGACAAGAAACAAGGGATTGAGGAGAGAAGCAACCTAGAACCTGGACTAGAACATCTCCAAGGTTCCTTCCAACTCTTGTTATTCTGATCTTTTTTTTTCAGTTGGATACACAATGCCCCAAATTGAGATAAAGTTGAGTCTACTATATTATTCTGACCTTCAAATGCACTTTCTTGCCTCCATGGCAAAACACTAAGTTCACATGCAGGTTGATGCTCTCACTGGAGCGATGTAGCATTAGCAGCATTGCTTCCTTAGACTTCAGGGCTGTTATTTTCACCGCAACTCCACCCATACTTGTCAATTCTTGGTCCGCAGCTGTGGCCTGCGTCTGTGACAGCGCTTCCAGCTTGTTTTTGCTTCCTCAAAACCAATTTTTTTTACTCGATATTTCATATCATAGAGGAATAAACAACAAGCTCGGAGAAGCTGGGATGCCTTCTCCGAGTTTGACACAAGCTTCAAAGCTGCCTCAGCCAAAGTTGTTTTAAATATAACTCATGCTCTCTTACAGGCAAGAGCTAAGAATATAAGGAAGGCTCTGGTGCATTAAATCAAAATATTACCTGATCAGCATCTTACTCTCTGTACGAGTCACTCTTTATGAATTTTATCAGCAGGGCTTAAAGTCAACAGCTGTGTTCCCTGAACACGCTTAACTAAGCCAGACAAAGATCTGGATAAATCCATTCCCACAACATATCCTAGGTGTGGTTAATGTTAAATCTTAGTGGGTTACGGGAGATGGTGAATTAGCATTGGGTTTTATTGTTTTAATCTATGGTTTGGGGCAGGGTACAAAGCCATAAACTTGAGTTATTGAGGTTAAAAGTCTTGCGTGAATCTAATCATTCTTTTGCTTCTTTTGGCCTTTATTTAATTAAAACAAAAGGAAAAAAGCTGTAGAAAAAAGGAAAAGGAGGAAGAAAAGTAAGTTTTATATATAAAAGCGATATAAAAGTTTATAGAAGAGAACCTTGATAACTGAGGGTTGAATTGTGGGGTCCTTAGTGCTCCCTGAGTTTGGTGGTTTTCTTGTGGACGCTTCATAACCCAACCAGGTAACATCATCAGTGCTAGAAGGGAATGGTGTTTGGGAGGAGGAGGAGGAGGAGAAGGAGGAGGAGATGGTGAAGGAAGAGGAGGTGGAGGATGAGATGGAGATGGAGGAGATGTGGGGTCCTTGGTGCTGTGAGCTTGGTGTTTTTTTGCAGATGTCTCATTACCCAACCAGGTAACATCATCAGTGCTAGAAAGGAGTGGGTTATGTGGAGTGGAACAGGAGGAGGAGGAGGAGAAAGAGGAAAAGGAGGAGGACTATGGGGTTCTTGTTGCTCTCTGAGCTTGGTAGTTTTCTCACAGACGTTTCACTACCCAACTGGGTAACATCATCTATGCACATGATCTTATTTAGTTGGCCCATAACACATCCAGAAGCAAAAAAAAAAAAAAAACACAAATTCAGAAAGCATCAAGGACTTCATAAACCTTTATATACAACAGCTTCAGTAAAGGATGACCATATTTCATTGTAATTGTCCATATATAATCTATAACTGTAAGTGACTCATTCATAAGTTGGAAGAAACATCAGGTCTTCAATCCACTGAGTAATTGAAGCCATAAATTTATCTTTCCAATGGAGAGGGACTACTCTCTTAGCAGTAAGAAGGGAACAGAATCAATTCCTGCTGGCCAACCATCAATTATCAGAAAGACTTTTTTGCTTGACTGGTTAAATTTGGAAGAAGAAAAATATACGAACAACTATTACAAAGGGTGTTCTGATAAGAGGATATAGTTTGAAGTGGTCTTCCCTGACACACAGAATCTCCTATCTTGCTCACTTCTTGAGATGTTAACCATGTTGTAGAATTCTGAGAAGCATGGAGTTGATCTATGGAACCTGCCTCAGATCCAAAAATCGAGGTGGGCATTTTCTAAGATAAATCTAAGATTAAAATAAATAAACAAACCTTGCTCCAACCCACGAGTTAAACAAATGCATTTCATAATGGCCCTTTATAATTCAGTTCGTAGTTTTCTTGGCCAACCGCCTTCAATTTTGTTATCTTAAGCTGAGGTAGACCTTCCCATTCTACTTCTCAGCTGTTATGACTAAAGGTCCATGGAGGTTCTCAGTCATCCAGGTCATGGTTATCCCAAAGGTGCTTTTTTCAACTGGATTTTCTGGTTTTTCTTTGAAGACGTTTCGCTTCTCATCCGAGAAACTTCTTCAGCTCTTAACCAGATGGTGGGGAAATGGAAGGATTTATACTCCTTGCAAACAGTTGGATATTTGCATTCTTTTAGGAGTCATTGAGGTCACTTGGAGATTTTTCTGTGGTCATCAAGTGATCATTTGCACCACTCAGGTGAGGTCTTCAAAGAAAAACCAGAAAGTCCAGGTGCCTCTTGAAAAAAGCATCTTTGGGACATTATGACTAAAAGGAATTTTGGGGATTCCATTTTGAAAGTTGTACCTGGAGTTTTCAAACTTGGAACAATCGCTATACACATTGACTTGAGGATATATATATATATCTATCCTAGTCTCCCTTATTTATTATTTAAAAAATTATCATCTCAAAAACCTTACACACATGTAAACTAAAGACAACGAAACAAATAGCTTTCTGTCGGTATGGTCTCTGGTGATGAGCCGAAAGACAGAAAAGAAAGCAGTATGCTTTCTCCCTTAATTGGGCCTTAACAGGGTGTTGTAATACAAAGTATATACTTATTCCCCTGCTTCTGCTGATAAGGATAGAGCCAGGTGGTGTAGTGGCAATTACAACTGCCTCACATGTAATACTTCCCTGGTTCGAATCCCAGTAAGGGTATGGCTAGCTGAAGAGAGCTAACTAGCTCGAAATAGATCTATCCTAGTCTCCCTTATTTATTATTTAAAAAATTATCAGCTCAAAAACCTTATACACACACACACATATATATATATATACATACACATACACATCTACATCTATTTATCTATCCATCTCTATCTATCCATCTCTCTCTCTTTCTTTCTCTCTCTCTCTTTCTCTCATATATATCTATATCTTTCTCATATATCTATATCTACCTATCTATCTATCTATCTATCTATCTATCTATCTATCTATCTATCTCACATCTACCATCTACCATCCCCCTCTCCCTCTCCATCCGTCCACCCACCCACCCACCCACCCATCCCTCCATCCATCCATCCATCCATCCATCCATCCATCCATCCATCCATCCATCCATCCATCCATCCATCCATCCATCTATCTATCTATCTATCTATCTATCTATCTATCTATCTATCTGTGGTGGAGTTGTCCTCTCTTGGCAGGGCCTTCACTTTTATGATATTCAATGTGTCTGCTTTAGGTCTTCTTCCACAAATGACCTTTGGATTCATTAAGGATTTCTGCCATGTGGAATTGATCTCTAATTTAGCTGTCTGGTGATTATAAACTTCACCGGGACTCTCTGGGTGCACCGAAGTCATCGATCATGGCAAACTCTCCTCCGTGATTCGGACACCCTCTGCAGATTCTCCTGCTAGCTATTGATTCTGATGACATTATCTATCAGTTACAAAAGCTTTTATTCCTCCAAAGAGTCTTCCCCCCACCTCTCATCAAAGAATCTGCATATTTATTTTTGCAACATGATTTATGAGAACTTCATCGCAGGTTAGAAAGAAAATTGAATTTGCAGACGATTGACACACCAAGGGAAATCAGACAAACCTGGGAGAATCTAAAGACAGATGAAGGGATAGGTGTTGGGTTTCACATCAGGGACCAGCAGTAAATCACAGCTCTCCAGATATTTAAACCCTTAATTTAGAACTAGGCTGAACTTGCCAGAGGTTTGTCACGTATAACATGGCTAGATGAACAATTTTATGGCAGACAAGGATGTGGCTAGGTTAAATCAAGTCAACAGCTGGCTATTAATCATATTGTAAAGACATCATATATCTGGTATATGATGATGCACTGATGATATTACCTAGTTGGGTCATGAAATGTCTGCAAGAAAACAACCAAGCTCAGAGAGTAGCAAGGATCCCATAGTTTTCCTCCTTCTCTTCTTCTCCTCCCCTCCTCCTCCTCCTCCACTCAGCAAACCCCATTCCCTTCTAGCATTGATGTTGTAGCCTAGTTGGATCATGAAATGTCTGCGAGAAAACAATGCAGCTCAGAGAGCACCAAAGATCCCACAATTCCACCCTGAGTTACCCATAATCTCTTCTATCATTTATCTATGATGCAATATGCACATTCTAGGCTATTTTGTTCCATCAACAGAAGCTTGATAATTCAAGGTGTAGATTTTGTCTAAGGATCCCTCTAGTTTGGAAGCATTTTACCAAGAAATCGAAGCATAGTTTAAAGGTGGAATGGTTCAAGAAGAAAACAAGCATTGACCAAATATTGCAAGAAGAAATGAACCTGGAGCTTGAGTGGGAAGTGTTAGGTGGCTTTAAGGAGAGGTCATTTGAGTCGGATCAACAAAATATCAGAATGGGAAGTCTTCCAAGTCTAAATACATGGTACCTTGTCTATTTTAAGGCTAAGAAACTTGGATGGGAGAAGACCATCTAACAGCTTCTACAATAGACGCAATCTACATAGATTTCTGCAAAGCCATTGATTCAGTGGTACATGACAAATTACTAAAACTAAAATCTTATGGTATCTCTGGACACCTGCATAACTGGATAGAAGCATTCCTGTCAAACAGACAACAAATGGTCAAAATTGGGAGAGTCCTATCTAATTCTATACCTGTCAACAGTGGTATCCCCCAAGGCAGTATTCTAGGACCAACTATTTTCATACTTTACATAAATGACCTCTGTGATCATATCAAGAGCAACTGCATTCTCTTCGCTGATGATGTAAAGCTATTCAACACCACAGAAAATACCGCTACCCTTCAAAAAGACCTTGACTATGTATCAGAATGGTCAAACAAATGGCAACTTCAGATCTCAACAAATAAATGCTCTGTCCTACATATTGGCAAAAAAAATCAGAAAATAAAATACAGGCTGAATAGTCAAGATCTTGTTGATGACCCAAACTCTGTAAAGAATCTTGGAGTACTCATCTCAAATGACCTAAGTGCTAGAGCCCACTGTAACTACATAGCCAAAAAGGCGCTAAGAGTTGTTAACCTAATCTTACGTAGCTTTTTCTCTGGTAATATTACACTAATAACTAGAGCATACAAAACATTTGCTAGACCAGGGGTAGGGAACCTTGGCTCTTTTATCACTTACGGACTTCAACTCCCAGAATTCCTGAGTGAGCCATAAAAGGTTCCCCATCCCTGGCCTACTAGTTTTTCAGTTGTGGGGGAAATCAATTTTTAACTTGAATGGGACTGTTTAATATACAAATGTAGGATATATTCTTTATGAATATAAATAATATACATATAATACATATAAAGAATATGTCCTACATTTGTATATTAAATAGTCCCATTCAAGTCAAAAATTGATTTCCCCCACAACTGAAAAACCAGTAGGCCATGGATGGGGAACCTTTTATGGCTCACTCAGGAATTCTGGGAGTTGAAGTCCGTAAGTTATAAAAGAGCCAAGGTTCCCTACCCCTGTGCTAGACCAATACTCGAATACAGCTCATCAATCTGGAACCCACATTATGTATCTGATATTAACACAGTTGAGAAAGTCCAAAATATTTTTCAAGAAGAGTTCTTCACTCCTCTACTCGTTGCAGAATACCTTATGCCACCAGACTCGAAATTCTAGACCTAGAAAACCTAGAACTAGGCCGCCTTTGGTCCGATCTAAGTATAGTATATAAAATCATACATTGCAATGTCCTACCTGTTAATGAATACTTCAGCTTCAACCATAACAACACAAGAGGAAACAATAGATACAAACTCAAGGTTAATTGCACCAAACTCGATTGTAGGAAATACGATTTTAGCAACAGAGTGGTCAATGTCTGAAATACTCTACCTGACTCTGTGGTTTCTTCCCCAAACCCCAAAAACTTTAACCTTAGACTGTCTACTATTGACCTCACCCCTTTCCTAAGAGGTCTGTAGGGGGCGTGCATAAGCGCACCAACGTGTCTACCGTCCCTGTCCTATTGTTTCTTTTATATTTTATTTTTCTTATATGTATCCATGTATTCATAACTATGTTTTACTTATACCTATTATCTTGTAAACAATTGACAAATAAAATAAATAATAAATAAATAAATAAATATTAACAATTAAGTGAACAGTTCCAGGCTTACCTGGGAAGGTGAGTGAGGTTTCCTTTATGAACCCTCCATCTCAGAAAAGATGTATTCAACAAATAAAGATGTCAGCTCAGTTTTGTGATCTTTTTCTGTGTTCTTTTTCTTGTATTCTTTTTTTTTTTAATTCACCCGTCGTTTCTTTCCACATGACGATGCTGGAAATGTGGGTAAATTCTCACTTCGTTCCACCCTTCCCAGGTTTTTTTTAAATGAGTGAAACAGATTCTACCAATCATATGCCTACTGAGATGGTTACTTACAGGTAGTTCTCGACCTACAATCTTACATTGAGTTCAAATTTTCAACGGCACTGCAAAAGAAAAAAGAGACTTATAACCGCTTTTCAAATTTACAACCATTTGTAGGATCAAAATTCAGAGGCTTGGCAACCGGCATGTACTTATGGTGGTTGCAGTGTCCCGGGGAATCGTGATCCCTTTCTGGGACCTTCTGACAAGCCAAGACATTGGGGAAGCCAGATTCACTTAGCAATAGCAAGAGCACTTAGACTTATTTGCCACTTCACAGTGGTTTACATTGCTCTCTGAGTGGTTTACAGAGTCAGCCTCTTGTCCCCAACAATCCGGGTCTTCATTTTACCCACCACGGAAGGATGGAAGGCTGAGTCAACCCTGAGCCGATCAGAATCGAACTCCTGGCTGTAGGCAGAGTTAGCTTGCAATGCTGCATTCTAACCACTGTGCCACCACAGCAGATAGATAGATAGATAGATAGATAGATAGATAGATAGATAGATAGATAGATAGATAGATAGATAGATAGATAGATAGATAGATAGATAGATATAAATAGACAGACAGACAGACAGACATAGAGATAGACCAATAGCAATAACACGTACACTTATATACTGCTTCACAGTGCTTTTACAGCCCTCTCTAGGTGGTTTACAGAGTCAGCTGCTTGCCCCCAACAATCTGGGTCCTCATTTTACCCACCTCGGAAGGGCAGAAGGCTGAATCAATTTTGAGCTGGTCAGGATCAAGCTCCTGGCTGTGGGCAGAATTAGCCTGCAATGCTGCATTCTAACCACTGTGCCATCATGGCAGATAGATGATAGATGATAGATAGATAGATAGATAGATAGATAGATAGATAGATAGATAGATAGATAGATAGATAGATAGATAGATAGATAGATAGATAGATAGACAGACAGACAGACAGACAGACTGACATAGAGATAGATCAATAGCAATAGACTTATGTACCATTTCACAGTGCTTTACACCCCTCTCTAAGCAGTTTACAGAGTCAGCCTTTTGCCCCCAACAATCTGGGTCCTCATTTTACCCACCTCGGAAGGACGGAAGGCTGAGTCAACTTTGAACTGGTCAAGATCAAACTCTTGGCTCTGGGCAGAATTAGCCTGCAATGCTGCATTCTAACCACTGCGCTACCAGACCAGGCAGGCAGGCAGATAGATAATATAGACAGACAGAAAGAAAAACAGACTGACTGACATACAGATAGATCAATAGCAATAGTGCTTACAGCCTTCTCTAAGCAGTTTACAGAGTCAGCCTCTTGCCCCCAACAATCTGGATCTTCATTTTACCCACCTCGGAAGGATGGAAGGCTGAATCAGCCTTGAGCTTGGTGAGATTCGAACTGCCAAATTGCAGGCTGCCGGCAGTCAGCAGAAGTAGCCTGAAGTACCACATTGTAAACACTGCATCACCAAGGCTCTTAACAATCAAATTGGTCAATTCAGTTAACAAGTGTAGCAAAATTGTCAAATGGGGCTAAAACTCACTTAACAACTGTCTCATTTAGCAACAGAATTTTTGGGGCTCAGTTGTGTTCATAAGTTGAGGATTACATGGAGTGAGTAGAAGGAATGGGAAACTACTGTGGCAATTATAGAAACCTGAACTTAACAATGATTATAGAGTGGAACCTCCAAGAATTCTAAAAGTTTTGACCTCAGTATGGAAACTCTATTACATGAGCATTGAATTCAGGGAAGCAGCTTGGAGGGTGCTTACAATAAAGTCCCTAATCCTCCCTACATTGGCTGCATCCAAAAGTTATGGCTCTCTTTAATCAGAGAAGTAGATATATTTAATACAAGAGAGATAGAGAGAGAGAGAGAAAGAGAGAGAGAAGGAGAAAGAGAGAGAACAAGAGAGAAAAAGATAAAAATGAAGAGAGAAAAAGAGAGAGGGAGAGAAAAAGGAAGAGAAAAAGAAGAGAGGAGAGAAAGGGAGAAAGAGAGCAAAGGAGAAAGAGAGAGAAAGGAAGAGAGAGAATGAGAAAAAGGGAGAGAGAGAAAGAGGAGAAAAAGGGAGAGAGGGGGGGAGGGAGGGAGAGAGAGAGTATGCCATCCCAAGAATTATTACAATCTGAACAATTGTAATGCCCTGGAAAGCAACCATTCCTCAACGCCTGCTTTCCCAAGTTTGCCTCGTTAATTGACATCTCATTAAAAGATCATTAAGAAGCTGAAAACGAGATGACACACACACACATATGCACTGCACAAGATAAAGCACGGGACATTTTTTAAAAAAGGCATAGCATTTTGGTAATGAAAACCCAGCAGAATTAAATGTGGACTGCTAAGTGATGAAATAATTAAGAAAACCTGAAGGAGCATATGTAAATATGCATTCGTGGCAGGCAGATAGTGTATTTACATATCTATATAGTAATTTATCAATAAATATGCAAGCGGTTGCATTGAAGGTAGAATCTTAGGCAGGATGATAAGATGATCAATCTGAAGCCATCATTGAGAAGATGGTGGCACATTGCAGAAAAGAGAGGAGTGCAGAGGAGAGAAGAAGAGAATGAAGGAAAGAGAAGAGAGGGAAGGAAAGAGAAGAGAAGGAGTGGAATGGAGAAGAAAGGGAGAGAGAAGAGAAGAAGAAAGGGAGGGGGGAAAGAAAGAGAAGAGGAAGAGAGGAGAAGAGAAGGTGGAGTGGAGAAGAGAGGAAGAGAAGGAAGGAAGGAGAGAGAAGAGAAGAAGAAAAGGAAGGAAAGAAAAAGAAGAGAAATCTTGGATTATTTTCCCTGTCCAAATAACTCCAGGACCATGGATGATCAAGTTAGTCCTTGACCAGAAGATGGAAAATTCTTCCTCCTAAATGTATGTTGTACTTTAATAAAACTGAAATTGTTGCTTATAAATAAAGGATATAGCTTCTTCTTCTTCTTTTTTTCAATAGCTACCTGTGTGGAAGCAAAATTGGAAAATACTAGCTGCGATCACACATGGACAAAATAATAAGTACTTTTGTCCTTCCCCACTCTGCAGTTATTACCACCGAACAAAAAGAAAAATAGAAAATCCAGGGTAGGATTACAAGATGAATAAAGTTGATTAGAAAACCATCACAACTCCCTAGAAAGGGATAAATCTATTCTTTTTCCTTTCTAATACTTTTTTTTAAAGTTAATTTTACAAAGTTAACAAGGAGTTTTTTTAAAAAAAGTTTACGGCTTCCTGTCTTCCTTGAGACAACACATGCACGTCATTCGCCTTCACTTTCTTGATCTTCAAAATCTGGAAAATTTTTGGGTTGGGTTTTGGTGGACCATTCAGAAGTCTCTGGAAGCTCTTCCTTTTGGACTGGAGATTTAACAGAACAATAGAGTTGGAAGGGACCTTGGAGGTCTTCTAGTCCAACCCACGACTCAAGCAGGAAACCCTACATCATTTTAGACAATGATTGCCCAAATTTTTCTTAAAATTTTCCAGTGATGGAGCGCCCACAACTTCTGAAGGCAAGTTGTTCCACAGATTAATTGTTCTCACTGTCAGGAAGTTTCTCCTTAGTTTTAGGTTGCTTCTCTCCTTGATTAGTTTCCATCCATTGCTTCTTGTCCTGCCCTCAGATGGTTTGGAGAATAGGTTGACTCTCTCTCCTTTGTGGCAGCCCCTCCAATATTGGATCACTGTTATCACATCACCCCTAGTCCTTTCTTCTTTTTCTAAGGGTTCTCAGTAGAATCTTCCATTTGCAGCACGAGAAAACCCAATATGGGTTCCACTTACAGATTCCAAGACATTCTTCAGTATCCAAAAATTGAATAATAACAGAATAAGAGAGTTGGAAAGGACAGTGTAGGTCATCTAGTCCAAGCCCCCACCCAAGTAGGAGACCTTGCACCATTTCTGACAGATGGCAATCCAATCTCTTCTTGAAAGCTTCCAGGGATGAAGCTCCCACAACTTCTGAACTTCATGGGTTGGTTGTTTTCACTGTCAGAAAAATTCTTCCTTATTTCTAGGATGAATCTCTTCTTGATCTGTTTCCATCCATTGTTCCTTGTCTGGCCTTCGGGTGCTTTAGTTTAGAAAACAGCTTGACCCCTTTCTCTCTGTGGCAGCCCCTCAAATATTGGAAAACTGCTCTCCTGTCTCCCCTGGTCCTTCTCTTCACTAGACTAGCCAGACCCAGTTCCTGCAACTGTTCATTGTACGTTTTAGCCTCCAGTCCCCTAATCATCTTGATTGCTCTTCTCTATACTTTTTCTAGAGTCTCAACATCTTCTTTTATAGTATGGTGACCAAAACAGGATGCAGTACTCTAGGTGTGTGCCTTTATAGAGTGGCATTAGTACCTCACTTGATCTTGATTGAATCCCTCTGACACATTAATAAGCTCGGATCTCACCACTTTCCCTGAAAAAAAAGGAGTGGCCATTTGAGGTTTGGGGGTTGTGGGGAGACCTCAGCCAAGCTGGATTTATGGGTGGCAAACACCCTGGGTGTTTATTACGCAAAGAATTCATTAGCCAAAGCCTCCCTCAGCAATCCAAGTTAGCAGCAAACAGAGTTTATAATATGGAACGCACTCTCATCTTCTCAGTCTATTGAAGGAGTGATTTAGCTGTCCAACATTAGCAGATCAGCAGTTCCAATGGCCTTGTTTTGATCTTAGTTTTTCACTCACTCAAAGAACCGAGCTTGCTCGTCTCTGAAGTGCACAGAGAAGTTCTTTGCCAAATACTTTATTCATCTTCCTCATTTATTTTCAAATACTGATGATGTTTGCATGTTTTTTTCTTTCTTTCTTTCCCCCAGTTGAAGGCAGTTTTTAAAAAACAATCTCTGATTAGTTCCGTGTCTTTTTCACTCTTGTACTTTTATCCATTAATAAAAAAAAACATCCATTTATGGAAGGGGCTCAGGCAATTTTTGGAAATTATTATTACGGCTATTGTTTAAACATCTTCTGAAGTTGAAAACTATGGTGACACTCAGCAAAAGAGATGTAGAGAAACATCTCTCTCTCTCTCTCTCTGCCTTGCTGGATGTCATCATTTCAGATGATGATTTAGAAGTCTTTTAAATTGCAAGTGGAGGGTTAGGAAAATACAACGGAAAAATCAAAAGCTGTTGTTCTCTGCCCTTGATAAAACAATATCATGATTTCATAGACCCCTCCCTTAAAAAAAAACATTGCTTTTTGAGTTGCAAATCTTTGCCGCGTTAAAAGTCAAACCTTTCTGTCTGGAAATTCAATCAAGTCACTGCCTTCCAGGTATTCTAGATTCTAATTCTCAGAAAAAAACCTGAGCATCGGCCAGACTGGCTGAGCCACATAGGAACTGTAGTCAAACTCCCTGAAAGTTATCGAAATGTCAAATACGGTGAAGTACAGTCCTTGATTTGGCCTCTTAGTGACTGTTTGAAGTTACGATGGACTTCTGCTTTTTGCCAAACCACACCCGTGGTGAAGCATTGCTTCACTTAACAACTAGAGTTTGCTTAACGACCGTTACAAAAAGGGTCGTAAAATCAGATCGATTATACGACCAATGTGTTTTGCAACCATCACAACTTATACTGATGTGTAGTGACCGTTATGGACGTGACTCGAGAACAATCTGTAAATTCTGAACAAACCCCCAATTCTCTTTTGAGATTTTGAAAATATGACTTTTAACAGCCCTGTTCTGTCTCAATTCTGATTAAAAGTCAATACAGCATCTGCCTGTGTTGTTTGCCTGTTCATCTATCTATGTATCCTCTCTCTCTCTCTCTCTCTCCCCCCCTACCTACCTACCTACCTAACCAAACTATGTACCTTTTATCTATTTGTCTGTCTGTCTGTCTGTCTGTCTGTCTGTCTGTCTGTCTGTCTATCTATCTATCTATCTATTAATCTTCTGTCTCTGTTTATCCACCATCTATTTGTCTATCATATCTCCCTCTATCTATCTATCTATCTATCTATCTATCTATCTATCTATCTATCTATCTATCTATCTATCTATCTAACTATCTATCTATCTATTTATCTTCTATCAGCTAGCACTTTCTGTTTATCTCTGCCTTTATCATTCCTCCCTCCATGCATTTATCTATCTATCTATCTATCTATCTATCTATCTATCTATCTATCTATCTATCTATCTATCTATTAATCTTCTGTCTCTGTTTATCCACCATCTATTTGTCTATCATATCTCCCTCTATCTATCTATCTATCTATCTATCTATCTATCTATCTATCTATCTATCTATCTATCTATCTATCTTCTATCAGCTAGCACTTTCTGTTTATCTCTGCCTTTATCATTCCTCCCTCCATGCATTTATCTATCTATCTATCTATCTATCTATCTATCTATCTATCTATCTATCTTCTATCAGCTAGCACTTTCTGTTTATCTCTGCCTTTATCATTCCTCCCTCCATGCATTTATCTATCTATCTATCTATCTATCTATCTATCTATCTATCTATCTATCTATCTATCTATCTATCTTCTATCAGCTAGCACTTTCTGTTTATCTCTGCCTTTATCATTCCTCTCTCCATGCATCTATCTATCTATCTATCTATCTATCTATCTATCTATCTATCTATCTATCTATCTATCAATGTATCTTTTATCTATTTGTCTCTGTCTGTCTGTCTGTCTGACTCTCTCTCTATTTATAATCTGTCCATCCATCCATCCAATCTCCCTCCCTCCTTCTTTCCTTCTTTCCTACCCTCCCTCCCTCTTGTCTTTTTGCATATGTTTCTTTTAATATACATCTGTTTTTCTACTTCACAGGAGGAAGGAAGCTTTTCTTCCAGATAGCAAAGAAGTTTCTTGCTTCGCTGTTTCTTCTTAATGCTGCAAAGTTTAGAGAAATTTAAAACTTGGAAGATAATTGCCCACCGATGCCCAAATGAGCAGAGAAAGCATTAATTAGGTCACTCTCAAATGTGAAACGAATCTTTTTCTTCCCCACCCTCCTGTTTGGTGCTCCAAATCTGGCAAAACCTAACCCAGGAAACAGTTATTGCTCAAAGAACTGGGGGAGACCGTCTGCGATACAGATAGCGAGGCGGCCTTTGTATAAAAGAAGGGACTCACATTTGCTAGCAAATTCAAATGTTAAAAGAAAGAGGGGAAAAGAGAAAGAAAAAAAAGAAAAGAAGCACCTTGGTCTTGCTTGGGTCTAATTGGAATCACAAAGGAGCTTCATGACAGCTTTCTTCAGAAGAAATCCATTCTTAGCACAAGGGAGAAAGAAGTGCATTTTTAGAAACTGAGGGGGAAAAGAAGGTCAAATTAGAACCGGGAGATAGGAGCTGCTACGTAAAAGTGTCGAAGCAAGTAATAGTAGTTAGCTGAAGAGGCAAGCTAATAATATTTCTGAATGGAAACTGGAACAAAGAGAGGGAGAAGTTTCTGGTTTACACAAGGAAGTTGTACCCAGATTTTTTTCCTGTTTCAAATCCTCTGGTTCTGAGCCATCTCTGAATGAATAGCATCTTGGATTTCTAAGGCAGGGTTCACCAACCTTTCAGACCTCAGGGACCACTACATTCATAATTTTAAATCCCGCAGACCACTCATGACCAGCTCAGTTGTGATCATAACTCAAGGACTTTCTGTATACGATATGTTAGTGTTGTGGTTCACCGGCAGCCTGTGTAGATGGCAGCGGAATTGGACAGCAGTGAAGAACGGGGACCAGTCCGGGAGTCTGGAGAGGACTCAGACGAGGGTCCTGTGTCTGATATGCAGAGATGGAGCTAGGGCCACCTGGGAGTGGGGTGCTGCCTCCGGAGCCTCTGGAGTCTGGCAGCAGCGAGGCAGAGGAATGAGGGGAGCCTGTTCCCAGTACACGCATGCGCAGAGCTGCCAGAAGGCAAGAGCAATTAAGACAAAAGGGGCAACTCGGGAGTAAGGCTTGGAGGTGACCGCCCCTCCCATAAGGAATAAAGGAAGTGAAAAGGGAGGAAAACCTTTGCAGGAAGCAACGTCGTCCGCTCTGGTCGGTTTGGAATCTGAAAGCTCTGTGGTGAATTCGTTCTCTCTTTGGTTTTGAAAGACTAATTGGGACTTTAGTCATTGGCAGCACTTCAAGTCAGATAAAGGTGAATTCTTATCAGACTTCTCCTGAAGAACTTTGGCAGACTTCCATGGGAATCATTATAACCGATTAAGACTCATCACGGGCTGTGAATGATGATAAGTCACAGCCATTGAACTAAAATTAAAGGGTTTTGGATTTTACGTATGTTTGTTGGTGTCTTAGGAAGCCTTGGTCAGACCAGTTAGATCATCCAAAGCAGAGGTGGGTATTCAGCAGGTTCTGACCAGTTCTGGAGAACTGGTAGCGGAAATTTTGAGTAGTTCAGAGAACCAGCAAATATCACCTCTAATTGGAGATTTTACAGTATCCTCCCCTTGCCACGCCCACCAAGCCACACCCACAGAACCGGTAGTAAAAATTTTTGCATTCCATCACTGATCCAAAGCCTTAATGGCAAACTGTAAGAAAGTCTACAATTTGAGTCTCTTGAAATATGAGTATCATCATCATCTTTTAATGACCCCATAATCTGGGCAAATGAATGGAGCTGAGTGTTTAAGGGCCAGATGCCCTTCCTGTCACCAATGTGGAGTTTTTCCCCCAGCAGATATATTCTCATTGTGCCTAGAGAAAGAAATATTTGCCTCCACTCTAGCTCCACCTCTAAGCCACTGCAACTACTCCCTTGTAGATATGAGTATTTGTAAAAAAAAAAAAATCCTATATCCTAATTTGGAGTTTATATTTCCTTAACTTTCTTCAGGATTAAGAAGCCCAAGAGAGGTTTAACTGGAGAAGATTAGCGAAAAATGATGTAAAAGATACCCTATTAATGGACGATATCGGCAGGAATAATTTGATTATGGGCGGCTTACTGAGAAATACAATTTCCATTCGAGGAGTCTATGGAAACAGTCTTGGGAAAAATACATTAGAGTGGAACCATTTGATTCTTAGCAACAAAGGAAGAAGAATGGATTACAAGAAGGGTGAAAAACAGCTTCCTAAAACAAATACACTGTGTAAATATCTACATACACAACAAGCAGCTTTCGGTGGGTAATGTTTTTCTAACTACAGAAAGAAAATCAGCTTGTAAAACAGCTTCATCCATCTCTATCGGGACTCTGCACTGCACTGGAGTATTTCTAGACGTGATTAAGTGATAGTTAGCTTTTGCTTTAAGCCGGGAGAAGAACGAAGAATTTACATGTTTACAATTCCAAAATGTTCATAGCTAAACGGGTCAGGAAGAACTGAGAAAATGAGGGTTTAGTGAGACCAGACCTGGAATATTGCATCCAGTTTTGGTCACCACTTTACAAAAAACGATGTTGAGACTTTGGAAAAAGTGCAGAGAAGAGCAATTAAGATGATCAAAGAACTGGAGACTAAAATGTATGAAGAACAGTTGCAGGATTTGGGTTTGGCTGGTCTAGAGAAAGGAAGGACTAGAGGGGACATGATAGCAGTATTCCCGTATTTGAGGGGCTGCTACAAAGAAGAGTGGGTCAAATTATTTTCCAAAGCACCAGAAGGCAGGACAAGAAACCATGGATGGAAACTCATCAAAGAGAGAAGCAACCTGGAATTGAGGAGAAACATCCTAACAGTGAGGACAATTAACCGGTGGAACAGCTTGCCACCAGAAGTTGTAGATGCTCCAACACTGGAGGTTTCTAAGAAGAGATTGGACAGCCACCTATCTGAAATGGTATAGGATCTTCTGTTTGAACAGGGGTTGGATTAGAAGACCTCCAAAGCCCCTTCCTGCTCTATTTTGACTTAATGACTTAATGAGAGAAAATAGAAGTGTCAGAACTATGGAAACAACCTCAGCTGGAAAAAACATCTGGATTGGAATCCCACAACACAATTGCATTCATTTGCTTCACAGTTAATGTTCCAAGCACAACGAGTCTTTATCTCCATTTGAAAACTCTGAATTTTTCTCCCTCTCTTGTTAGACAAAGGTGTCAGCATGTCACCAGTGAAGGTGATAGACTGGGTGATATTATTATATTTTTGAAGCGAAGAAGAACAACGACCAAGCTTTGGAGAAAAGAGGTATGCTTCCCATTCCAATTAATGTCTGATGGCACACCATTCATACGTATGATCGTAATTTAGATTTATAAACCTGGCCAGCTCAACCTTCAAATGGATCAGTATTCATAACTGGGACCATCTGAATGAACTGCTAAACGAGACAGACCGTTAGACAGATGGACAGATACAAAACCTTTGCTAAACCAATTCTCGAATACAGCATCTGTCTGGAATCCACATTGCATATCAGACATCAATACAATTGAGAGTCCAGAGATATTTTGTGAGAAGAGTCCTCCACTCCCCTACTCGCAACAGAATACCTTATGCCACCAGACTTGAAATTTTGGGCTTAGACAACTTAGAACTATGCTGTTTTCAGTCCAACCTAACATAGTATATTGAATTATCTGCTATGGTGTCCTACCTGTCAATGACTACTTCAGCTTCAACCACAATAACACACAAGCACACAATAGGTACAAACTCCAAACTCGATTTTAAAAAAATATGACTTCAGCAACAGAGTTGTCAATTCCTGGAATGTACTACCTGAAACCCCCCAAACTTCAATCTTAAATTGTCTACTGTTGACCTCACCCCATTCCTAAGAGGTCTGTAAGGAGCATGCATAAACACACCAACGTGCCTACCATTCCTGTCCTAATGTCCCCTTTTATTTGTACCCATTTCATGTAATGATAATAATGTTCTAATTATATCTGTTACCTAATACATGCTTGACAAAATAAAATAAATAAATAAATATGTTTTTGGAGCCAAATAATTTGTGAACTTGCTAAGGTTGATAAGAATGGCTTTCAAAATTCAGATCCTGTGTTTTTGTGGGATGCAATCTTAAATTACGTTGACTCCGCTGAGACTTTTTCAAGAGTCAAGTTGCAAATCACACAGCAAACCTTGGCTTATTTTGAGCCACGTTGGTTTATACGTCAAGCATTAAGGAGAGAGAGAGAGAAAGAGAGAAAGAGAGAAAGAGAGAGAGAGAGAAGGGTGTTTGAATGCTCAGCTTTGGTGCATTACACGACAGTGGGATTTTGAACAATAGGAGACAACCTCGCACATGCCACAATACCTAGTCACAACGGAGCAATTAAAGGCAATTACAGTGTGCTTTATATTATAGGACAAATGGCTCGCAACATTAAAGTCTGGGAAAATCTCTCCTGAACGCGCTAATAACGTATTAATGTATTAATTCCTTTAATCCTGTCAAACTTCCACCGTATTACTGTTTTTCAAAGAAAAAGAAAAGACGAAGGAGAGGCGGCAATAATAATAAGAAAAAGCGAATGAGAGAGCACTGTGCTATTAATAGCAGTTAGCTTGGTCTTAATTTTATTTTTTTACATTTTTTTGGGGGGGGGAGTTCAGTCAAAAATAGATTTAAGATATTTGTCTGTTCTGGAAGGGGCTTTAGGCTGAGACAAAGGGACTTAAAAAGCAAAAAAGAAAACAATATCTTTACAATGTTTTGATTTGTTTCCTTCTCTTTGCTTCTCCCAGCTCTTAATGGAGGGTTTTTACTGTTATTTCATCTTGTTACGCAGATTATGCCTGCCCTTCTGATTGTTAGCAAAATGTAGACACAATCAGCTCTGGAATGTGGTTGTAAAGCTTTAATTCTCATTTAATTGTCCTTCTAAAAAAAATGGTTTCTCAGCCTTCCCCTTCTCTTTTTCAACATTGCTTTAAAAGAATGCTCAATTTTTCAAGTCTCCGAGTTTTTGTTTCAATGCTAAATTTGGATAGCAGGCCCACCGCGGCTGGCTGGCTGGCAGGCAGATGCTTTGCAAATTGTGCTGCTCCCTCCTTTCCTCCCCATGCCCCCCCCCACCCTCTAACTTTTTTGTGAATTATTGATCTTCCTCCAGCAAGGAATTTGTCTTCATTAGACTTATGCCTCTCAATTGCTGGTATTAATATGAAATTCGGGGCGGCCGATTGATCCGTTGCTTCTGGAACGGGGGACGCAATATGGTGGGCCTTTATTGGGGGCTCCCTGGAGCTGAGTTCTCCTTTGCCAAATGCCAAAAATGGAAATGAGATTTCAGAAAGACAAACCAGAGATTAGATGAGAGGTTATTACGAGTCCCCCTTTGCGTGCTTCAGCCCAAATTAAATTGCGACACGGAGCAGTGTGTGTGTTTGTGTGTGTATGTGTGTGTTGGGAGGAATTGAGAAATCAGCTCAAAATATCAGTCTCTTGGTCATTCCGGAGATGTGGATTTTGGCAGTTCAAAACATTAAAAATCATTACTTTTAGCACCGGGGCACTAAATTTAATGTTATGGCAGCCATTCCATCAGATAGCAAAAAGAGGAGAAAGCTAGCCCGATAGCTGAAATGCTATTAATATTTGGCCATAGCTATAGCATTCCATCAAAAATTCCTGAATAGTTGCCATTAGAACCAGCCATGATGAGAAGGATCATTTGAAGAACTGGTGTCTAAATATGCTTTTTTTTTTTTAAACCTCTTTTATATTATCCAGAACTTACATCTAAGGGGGAAAAAAAGCTAGGGAATGATTGTCGTAATATCAAACTTTATAAATGGTTTTGCAATTCTTTGGGGGATTTAAAAAAAAGGCTTGCAAAAGAACGCTATAAATCATTTAAATTAAAACTATACGAGGCATAATCCGAAGGAGAGATTGCTACATTTGCATGTTGAAATCCTGGAGAGAAGGCAGAATAAAAAGCTAAAGGAGAGGATAAAAATGACAACAACAACTCAGTCCAAAATCAGAAACTTGGCATATGGCATGTATTTTGAGAACTTGGGTTTGGTGCTAATTTTGAACATCTCGAGTTCAACTCTTCCCCCTAGGTTTACAATATCCACCTACTGTTCCTCCTCCTTCTCCACCTAATTCTCTGCTCCCGTCCTATTGCTGATAATGGGAAGTTATCAAAATCCTGAACAGGTATGGATGTGCTCAGAAAAGAGAAGGACCAATTGCTATCTCCTAAAACTAAAATCTGATGCGGTTTAATCTAAATTAATCTATCCATTCAACTTGTCTATCTCTCCCTATCTTTCTCTTTACTCAACTTGTCTGCCTGCCTGCCTACCTGTCTATCATCCATCCATCTATCTATCTATCTATCTATCTATCTATCTATCTATCTATCTATCTATCTTTATCCATCCATCCATCCATCCCTACCTCTACCTCTACCTCTACCTCTACCTCTACCTCTACCTCTACCTCTACCTCTACCTCTACCTCTATCTATCTATCTCTGTCTGTCTATCATCTACCGACCATCCCTCTGTCTGTCTGTCTGTCTGTCTGTCTATCTCCATCCATCCATCCATCCATCCATCCATCCATCTCTATCTGTCTCTGTCTGTCTATCATCTATCCATCCATCCATCCATCCATCCATCCATCCATCCATCCATCTCTCTCTCTATCATCTATGTATCAATCAATGCATCTACTCAACTTCTCCATCCAACCTATCTATCTATCCAACCTATCCATCTTCTATCCATCTATTCAATTTACCTATCTATCTATTCATCCACCCAACCCACCCACCCACCCACCTCCATCCGTCCATCCATCCATCCATCCATCCATCCATGTACCCTCCCATCTACCTCCCTCCACCCACCCACCTCCCACCCATCCATCCATTCACCCACCCATCTCCGTCCACCCTACCATTTGCCTCAAGCCATTCTATTTTCCCATAATATCCTTCCTTCTCTCTTCCTTCCCACCCATCCGCCCACAGTTCAGGGACAGGAAGCTGGAGCAATAGAATCACCTCCCACTCCATGAGAAACTTCAGCTGCTACAGCTGAGATTTCCTGACAGTCTGTGTTGAAATTCTTCGGAAGTTTGACAGGATTACAGAGGATTAATACATTAAAGCATTAGGACTGTATTCACTGGGCTTTTTCAAAGTCACCAGCTTTTCATTTCTCAGTCCCACTGCATACAAGAAGAAGCCTTAATAACCCAAAGAAAAGAATCCATGCCATCAATAATCTTAATATTTGCCCACACATTCCAAGACTATCAAAAATTGAATGCCTGTAAGCCCCCTAAAGTCGCCTCCACTAGATGGGTGGCATCCAAGTTTAATAAACAAAACAAATACATTTTTAGAAGTTGATGTTGGAATCAGAAACTGTACGGTCAAACTGATCTTACCATGAGAATTTTTTCCCCTTCTACATTCAACTGGAACCTGCCTCCCTGAACATTAAATTCATTATTTTATGTCCTGATCTCTAGAGGGATAGGAAACAGCTTATGATTTTTCAATGTAACATCATTTTAGGTGCTTGCAGAATGAAATATATTCTATTTTCTTCCCTGCAAGTTTAAAAAGACTTGATGCTCTCAGACTGTCCTTGGGGAAAACATAGGTTAAGGTAAAGGTTCCCCTCGCACATACGTGCTAGTGGTTTCCGGCTCTAGGGGGCAGTGTTCATCTCCGTTACAAAGCCAAAGAGCCAGCGCTGTCCGAAGATGTCCCCATGGTCATGTGGCCGGCAGGACTAAATGCCTTCGAAGGCGCATGGAACACTGTTCCCTTCCCACCAAAGGGATCCCTATTTTTCTACTTATATTTTTTACATGCTTTGGAACTGCTAGATTGGCAGAAGCTGGGACAAGTAACGGGAGCTCATTCTGTTATGCGGCGCTAGGGATTCGAACCGCCAAATTGCTAACCTTTCTGACCAACAAGCTCAGCGTCTTAGCCACTGAGCCACTGAGCCACTGTATCCCTTGAGGAAAATATGCTTTCCACTAAGTGAGCTTTGTCATTCCTATGGACATCACTGTCATCATATTATCATCATCATCGATGCTTTTTTCCTCCTCTTTTTAATAATTTGTCAACATCTCCACATCCTGAGTTAAATCATATTTCAGGATTTGTTTTTTTAAAAAAACCACAGCATTAGAACACCAGTTAGAATTTTTTTTCACTTTATGCTTTTGGAGGGTAAGGGATGGAAGGAGTGAGGAGATTTTATCTTGACTCTCTCTCTCTCTCATCTATCTATCTATTTGTTTTCTAACTATCTAGTTATCTATCTCTATCTATTAATTGTATATTCTGTTTGTCTGTCTATTTATCATCTATCCATTTATCTATCATCTTTCATATCTCTCTCTCCTACCTATCTACTATCTATCATCTATTTCATGTATTCTTTCTATCTATATCATCATCTATCATCTTTTTCTCTCTCTTTTACCTACTCTCTCTCTCTCTCTCCCTACCTATTACCTACCTACCTATCCATCACATCTAATTATCTATCTCATCTCTCTCTCTCTCTCTCCCCCTCTCTCTCCTGTTTCTCTGAATAAAACAATAAAAAAACTTGTATTGATTTGAATGCAGCCGGTGCTGCATTCTGCTTAAAACTAGGGGGAGAAATGATTGCTATTCTACCTATTTGTGTGTTTTTACAACTTAGCCCTTCAAGCAAATCCTTCAACCACCTGCTCCTGGGGATGGGAGCCTAGAGGAAAAATTAGCTGCAGGGGCCTGATGTAGGAGTGAGGAAAATACTCACAGGCTTGCTATTACACCCATGAGGAACGTCCTTGTAAATACAGTAGGTTGCCTTTCTGTGTGTGCATGCATATTAATTTGCATGTTTGTATATTTTGTATACTCGGCCCCCCTGTTGCTTACAAATATGAGCGAAAGACCAGCTCTCTCTTGAGGCTTACAATGACACAACTCCAAAGCACCTGAGGGCAGGACAAGAAATAATTGTTGGAAACTAATCAAGGAGAGAAGCAACCTGGAATTAAGGAGAAACTTTCTGATAGTGAGGACAATTAACCTGTGGAACAGCTTGCCACCAGAAATCGTGGGCACTCCATCACTGGAGGTTTTAAAGAGTCCAAATAGTCACTTATCTGAGATGGTATAGGTTCCCCTACTTGAGCAGAGGGCTGGACTAGAAGACCTCCAAGGTCCCTTCCAGCTCTATTCTATTCTATTCTATTCTATTCTATTCTATTTTCTATTCTATTCTTGCCTTCAGAAGTTGTGGGTGTTTCATCCCTGGAAGCTTTGAAAAGACTGGACTGTCAGAAATAGTGTGGGGTCTCCTCCTTGGGTGCATGTGGGGGTTGGACTAGATGACCTACAATGGCCCTTCCAACTCTGTTCTGTTCTAAATGTTATTCTGTTATTCTCTCCTCCAGTGTACATTCAGGGGCCTGCTTTTTAAAAAAACAACATCAACAGTAACGTTAAAAACATACAGTCGAATTAAGATTAGATTTAAGACTAAGATCCATGCACAGTTAAAAGCCTAATTACGCTGATGAATCTCAGTGGGTTCGCTAAGACGTGGAATTATGCTTATATAGGCAGATAGTGGACTGCAGACTTCAGAATTCAGGCAGGTATTTTTGCACCTTCCCCAAAGTCTTGTTAACAATGCCCTCCTGCTCTCTTGTACTTCCAAGCCTTTAATCTGGTCCTTTTATACATGTTCAGAAGACAATTTAGGCAGGAAATATTTCCTGAGCCCCCGAACTTCAACATCTTTGGCTCAATGAGAACATTGAAGAACAGCTGCCAAGTTATTCCAAAGCTACATCAAAGGGAATTAATTCTATAAAGCTAGTTTCCCATGAGAGGACACACATATTTGGAGACCCAGCATAGAAGTCTTACTATGTCTTATTCAACAGCCAGCTATATGCCCCAAGGACCACATAAAGACTATGTGAGAACATCTAAGTACTATCTAAGCCCAATTCTTGGCAGAACAGCCTACTGGGACCCTAATAGCAAAGTGTCCTACTTCTTTCAAGGCAACACCATATCCATACTTAGCAAAATTGCCAAATGTATAATCTAGCTGGCTCACTTAAGAGACCATTATATCAGATTGATGTGCTTTTTTGGGAGGAAATCCCTCAAGATCTGGTTAATGTCATCAGGACTTGGGTGGGTGGGAGACTTCAGGAAACCGGTGAGATTTTATTTATTTGTCAAGAGCTTACAATATAACAGAAACAAGAACAAACATAAGTTTAAATACAAGAAATAGGAACTAATAGTTGGGGACAATAGGACAGGGACGGTAGGCATGATTGTGCGCATATGCACGCCCCTTACAGACCTCTTAGGAATGGGGTGAGGTCAACAGAGGTTAGTTTGAGGGTAAAGGAGTGAGGGTTTGAGCAGGTGACAACGGAATCAGGTAGTGAGTTTCAGACATTGACCACTCTGTTGCAGAAATTGTACTTCCTGCAATCGAGTTTGGAGTGGTTTACATTTAGATTATATCTGTTCTGTGCTCTTGTGTTGTTGTTAAAGCTGAAATATTCATTAATTGGTAAGACGCTTGATCTCTCAACCTTCCAAGTAGGGGGAGAGCTTCTTCACCCCTAGACCACCATGGTGCTGGAGAAATTCTGATTAATGGTGTCCACGTCCATCTGACTGCGATTTGGTTGAGGTTTGTGAGTTGAATTGTCAGATCAAAGCGATGGGTAGATTTGGCTTTAAAAAGTGCCCTCCTGCTTGAGCTCAAGTAACCCACTTTCAAACTGGTTTAAAGGTTTTTTTAAAAAAAGGGTTGAAGGTGGTTTAAAGGCTACTGATTCAGTTCATTGATCAAACCAGTTGGCACTTCATTTTGGATATTTTTGTCTGGAGGAAAGAATGAGGCTGAATCTCCTTCAACTTGAGCATTTGAATCAATGCTTTTGCTTGGCCCTAGTTAATAAACATGCAAGGAGAAGCCAAATAAATTACCCCTTTATACTTTCACTTTTAAATTGAGTCAGATGTAGGTCACTATATGAGCCTTACTCCTTTCTTCATTTTGCCAATTCCGACAGTACAGTCCCTGGAATATTCATTCAAAAGGAATCTATGGTCTTCTGAATTTTTTTTAAAGGACTTAATCTACACCCAAAGTAAATTATGGGAGGGGGGGGTATCTATTCCCATTCTTGTTCTTTTTCTGCTCGCAGCTTTATTTTGGCCACCCGAAGTGCCCTTTTTGGTTGAAAGGGTAAGATATAAATCACCCAAATAAAATAGCATATTTTCAATACCATTAGGGATATACAGTCCCTCGCTGCTTCCCTTGTTTGTGATTTGTACCAAATGAAAATAGAATCCTCATAAATATAAGGGCAGGAGAAGCTCAGTGAGAACATACAAGGATTTACAACCAAGCAAAAGAATTCAAAAGGCCTCTTTGCAGGAATGGGTCCCTGAAAATATTGGAATTAGGAATAGGATAGGATAGAGTAGGTTAGAGTAGAGTAGAGTAGAGTAGAATAGAATAGAATAGAATAGAATAGAATAGAATAGAATAGAATAGATGAATGAATGAAAAATAGAATGGAATAGAAGAGAATCTTCTATATATATAAAAGCAAAATACCACTCACGCATCATCACAAAATCTCCAGAACCGTAAAGCCTACAAATGTGAAATTTGGCACCTATATTCTTCTTGGCTTCTAGGGGCTCACTAAGAAAGGATTTTTCAAAATGACCATCAGAGCATTAGTATTTCCTATATTATTATTATTAACACACTCTGATGCTAAGGAGTTGTACTCCCCCTCCCCACCTGAAAAGAAATCTCTTCCAACTGCAAAACACAAGCAGAGGAGAAAAATTTCAGTTTTAGTTTCAAGCACCAAGCAGCTTTTTTTGCTAAGCCATGCCCAGGGTCCTTGCTGTCTCCTTCTTGCTCACACAGCAAATACTGTTTCAGTTTCCAAACAGCCCTCCACTCTCTCACACACTGACAGGACAATAGCCAGATGAATACCAATGGATGCTGGTAGGCAGAGGCAAATTTCTTTCCCCTTATTTTCCTCCCCAAAAATTAAGCCCGATCACATAGTTATCGAGCTACTATAGAGTATATAATATGTAGAGTAGAATACAATGGGATGGAATGGAATGGAATAGAACAGAATAGAAAGAGATTAAAATAGAATAGAGTGGAGTGGAGTGGAATAGAGTAGAGTAGAGTAGAGTAAGAATGGAGTAGAGTAGAGTAGAGTAGAGTAGAGTAGAGTAGAGTAGAGTAGAGTAGAGTAGAGTAGAGTAGAGTAGAATCTTGCAGAATAGAATAGCTTTATTTGACCAAGTGTGATTAGACCCACAAGAAATTTGTCTCAAGTGTAGAAGCTCTCAGTATACATGCAAAACAACAGAATAATAATAATCACAACAATGATGCCAATAAGGTCATAGAAAAGAAGAGAAGGATAATAGTAACAAGTCATAATAAATATTGGAATTAGAAATGGGACTTTTAAAATTTCCTTCTTATTTCTAAAGAGGTTGGGGTTAATTGCCTTATGGACCCCACATATGCATGTGGCTTTGTTTTATTTTCTTCTTGGTCTCTAATTCTTGTCTTGTTAAACGTGCAGGCTTCTTTCTCTACAGGACAAATGGATGTATTTATATCTGTGTCTTTTGCAGCATGGATGATTCCATTACAGCCTAACCAATGTTTTCCAAAAAAAAAAAGAAGAAGAAGAAAAAAGAAAAGTTAAGTGTAAACAGGAACAATTTATTCTTTTACAAGACATAGTTGCGTTGGGCCCAGAGGGTAACAAGCTGAAAATTGCTCTACAGAATTCAGTTTGCAACAAACACAACAACAACAACAAAAAATAAACCACAGAGACAATGCAAGAGCTATATAGTTAAATTAAGCTTTTTGTCTGTAATTCTTAAGGAATGAAGAAGTGTTCGGCTTCTTGTATGAATGAAAAGAAACCCTTCTGAATCGGAGTGGCACCTTTATGGCTTGAAGAAAACTCTAGCTTTTGATTTTGTGCAGTCCTTCACTGGTTTTGAAAGTAGGTCCCTGGATTTGGAAATTAAGCACACATTCAGAGCTTGGAGAAGACCTTCCCCCCACTTTCTTGAAGGTCTTCTGCTTGGAGAAGAGAAGATGCAGAAAGAGAAAATTAGGGATATGAGTGAGACATTGTCCTAAAGGTGCTTTTTCAAGAGACAGCTGGACTTCCTTTGTTTTTCCTTGAAGACAGCTTGCTTCTTGTTCAAGAAGCTTCTTTGGTTCTGAATGAATGGTGGATAATATATTCTTTGCAGTCATCTGGTTGTTAGCACTCTTTTTGAGAATCATTGAGGCCAGTTGGAAGTTTATGTGTGCCCTCAGGGTCACATGAATAGTGCAAATGGTTGTGGAACCTTCTTAGAACTTCTGGAAGGACTATTCCTTCCTTTTCCCCACCTTCTCCTTCTCCTCCTTCTCCACTTTCTCTTTCTCCTTCTCCACCTCCTCCTCCCCCCTCTCCACTTTCTTCTTCTCCTTCTCCTTTTCCACTTTCTCTTTCTTTCACCACCTTCTCCTTCTTTTTCCTTCTCCACTTTCTCCTCTCCTTCTCCTCCTGTAGAGCACTTTCTTTTTCTCCTTCTCCACCTTCTCCTTCTCCACCTTCTCCACCTCCTTCTTCACTTTCTCCTTTCCCACTTTCTCCTTTTCCTTCTCCACCTTCTCTGTCTCCTGCTTCACTTTCTCCTCTCCTTCTCCTCCTGTAGAGCACTTTCTCCTTCTCCTTCTCCACTTTCTCCTCCTCCACTTTCTCCTTCTCCACCTTCTCTTTCTCCTTCTCCTTCTCCACTTTCTCCTTCTCCACTTTCTCCTTCTCCTTCTCCTTCTCCACTTTCTCCTTCTCCACCTTCTCTTCTTTCACCTCCTCCTTCACCACCTTCTCCTCTACTGCTCCCCCTCTTTTCACAGCAACCTACAATTTGTTTCAATGTACTCCCAGGTTATATCACCAAAATGGGAGGAAGGGGAATGGTGAACTGGTTGTTGAACATAATTTTGAATCAAACCTGGCAGTTTCCTCACCATGGCAGGTAGAAAAACACAGATTCAGAGCTCTCTGATTAATGTAATTGTTTGGAGCATTCGTTCAGTCAGCTTCCCGGATTGATAAATGTCAAACCTGCCCTTCACTTTATAAATTGCTGATTTTATTGCTGTTTGTATTCATTTTCTTAACAGCTGTGAACAAGTCTTGGCTGGGTTCTCATGACATAAGGGTACCAATCATTTCCTAATTCCCAGTTATACAATCACAGAGAAGGGATCGTGAAGATCGTCTAGACTACCCCGAGAGCTGCTATTATAGTGGGCCAAGAGGATGATCATCTATTCTCTGTTTAAATGCCGGTGTGTCAGAAGATTGAGTCATTCTTGGATGTTGGCCATCAATGTTGGATAACATGATCACTTATCTGGAAGCCATTTCTTTTTTAGTCCTCTCAACATAAGTCCTTGACTTATAACTACAACTGAGCCCAACATTTCCATCACTAGCTGTTAAGTGAGTTTTGCCCCATTTTATGATCTTTCTTGCCACAACTGTTAAGGGAATGATTACAATTGTTACGGTCATATCTACAGTTATTAAGCAAATCTGGCTTCCCCATTGACTTTGCTTGTTCAAAAAATGATCATGTGACCCCAGGACATTGCAACAGTCATAAGTACATGCCAGTTGCCATGCATCCGAATTGTGATCATGTGACTCTGGGGATGCTGCAATGGTCATCAGTGTGAAAAACTTACAACCCTTAAAGTCATAAGATACTTTTTTTCAGTGCCATTTTAACTTTGAACAGCCACTAAATGAATGGTTGTTAAGTCAAGAACTACCTGTAAAAGAGAATGGCATATCTCTCTATATAAAAGTGAAAGGCCATTCAACTCATTATTACAAAATCTCCAGAACCACAAAACCTACAAACTTGAAATTTGGCACTTATGTTCCTTTTGGCTTCTAGGTGCTCACTAAGAAAGGATTTTTCCAAATGACTATCAGAACATTTCGTATTCCCTATATTATTATTATTACTATTATTATTGTTGTTGTTATTATTGTTGTTGTTATTATTATTATTATTATTATGCTCTGATGCTAAGGAGTTCTACTCCCTCTCCCCACCTGAAAAGAAATCTCTTCCAAATGCAAAACACAAGCAGAGGGGAGGAGTTTCCATTTCAGTTTTACTTTCACAGTACCAAGCAGCTGTAGTACAGAACAGTTGAGCTAAGCCATGCCCAGGCTCCTTGCTGTTTCCTTCTTGCTCACACATCAAATACTGTTTCAGTTTCCAAACAGCCCTCCACTCTCTCACACACTGACAGGAGGCTAGCCAGATGAATACCGATAGATGCTGGTAGGCAGAGGCAGGATTTTTTTCCCTCTTATTTTCCTCCCCAAAAACTAAGCCCGACCACATAGTTTCGTAGCAAAGCACGGGTATCGAGCTAGTTTTACCTATAATTTGGCTCTTTTTTTTCCCCTGCCTGCCCCATAGAAAAAGGGATGAAGCGATCAATCCATGAAAAGATAGGATTCTATGCGTTTATTTTGATTTAGAGTTGCCTTGATATTAAAACAGAAAAATAAAAAAACAACAACCCGCAGGCCACAGGAAATGAAAACCCAATTAATTTAAAGAAACCTAAAAGAAAACAGCCAGACATCATGACATTTCCAACCAGAGGAAGGCGAAGAAATGAAGAAAACTGGAAGGGTCAGACTTCGTATCAAAGCCGAACAAAACGACAAGAAAAAAAAAATCTGAGTTGTAAATAAATCGGAGGAGGGGTTAGCATTGATCAGATCATCTGGCCTAGAGTGACTTCTCATTACAATTCCCCAGGGGGATTTCTGTGTCTGCCTTCATGTCTTTGCATGCATATTTTCTATTTTCCAAACATTAGGCAGGGATAGTTTATCTTAAACAGAATCCAAATTTATTGGTGGCGGCGAGGACAGCCTTCTCACAAGAAAGACGTGCCCATTAAAATAATAAGAATTACTTTCTCATTTCACTAGGTCTGGCTTTAACTCGCCCCCATTACAGTTTTTCAGCCCCCACCGCCCCAAGTATCTGTCTTTCATGGCTTGTATAAAGTCTCTGGGAGTCGTCTCTTCATCAATCAATCAATTAATCAATCAATCAACCCATCAATCAATCAAAATAAAGCTGGAGGGGATCTTCAAATCCCCTGCTCAAGCAGAAGACCCTGTCAATTCATAAAATATTTCTATGGCCTTTTTAGAGTTGCCAACAGAAAGGGAGGGGGGAGCAGTGTGGCAGCTTGGAAATCAAAAGTGCATTCCATAAATAGTTTTCAAAGATAACGTAGTAACCAGGTGACTGAAGTTTCTACCGCACAAAATTCTAACTGGAGAACATGACTGATGACTCTGGGCTATGGATGTGTCTCATTGGAGAATATGAATCACGATACACACAGGGGGTGGGGGAAAACCAGGGTCAAGGGTAATAATGAATTTCGTGTCTCAGAGTCGGCTACACCCGGGCAGTGCTGGACATGTTAACTCCCAATAAATCCTTTTGAAGTTTTGGAAGTTTGGCTTGAGACTCTTGATTTAATTGGGGTAACTGCCAGAATCCTGACAGACCCATTACCATTTCAGACAGGTGGATGGTCTTTTCTTAAAAACTTCATCTCCCATCCTGGTCCCCTCTAAATCAGCACCTCCATTGCAACCTGTAGGAGTTCATCTCCCCATTTGGTTCCCTTTCCATCAACACCTCCATTGCAACCTGTAGTAGTTCATCTCCCAATCTGGTTCCCTCTCCATCAACACCTCCATTGCAACCTGTAGCAGTTCATCACCCAATCTGGTTCCCTCTCCATCAACACCTCCATTGCAATCTATAGGAGTTCATCTCCCAATCTGGTTCCCTCTCCATCAACACCTCCATTGCAACCTGTAGCAGTTCATCTCCCAATCTGGTTCCCTCTCCATCAACACATCCATTGCAACCTGTAGTAGTTCATCTCCCAATCTGGTTCCCTCTCCATCAACACCTCCATTGCAACCTGTAGTAGTTCATCTCCCAATCTGGTTCCCTCTCCATCAACACCTCCATTGCAACCTGTAGCAGTTCATCTCCCAATCCGGTTCCCTCTCCATCAACACCTCCATTGCAACCTGTAGCAGTTCATCTCCCAATCTGGTTCCCTCTCCATCAACACCTCCATTGCAACCTGTAGTAGTTCATCTCCCAATCTGGTTCCCTCTCCATCAACACCTCTCTCTGAAGGATGGCAACAAGCTTCGGCAGCTCTTATCGCATCCCTGTTTCACCTGAGTTGCATTCTCATTCCCACTCTGCCTTCCCTGTTACATTCTGTACCTCCTAGCGGGCATCTTGGGCGAGCATCCATGACACTTGAACAGTCTCAAGTGTGTCTCTACTGGTAGTTTTAATCAGGGAGTCTAGGCCCAGTAGGAAGAACTAGGTCAATTGACAGTTTGGATGACTTAAGGTCTGTAAGGAAGTGTGTGTGCGCGCGCGCATGCATTTATATATAAAAGCCTTTCGTCTATTTTTGCAGAGTGCATATTCTGTATATCAACCACCTTTCGGTTCCAGGTGACCTACATTGCATGCCAAAGTAATTTGCAACAAGCAACATCCCTTCTCCAAAACAGCGTGAGACTGAAGCAAACCATTCTCAAACAGTTTGCAAGGAGGTAGAAAATAAGGGATGTCATTTCATTACTCTTATTATTTATTATGAGTTCATCTCTTCCTCCCTTTTATTATAATATCCTGCCTGGTGGGGAGTCCCGGCCAAATATTGCAAAAGGCCTCCAGGAGGTTTCTTCTGCCCACTCCCCAATTTCCCCCTGTGATTATCAGAACACAAAATTCTTTGTTCGTGTTGATATTACCTTTGTGTTTGGCTATTGAAAATCCATATTGCTACAATATTTGCAGGGATGACATTGTAATGAGTTATGAGACAGCCTGCTGTTACCTACCAGCCTTCAACCTGGAGATGGTCAGGAAAAAAAGAGGTGAAAGAAAGGAAGCAAGGAAGGAGAAAGAAAGAAAGAAAGAAAGAAAGAAAGAAAGAAAGAAAGAAAGAAAGAAAGAAAGAAAGAAAGAAAGAAAGGGAAAGAAAGAAAGAAAAAAGGAGAAAGAAAAAATCAAAGGACAGAAAGAAAGAAGAAAGGAAAAGGAAAAGAAAAGAAAGAAGGAAAGAAAAAGAACAAGAAAAGAAGGAAAGAAAAAGAGAAGGAAGGAAAGAAAGAAAGAAAGAAAGAAAGAAAGAAAGAAAGAAAAAAGGAAAGGAAAAGGAAAAAGAAAGAAGGAAAGGAATGGAAGGAAAGAAAGAAAGGAAGAAGGAAGGAAAGGAAGGAAGGAAGGAAGGAAGGAAGGAAGGAAGGAAGGAAGGAAGGAAGGAAGGAAAGGAAGGAAAGGAAGGAAGGAAGGAAGAAAGGAAGGAAGGAAGGAAAGGAAAGGAAAGGAAAGGAAGGAAAGGAAGGAAGGAAGGAAGGAAGGGAAGGAAGGAAGGAAGGACAAGCTTTGATTTGTGAAGATGTTGGGTAGTCATTTGTTAGTAACACCTAAAATCTCCTCTGTTCAGTAGAATTGGGTCAAAAAATGTTTGTGAAGATTCAGATGGTCAATTCTACAGCCTTCCGGATGCTCCATGAGCCTATAGAGATATCCAGAAGGGGAATTTCTACAGGACCTACTTCCTATCGTTTCCAAGTTTTGTAAAAGTTCTCAAAACTACCTGCAAGTGATTCTGCTCTACATGTTGCAGGGAGGGGCAGGAAGAGGCAACCTGTGCAAAAAATAAAATAAAAAATATGGGATTGCTTCCCTCCTAGGACACGGTGGCCTTTTCCAGAAGACAGTTTAATCTTTTCAGAGATGGATGAATAGGGAGCTCAGTAATCTAGTCATGCCAACCGAGGATGAGAAGAGACGGAGGGAATTTCAATAGAGGATAGCAAGAAAAGAAGCCACAAACTGCTCCCGAATGAGTCCTCTGTGAGATTTGCAACATTTTCGGCTGAAATATTCAGAGGGGACAGAAAATGGCACTAAGCCTCTTCAGTTGATCTATGTTTCTCCTGGAACCTTCCTTGACCTACTTGGGAAAGATCAATGGACAGCATTTCCTGTCCGTAGGTCTGATGAAGGTAAGAGGGATCCAGCATTTCACGGTTTATGTTGCTGAAATAAATCAGATCACACTGCCCTGGCAAATTCAGTCCCTGCAGTGTTGATACAAAGCAGCCTACAACTCTTGCACAGTGGCTCAGTGGTTAAAGACACTGAGCTTGTCAACAGGAGATCTGACAATACGGATTCGAGACCCGAGCTCTGCAGAACGGAGTGAGTTTCCATGCCTTACCTGCCAACCTAGCAGTTCAAAAGCAGGCAAATGCAAACAGATGAACAGGTACCACTTTGGGGGGAAGATAACAGCCTTCCATGTTCCTTTGGCATGTACAGTAGTTGTCAGCTTTGGAAGCCCTATTAGCAGCAAATGCTTCCACAATTGCCACTTTCTTGAGCCTGGGAAAATGGGAGGGGGGAATTTCTTGGAGCGCATGTGGTTAGACAGAATAGCATTCTTTTTCGAAGTCAAGGTCATGTTATTTCTGCACCTGGTTGAGAGGACGTCTCAAGTTGGAACGGATGGCGATTGGGGCATGTGTTGCCATGAAGGGTGCAGGGGGTGGATTTGTAATTTTTTACTTATTGCAAGGAAACCCGGAACTTTCAGATTCGGGATTTCCTAGATGTGCCAGTTTACTACCAAATAAAAAAAAGAACATTTGAGAGAATGTCTGCCTTGGAGTTATTTGTTTCGAGTGGAGGTTTTCTGGAACTCTGACATTAGTCATATTGGCTACATGACCACAGAAATTGACTTTGGAGAGCGCTGGCTCCCTCGGCCAAGAAATGGAGATGAGCAACGTGCCCTAGAGTCGGATACAACTAGACAGGGGAAATCTTGACCTTTACAGCTCTTGCAATGGGTCTTGACTTTAATCAGAATAGAGCTGTACGGGGTCTTGGCAGCCTTCTAGTCCAACCCCTGCTCAAGCAGGAGACCCTAGACCATTTCAGACAGGTGCATATCCACTCTCGTCTTAAAAACTTCCAGTGATGAAGCACCTATAAGGTCTGCAGGCAAGCTGTTCCACTGGTTAGGAAGTTTCTGTTCCACTGTTAGGAAGTTTCTCCTTGATTCCAGGTTGCTTCTCTCCTTGATGAGTTTCTATCCATTGTTTCTTGTCCTCTGATGCTTTGGAAAATAAGTTGACTCCCTCCTCTTTGTGGCAGCCCCTCAAATACTGGAATAATGCTATAATGTCACATTATATTATTAAGTCACACTCCTAGTCCTTATTTTCTGTAGATTGGCCATACCAATCACTGGTGGGATTCAATTTTTTTTTACTACTGGTTCTGTGGGTGTGGCTTGGTGGGGTATGGCTTGGTGGGCGTGGCTTGGTGGGTGTGGCAGGGAGAGAATACTGCAAAATCTCCCTTCCCTTCCCACCCCACTAACCTGCTTTCCAGCTCCGTTCTCCTGTGCAGGGCAACCAAAGGAGACCCAGTCAATCAGCTGGGACTCAATGGGAGGCAGAAAATAGATGTGGGTGGGGCCAGTCAGAGGTGGGATTTGCCGGTTCTTTGAACTACTCAGAATTTCCGCTACCGGTTCTCCAGAACTGGTCAGAAACTGCTGGATACCACCTCTGTACCCAATTCCTGCAACCGTTCATATGTTTTAGTCTCTTTAATCATCTTAGTTGCTCTTCTTTGAACATTTTCCAAAGTCCCAACATCTTCTTTTGTAATGTGGTGATCAAAATTGGATACAGAATCCCAGATGTGGCCTTACTAAGGATTTATAAAGTGGTACTAATACTTCCTCACTGGCGCAGCTATCCAATCTGGCACAGACCCATCTCTTCTATGCAGCGGATGTGAAAAATACAGAATACGAACTCTGGCTGATTAACAAAATGCACTTTGCCCCCAGGTTAATAGCAGATTTCACAGCCTTGCTGTGGAGTAATTGTTAATTAAGGAAGGTCTTGCAACACTGGCGTTTTCGTGTTTTGTTTTGTTTCAATGTTCTCCAGATAACTGGCGCCCTTTGAGATTAAAGGTTGGTTGGATAATATTTTTTTGGGGGGGAGAGGGGGACACAAACATTTCAAATGTAACCTTCATGTGTGTGCATGCACACCCTGGAAAAAGAGAAAGCAATCCAGAGCAATTCAGAACAATACAGAAAGAGAAAGAAACTGACTTCCATCCTAACTCTTCAGCTGAAAAACAGATTCACTTGCCGAAAAAAATCCTGCATTGAAATCTTTCAGAAGCTCTCCTTCCTTCCTTCCTGAATTCAGCATCTTTCAGTCCTTCCTTCCTTCCTTCCTTCCTTCCTTCCTTCCTTCCTTCCTTCCTTCCTCCCTCCCTCCCTTCCTTCCTTCCTTCCTGAGTTCAGCATCTTCCAGTCCTCCCTTCCTCCCTTCCTCCCTTCCTTCCTTCCTTCCTCCTTCCCTCCCTCCCTTCCTTTCTGAGTTCAGCACCTTCCAGTCCTTCCTTCCTTCCTTCCTTCCTTCCTTCCTTCCTTCCTCCCTCCCTCCCTTCCTTCCTCCCTCCCTCCCTTCCTTCCTGAGTTCAGCACCTTCCAGTCCTTCCTTCCTGAGTTCAGCACCTTCCAGTCCTTCCTTCCTTCCTTCCTTCCTTCCTTCCTTCCTTCCTTCCTTCCTTCCTTCCTTCCTTCCTTCCTTCCTTCCTTCCTTCCTTCCTTCCTTCCTTCCTTCCTTCCTTCCTTCCTGATTTTTAAATTACTGATAACCTAGTTTCCCACAATCACTTTTAATATATATGAAACTAGCAAAAATAAACCAAGTTCACCCAACACACTTGATCATAAAAACCAACCAGAGCCAATATTAACCAAGATCCGCCTGTTATGGGAATGCAACCGTTATATCTCTACCCAACCCAGTTTAATATGTGAGATGCAACAATCTTCAGTGGAAAAATAGAGTTGCATATGTGAAGGAATAATGGCCGAGAAAAATCAACTTATTCCAATGCAACCAACCAACTCCATGCAATATTTCTAGATAAGTTTAGGCATTCAATGGTTTCTGTTCTAACAGGCTTTCAATTATTCTCAGATAAATTGTTTTTAGTAGTTGGAATCCTGACACTGTCGGGGTCTCACTTTATTATCCTCTTTCTTTTAGCTTTGTTAAATATGCCGCTGGTTTATTGACTTATTTTTCTGTTGATTTGTATGTGGTTTTTTTGAAAAATGTCTCAGGCCTTTTCTTTTTTTCTAAGGGCAGAAAAGCCAGCATTGGCTTCGACAATGCAACAAAAAACTGCCAATTGTTAAATCCCTGTTTGAAGTGAGGATAAACATCACACAGAAATAAGGATTGTGGGTTTTTTTTCCATAGAGTGGATGTCTTCGGAAGACACCTGAGTAAAATCTACTCTGTATTTATCCATCCATTCCTTGCAAACGGTGAACTAACATCTCAAAAATCAACCCAACCTGTTCGATGAGAATGACTTTTGTGAGTTGTGCTCCTGCCTTTTCCTGTGTCTGGGTGTCTCTGGGTGTGTTTGCTGCTAAAGCATGTTCTTTGTCACCACTTATGCTTGGGAAATGAGCAGGATAACTCTGCTCAAAACATTCAATCTTTGTGTGTAGAGAACTTCAAATCCATTTGGTTCAACAGATTTTCCTAGAGTCCTTATGCCAGAGAAATCCAATTTCATAAAGACTACTTCTCCTAAACATTTATCATCATTTCTTCCTTCGAGCTAATGAGTCCCTAAAATGACTTTTCTATGGCTTGTAATTTACCCCAAAATTGTTCTCAATGACAAGAGCTGGTTAAATAGGTCAAACACCACTAATGGCTTACCGACTTGTTGAAGAGGAGATGCTCACAAATTGTGAATGTCCCCGTGCTCATCCTTGGTCCTTTTGATTCCAGACAATATCATAGATGAATTAAATCAATCATCTAAAAGAAAAAAAAAACAAAACAAGGCGTGGGTGAGTGGAAACAGAGAACGGACAATATCTAAAATAGTGAGTGTAAAAATAGGGCATCGATTAAGAGTATGTGCAACATGGCCTCATTCTCAAAACTGGGACCGTGAGCAGCCGTGGACCAGTCAGAACAGCACAAACAGCATAATTCCACCCCTTCCTAGTTTATATTCCAATGTACAATTTGACATCACAACAATCTTTTGATGTGGGGGAGAGAGGGGGGGAAGGAGAAGAGAAAGAGAGAGAAGAAAGAGAAAGACAGGAAGGGAGAAAGAGAGAGAGAAAGAGAGAGAAAGAGAAAGAAGAGAGAGATTCTTTAGAATATCTGAGAGACGTTCAATCTTTGTGTGTAGAGAACTTCAAAACGTTCAATCTTTGTGTGTAGAGAACTTCAAATCCATTTGGTCCAACAGATTTTCCTAGAGTCCTTATGCCAGAGAAATCCAATTTCATAAAGACTACTTCTCCTAAACATTTATCATCATTTCTTCCTTCGAGCTAATGAGTCCCTAAAATGACTTTTCTATGGCTTGTAATTTACCCCAAAATTGTTCTCAATGACAAGAGCTGGTTAAATAGGTCAAACACCACCAATGGCTTACCGACTTGTTGAAGAGGAGATGCTCACAAATTGTGAATGTCCCCGTGCTCATCCTTGGTCCTTTTGATTCCAGACAATATCATAGTTGAATTAAATCAATCATCTAAAAGAAAGAAAAACAAAACAAGGCGTGGGTGAGTGGAAACAGAGAACGGACAATATCTAAAATAGTGAGTGTAAAAATAGGGCATCGATTAAGAGTATGTGCAACATGGCCTCATTCTCAAAACTGGGCCCATGAGCAGCCGTGGACCAGTCAGAACAGCACAAACAGCATAATTCCACCCCTTCCTAGTTTATATTCCAATGTACAATTTGACATCACAACAATCTTTTGATGTGGGGGAGAGAGGGGGGGAAGGAGAAGAGAAAGAGAGAGAAGAAAGAGACAGACAGGAAGGGAGAAAGAGAGAGAGAAAGAGAGAGAAAGAGAAAGAAGAGAGAGATTCTTTAGAATATCTGAGAGAGAGAGAGAGAGAGAGAAAGAGAGAAAGGCAGAGAAAGAGAGAAAAGAAAGAGACAGACAGGAAGGGAGAAAGGGAGAAAGAGAGAAAAGAGAGAGAGAGAGAAAGAAAGAAAGAAGAGAGAGATTCTTTAGAATATCTTTAGAATATCTGAGAGAGAGAGAGAAAGAAAGAGAGAAAGGCAGAGAAAGAGAGAGAAGAAAGAGACAGAAAGGAAGGGAGAAAGGGAGAAAGTTAGAGAGAGCGAGAGAGAAAGAAGAGAGAGAGATTCTTTAGAATATCTTTAGAATATCTGAGAGAGGGAGAAAGAAAAAGAAAGAGAGAAAGGCAGAGAAAGACATAGAGAGCGAGAGAGCGAGAAAACAGAAAGAAACTAAGGGACTTCACCTCCAGCTACTTGATCATGTTTGTTGCTCTTCTCTGCACTCTTTCTAGGTGTTTGAACATTTTTTTTGGTATAATCACACATATAAATAGATACCCCCCTTAAGGTTAAAGGAGATGCATTCCTGCCTGACTGCAATGGTCTATATTAGTTCTCTAGTTTTGGCAAAGACTTCAAATCTTTGAAAAGACTAGAAAAGAAAAAAAATGAAAAGAAGGACTAGGGGTGACATGATAGCAGTCTTCCAATATTTGAGGGGTTGCCACAAAGAAGAGGGAGTCAAGCTATTCTCCAAAGCACCTGAGGGCAGGACAAGAACTTATCAAGGAGAGAAGCAACCTAGAACTAAGGAGAAATTTCCTGACAAGTTAGAAAAACTAATCAGTGAAATGAATGAAGTGCCTCCAGATTTGGTTGGTGCTCCAACACTGAAGGCTTTTAAGAAAAGACTGGACAACCCACTTCTTGGAAATGGTATAGAGTTTCCTGCTTGAGCAGGGGGTTGGACTAGAAGACCTCCATGGTCCCTTCCAACTCTGTTATTCTTGAGTTGCTAAAACTCTTCTTCCTGCACATCTTTCAGGACAATTAGTTTCCAAGTCTTGTCCCTGAAACCATCACCCAACTTCTAATAACTCTTGCAATATCTCTATGGAGATGTGCACCATATGGAGTTAATTAGGAGCACAACAAAACAATCAATTAGTCCCTTAATTAGTTTTCCCAGGGAAAATGATAACAAATATAAACAAGGTATTCAAACAAATGTCCAATTCACATTGATAGTGGCGATGCCTCCCATCTTTCATCAAAGCAGGCCTGTGTTACAACCTCATTCCAGACTTCGATTTATTCCAGAGGCATCGACTGTAAAATTTAGTCCCCCATTCAACCATTGCATTTTAATCTCGAAGATAAATTCTTTACAATATCTGAATACAACAGAAAACAGAAGGTGGGAAAGTCTCAGGAAGGAGGAGGAAGAGGAGGGATCAAAAGAGAGAGAAAAAAAGCCAGGATGTCACAGCAAAGCAATTTGAAAGGAAGGAAATATCCTTACAATAGTGAGATTGATTTATTTTCTACACTTTTCCTTCCAGTATCTATGGATCAGGTTGAATAATGGGGGCCTTCAAACAGATGAAGGTGCCTTATTGCAGTAGTTCAAATATACTTCCCTTTCCTAGATTGGACAAAAAAAGATTTTTTTAAAGGACTAGGCATAATATTCCAACTGGTCCACGTTTCTGAGACCTCATTAGTCAAGTATGCACGTCCAGGATAATCTGGGGAGTTTGAAACCACACGTAATATTCTATTACATTGTTTTTCCTGTAGGGATCTCCGTAAGAATCATATTTTGCCCTTGTTTGATTCAATGTATAGACAGAATTCAGTTTGGCATCGGGCTGGAAACTGGGAGACGGTGAGTTCTAGACACAAAGCTATCTGGGTGATCTTCATTCCACAAACCCCACTCCCTTCTAGCGCTGATGATGTTACCTAGTTGGGTAATGAAATGTCTGCAAGAAAACAACCAAGCTCAGAGAGCATCAAGGACCCCACAGTCCTCCTCCTCCTCCCCCTCCTCCAGCCCAGAACTCTTCAATATTTTCATTAACAACTTAGGTGAGGGAATAGAAGGGGAACTTACCAAATTTGCAGATGACACTAAGCTGACAGGAATAGCTAACACCCTAGAAGATAGGCTCAAGATCCAGATGGATCTTGACAGTCTTGAACACTGGGCTGTATCTAACAAAATGAAACTCAATGTAGAGAAATGTCAAGTCCTACATTTAGGCAAGAAAAACCAGAAGGACACATATAGACTGGGTGAAACCAGGTTCAATAGCAGGAACTGTGAGAGGGATCTTGGAGTCTTAGTGGACAACCTAAATAGGAGCCAGCCGTGTGCAGCAGCAGCCACAAAAGCTAATGCAATCCTAAATTGCATTAACAGAGGGATACAATTGAGATCAAGGGAGGTACTAATACTATTCTATAAAGCCTTAGTAAGACCACACCTAGAGTACTGCATCCAGTTTTGGTCAGCACACTATAAAAATATGTTGAGACTCTAGAAAGAGGGCAGAGAAGAGCAACCAGGATGATTAGGGGACTGGAGACTAAAACATATGAAGAACAGTTGCAGGAACTGGGCATGGCTAGTCTAGTGAACAGAAGGACCAGGGGAGACAGGATAGCTGTCTTCCAATATTTGAGGGGCTGCCACAGAGAGGAGGAAGGGGTCAAGCTGTTTTCCAAGGCACCCAAAGGACAGACAAGGAATAATGGATGGAAAATGATCAAGGAGAGATTCAACCTGGAAATAAGGAGAAATTTTCTGATAGTGAGAACAATCAACCAATGGAACAGAAGTTGTGGGAGTGCCATCACTTGAGACTTTCAAGAAGAGATTGGATTGCCATTTGTCAGAAATGGTGTAGGGTCTCCTGCTTGGGTGTGGGGTTGGACTAGATGACCTACAAGGTCCCTTCCAACTCTGATCATCTGTTATCCACCTCCTCCCCACACCTTTCTAGCATTGATATTACCTAGTTGGGTAATGAAAAGTCTGCAAGAAAACAACCAAGCTCAGTGAGCACTAAGGACCACACAATCTTCCTTTTCCTCCTCTCTGCAAATACCCACTCCCTTCTAACACTGATGATGTTACCTAGTTGGGTCATGGAAAAGTCTGCAAGAAAACAACCAATTCAGGAAAAAACTGTCCTTATGTCTAGTTGTTCTGGTGTGCAGTGCCCTATAGCATCGTTTTGTGAAGTTGAAACAGTTTATGTCCAAGTTGTGAGGGCATTTCTGAAGGAGGAAAAGCTTCAGAAGTTGTTTTCTAAGAACTTTCAAGAATGAGAGGAAGGAAAGGAGGAGAAGCAGAAGAGAAAAACAATGCCTGAAAACTATTTTAAATGTTGGAGGGGGGTGTTTATATGAAAGCCCAACTCTTAACAATCTTCTGGTTAGAATGCAAATAGATCAGCTTTCTTTGAGTGACCCATGCTAAGTGGTTTAATGCAGCCAACAGCCAGCAGCTCATGAATTTTGTATGACATGCCCAAGTTCCATGAGTTTGCAAGTGTCTCCCTCATAATGAAGCCTCCACGTATTTATCTCCATCTCTCAGGCAAAGTACATAAATATTTTTCAAACTGGGGAAGAGGAAAAAAGAAAAAAACAGAAGAACCAAGTAAGTAAGCAAGAAAAAGCCGAGGGAAAAAAAATTATCTGGTTGCATTTAAGCATGTCTGCCCAATTTGTTCTTACAACCGTTTAGGTTAGCCCAGACCTCGTTTTTTTATTTCTGCATATATATGCATCATAGCCAGAGGGTAGAAAACCTACTCTTGGTGTATTTATTTTCTTGGAAAAGACATTAAAAAAAGAAAAAAAGAAGGGAAAAAAAGAACTTGAAATATATTTACAAGGGAAAAACAGCCTGCCTTGCTATCTAATGCTCCTTTCATCCAGTTCTGTGGGATGAAAGAATTTGCTTTTAACATTTATTTTGAGGAATAGGGTTACATGCGTTTTGACAGTGAAGTGTGACCTTGCTGCATTTATTTAGGGGTACGGAGAAGAAAAACTGTGTGAAGGTCCTCTCTTTGACTTCATAATCCTCTCTTTGGTAGTCTGAAGACCCCTTGACTTCTCCTACTTCCAATGGAACCTGAAGAAAGACATCAAAAAATAAACATTTCTAAAAGGACTTTCTCAGGTCTGGAAGGAGGAGAAGCCAGAGAGGATGGAGAATAATAGAACCATTTACTCTCCAGCTCTTTGCAACTTTCCCAGTTTCCCAGACATCAGGGAGACCATGCAGTGATTGAAAGTACCATCCTAGAGGGCAAACTCCCCATCTATGGACCCATCTTCCATTTCTGACCAGCAGAGAAAGTCAAGAAAATTTCCAAGAAGATTGAGAACTAATTAGGACATTGTCTATGGAACTTCTCCACCATCTAGGTCATAATTGTCTCAAAGGTGCTTTCTAAAGAAGCAACTGGACTGGGTTTTTCTTGAGGAAGAAGAAAGACATTTGGCTTCTCATCCAAGAAGCTTCATCAGTTCTTATCAGGTAGGACAATGCAAGTCTCTTTGACCAGAGGACAAATGACCTGGATGACTTTTCAGCCAAGGTTAAGAGGTCCATTGATTCTGCAGGAACTATACTCCATTAAAGATACTTTTTAAAGCCCTACCTTTAACTTCTAGTAAAGGCTTTTATTAGGACATTATGAAGGTCAATCACTGGTCTCAATGAGAGACCAAGACTTTTTTTTTTTAGAAGACCATTATTTGCCCTTCGAGAAGAATGGTGGGTGGAATAGTCCAAGAAGAACATGAGAATGGGAGAAAGGAGTTAACACTGATTTGATTTCATTATTTTAATTTGAATTAGATACTATCAATATTGTGAGACCCAAGATATTTAATAACTCCCCTTTTTGCTCATATGGAACATGAGAATTTGGCGGCAATTTTGGGCAGTCTCTAGAAAGAACTTCAAGAGTTTGGAGCTCAGCAACTCGCTCCTACCAAGGTCAAGAATGGTCTTCTACAGTATGTCCAACTGCAGAGAAGATCTTGGGTGTAGAAGGGCAAGTCCTAAGTCTATGGAGATACTCAGCCATCCAGGTCATGGTTGTCCCAAAGGTATTTTTCCAAGAGGCAATTGGATGTCTTGAAAAAGCACCTTTGGCTCAATTTCCTTCTAGGGTTTTATGGCTTTTGATAAGGCTCCAGAACATTTCCAGGGTCCTCCAACTTTGGAACTCTCTCTCTTTCTCTCTCTCCCTCCCTCCCTCCCTCGCCCCCCCTCTCTTGCCTAAACCCTTCTTGCTTTCCAAAGACGGAGCGACTGCAGAGTGCAGAAGGTCAATGCTGGGAGAGGAGACAGCGAGCGGAAAGGAAGAAAATGTCAGAACGACTTTTATTGTTTTTATGATGCTCCTTAGGCCCAATATAATGCCTCAATTTTAGAGGCAAACAATTGGAGAGCAAGGCGGCACCTTGCAATGACATTACTGAAATGTGGCATTCCCTGCTGAGTTACATTTCTGGATGGTATTTTGCTACTGATGGCTACTTAAGCATTCTCTGACACAATTCTCCAGGGACACATTACAGCCTATTGCCGCTCCTCCTTTCTTATATTTTTTTTATCCCCCCCACCCCAGTTAAGTATGGCTATTAACTGGTCCAGCTCTATCTGCCCCCAATGCAGTAAGGGCTGTCATTGTTTTTACTTGATAAAGCAGATACATCCCTCTTGTCTTTGCTACAACAGAGCAGCAAAACCTGGATCCCACAAAGAGGATGAATTCAGTGGGGGCGAAGAAGACAGTGGGGTGATTTCTGCAGCCCATCACACGTACACACATACTGTCTCTCATCTCTCTCTTCTCTCATCTAACTATTTATCATCTATGTATCTAACCATCTATCTATCTATCTATCTATCTATCTATCTATCTATCTATCTATCTATCTATCTATCTATCTATCTATCCTATCTATATCTATTGTATATTGTGAAGGGTTGCAAAGCTCCAAATATAGTTATATTCTTAACCCCCGCTGAATTCATGGTCTTTTTGGGATCAACATTTATAATATCTACAATATGTCTATCAGTCTGTATGTCTGTCAGCCCATCTGCCCATCCATCCATCCATCCATCCATCCATCCATCCATCCATCCATCCATCCATCCATCCGGCGCTTCCTGCCCACCTGCCACTTGATCTATTTGCCTCTCTCTCTCTCTCTCTCTCTCTCTCTCTCCCTCCCTCCCTCCCTCCCTCCCTCTCTCTCTCTCCATCTTTAGCTCACTTTTCTATGCCAAGTCTTCTTTCCACTTTGGGAAGCTTACCGGAACTATCTAAGCTTAACATTGCAAAACCCTTGCTAGGATGAGTTGACCCATCCCTACCAGAACTTTGACCCCCTGGCCTTGCCCAGGAAGGACCACCAGAACTGAGCTGTGTCACCCACAAGGCAATTAGCACCTACACAACATCCCACAACCCAAGCAGACCTTCAGTTAAAATTAGCAGAGGGCTTGACCGCCTAAGAACTCTTCTCCTTTCTGGAACCAGAAGTGGCAATGGTGTCAGCTTGGAAGCCATTTTTCTTTGAGGCTTCTGGGTTGCCACATTCGGTGCCTTGGAATTAGGGAGGGGGGACTTCAAAGAGCGGTGAAAAATCAGCCACAACAACATTCCTTTCTCAGAGAGTCAAGGACATGTTAACCGGCACCTGGAGGGGAGTGACTGGGGATAGTCTCCAGTTGGAATGAAGTAATGATTGGAACCATGTCATGGACTGTGGGGTGCAGGGGTTGGATTTTGGATTCTCTTTGGGCTAGGGAAAACCCAGGTGTTTCCTCAGATGTGCCAATATGACATCTCTAATAAAATGGATCTTTGAGAAGATGAGAATCTCGGAGTCTTTTAATTTGGAGATTGCTACTTGGAAGGCTGAAAAATGGTTCAGGAAACTGAAAATGTGAATTTTGTATCTTTATGAGGAAGGAGGGAAGGCGTTGCCTTGGCAAAGAGCGAATGCCCTATGACTTACTCTGCCTAGTAGGAAGAGCATCCAGAAATAGACTGAACTGAAACCCAAAACTCTTGAAAAAGTTTCTCTGAGGACTTTGGTCCTGGGAGATGCTGTTCCTCCCCGTTGAAGAAGATTGATTTCTTGTCACATAAGTTCAACCGTTAAGGAAATAGGTGCTTGTCCTGTTCTGCAGACCTGTCACATTTACTTCTATAATGAACCCGTTTACACAGACCTTGGCAATGGATGGAAACCTTTTCTGACACACTTGTCAAGTGAAGAGGAGGGAATGGTGGGGGGGACAACGGATTCGAGGCGGTGAACTTTGAGCATGGAGAAGGACGGTGACAAGGGAATCTGGCGCACTCGTCAGAGTAGGGCAAAGCGGAGGGGGAGAGAAAATAATCATAAAAAAATAAGTTTAGAAGTTATTGGTTTTCTTTTTAATCTCTGATATCTATGCACTGTCTAATAGGGTTAGGGAGCCAGTTTGGTCTATTGGTGAAGGCACCAGGCCATAAAGGGGATGACTGTGAGTTCTAGTCCCACCTTAGGCATGAAAGCTGGCTAGGTGACTTTGGGCCCATCACCAGGAGAGGGTGAGTTCTAGTCCCACCTTTAGCCTGAAAGTTGGTTGGGTGACCTTGGGACAATCACCAGGAGATGGTGAGTTAGTCCCATGGACATGAAAGCTGGCTGGGTGACTTTGGGACAATCACCAGGAGAGGGTGAGTTCTAGTCCCACCTTTAGCCTGAGAGCTGGCTGGGTGATTTTGAGACAATTACCAGGAGATGGTGAGTTCTAGTCCCACGGACATGAAAGCTGGCTGGGTGACTTTGGGCCCATCACCAGGAGAGGGTGAGTTCTAGTCCCACCTTTAGCCTGAAAGCTGGCTGGGTGATTTTGGGACAATCACCAGGAGATGGTGAGTTCTAGTCCCACCTTAGCCATAAAATCCAGCTGGGTGATTATGGGTCCATCACCAGGACAGGGTGAGTTCTAGTCACACCTTTGGCATGAAAACTGGCTGGTTGATTTTGGGACAATCACCAGGAGATGGTAAGTTCTAGTCTCATGGACATGAAAGCTGGCTTGGTGACTTAGAGACAAACACCAGGAGAAAGTGAATTCTAGTCCCACCTTAGGTATGAAAGCTGGCTGGATGATTTGGGGCCAATTGCCAGGAGATGTTGTGTTCCGATAGTTTTCCAGTTTGCTGTCCAATTGGAGTGAGGAACTGGTAAAAGGAAAAAATGAAGCTTTACAACAACCTGTTCCAGTTAAGCTTCTCTAACCAGATCATGGGATTTGCATAACTGCCCACTGCTGGAATTTAAATTATTTATCAGCTCTGCTACTGTCAGAGGCAAACAGATCCATCGACTCTATCAACAGATCTCTGGCTAAAATCACTACCCTGGTTAACCAGTCTGAGCCTTTCCTGAGGCTCTCCATCTAAGCTCCAAGAAGCTCCAGAGATCCTGAGACCCAATTCTATTACTCAAAATATCAATCTCTTCTCTTCTCTTCTCTTCTCTTCTCTTCTCTTCTCTTCTCTTCTCTTCTCTTCTCTTCTCTTCTCTTCTCTTCTCTTCTCTTCATATTTCACAGATGTCATTGCAATATCTGAGATGGGCCATGTAAACTCAACTAAACCAATAGACACGGAACTGTAACATCACCCAACAAAAGATTTAATCACTCTAATGAAAGGTTGTCAGCCAAAGAATCAATGAAAATAAAGCCTTCATGTCTTGCAAATGCTAGGTAAATGTTTTAAAAGTGATAGGCGAGCAGAACAATTGATCTAAACGCTACAGCGGTTGAAAAAGCTTTTCTTTAAAAAAAAAACATATTTCTCTAGCCATTTAAAAAATAGGACTACATAATAAAGACAAGTCTTGCAATCTTCCTGCCTGCATATAAATAACGCAATCAGAAGATAACGGAAGTCTTGGAGTGCTTATTGTATTGAATTTGGCAAACCAAGGTTAGACTCTAAGTAATGTTTTTCTCCTCGGAATGTTTTTGATGCGTACACAAAAAAGGGGCTCAATATTTCTTTCATGCTACCTGGAAGCTTATTTCCCATCTTGGGGCCAATAAATGCACAACAATGATTGCCACACAAAGTTTGCAAGTCCACTTCGAAAAATGTTTTAATTCTGATGAATTGATTAAACCGTGTCAGAGATTGTGACCGGTTTGACAAAACTGCACTCGAGTGTAATATCAAACCTGAGTTTAATGGCACGAAGAGACACTTTTATTTAAAAATAGGTGAATAAAAAGAGAAGGAAGGAGAAGGAATAGACAGCTCTACTTTTCCACTGACTTGTTATTGACTCGTAACTTTCCCTTTGACGGTCCCTCAGAATTGCTGACTCTGTCATTTGTGCCTCTATAACTGTTTGGTTTGGCTCAGCAACCGAACAGGACAGGTACAGACTTCAACAGTTAGTTAGGACTGCAGAAAAAACAGTTGCAACCAGCCTGCCTTCGTGGTGGCTCAGTGACTAGGATGCTGAGTTTGTCGATCAGAAAGGCAGTTTGGAGATTCGAATCCCTAGCGCCGCGTCATGGAATGAGCTCCCGTTACTTGTCCTAGCTTCTGCCAACCTAGCAGTTCGAAAGCATGTAAGAAAAATGCAAGTAGAAAAATAGGGACCCCTTTGGTGCTGAAGGGAACAGCATTCCGTGCACCTTCGAAGGCATTTAGTCATGCTGGCCACAAGACCACGGAGACTTCTTTGGACAGCGCTGGCTCTTCGGCTTTGTAACAGAGATGAGCACCACCCCTCTAGAGCTGGAAATGACTAGCACGTATGTGTGAGGGGAACCTTTACCTTTTTATACTGCATGAGCCATAAAGAGGGCTGAGAAAATATCTGCAGACCTCTCACATCCTGGACATAAACTGTTTCAACTCCTACCCACAGGACACTGCTGTAGGGCATTGCATGCCAAAACAACTGGACACAAAGACAGTTCTCACATACACACCCATTCCATGCCATCATTCTGCTAAACACCTAATTCCCACAGCACTGTGTTATGTCTAAGTATATTTATTCATGTAGTAGGGCTATGTTATTATTATCATTCTCATCTTTTCTACTACCTTCTTTTATTGGTATCATTATTATGATTATGATTGCTCTTTATTTTGCACTGAGAGCTTTTTCACCAGAGACAAATTCCTCATGTATCTAATCACACTTGGCCAAATAAAGTATTCCCTTCCCTTCCCCTCTCCTCCCCTCCCCTCCACTCCACTCTACCCTACCTACCCTACTTTCTACATTCTACCTTCTATATTCCCTTCCACTTCACTCCACTCCATTTTATTTATTTATTTTTATTTTTATTTATTTGTCGATTGCTTACAAGATAATAGGTATAAGTAAAACATAGTTATGAATACATGGATACATATAAGAAAAATAAAATGTAAAAGAAACAATAGGACAGGGACGGTGGGCACGTTGGTGCGCTTCTGCACGCCCCCTACAGACCTCTTAGGAAAGGGGTGAGGTTAACAGTAGACAGTCTAAGGTTAAAGTTTTTGGGGTTTGGAGAAAAAACCACAGAGTCAGGTAGAGTATTCCAGACATTGATCATTCTGTTGCTGAAGTATTTCCTGCAATCAAGTTTGGTGTGGTTAACCTTGAGTTTGTATCTATTGTTTGCTCTTGTGTTGTTATGGTTTTAGATTCTACATTCTACTTTCTGTCTTCTACCTTCTATATTCCCTTCCCTTCCAATTCACTCCATTCTATTCCATTCCATTCCATTCCACTCTACCTACCATACCTTACATTCTACTTTCTATATTCTATATTCCCTTCCCTTCCACTCCACTCCACTCCACTCTACCTACCCTACCCTACATTCTACTTTCTACATTCCACATTCTATATTTTCTTCCATTCTCTTCCTCTACTCTATCCCTCCCCTGGTGAGAGCATGGGAAGGGGAAGACACCCAACAGTGTCAAGGCCAAAGCGAAGAAACACAGTTGAAGAAGCGCAACGAATATAGCAGGGAAGAGGAGGGAAAGAGGATGGTGAAAAGATTTGGCAAACCAAGAGAGCTCCTCTCTCTTGATGATGGGTCTTGGCAAATGGCCAATCACATTCTTGGCTTTCAGGGGAAAAAAAAACATTCATAGATAAAAATGGATGGAAAGAGAGAAAACGGGAGAGAGAGAGAGAGAAAAATCAGCTCTCTCCTGCAACTAACGATGAAACCAAGGAGGATTAATTATAAATAAAAAAGCAGCTGCAGAGCTTGCTAGGAGTTTTCCTTTCTCCCATTTCAAGGGGATCTGAACTGTTCATTATTGATCACTCACAAACTTTCTCTCCCACTTCACTCTCTCTTTCAAAAGAAATCAGAGCTTGGGCCAATTTGACAAGCAAACAGACGTTGCCTCCCCTGCAACTCCAAGAAAAAAAGTAAGATGCCCCAGACTGAAAGAGATCTTTCTCCATCCATCCAGGAGTCGAGACCCAAGAAGTCCAAGATGGCTCAGAAGGGATTCAAAAATTAAGAAAGTTTCATTTTCTTCTACTTTTTGATTTCCCTTTTTCTTTCGCTCTATAGTTTTCATAAATAAGAAGGTGCACCTACCGAGTTTGGGCCATATGGAAGACTTCATTCGTACTGGAATCAGGCTATGAGAACACGGAGTTCCACCAGACACAACATCCTACTGGGTCAGGGACAGAGGTGGTATTCATCAGGTTCTGACCAGTTCTGGAGAACCGGTAGTGGAAATTTTGAGTAGTTCGGAGAACCGGTAGCAGAAATTTTGAATAGTTTAGAATACCACCTCTGACTGGCCCCGCCCTCATCTATTCTCTGCCTCTCGAGTCTCAGCTGATCAGCTGGGTCTTCTTTTGTTCCCTGCACAGGAGAATGGAGCTGGAAAGCAGGTTAGTGGGATGGGGAGAAAATGGGGATTTTACAGTATCCTTCCCCTGGAATGGGGTGGGAATGGAGACTTTACAGTATCCTTCCCCTGCCACACCCACCAAGCCATGCCCACCAAGCCACGCCCACAGAACCGGTAGTAAAAAAATTTGAATCCCACCACTGGTCAGGGACCACAAATACAAAGACTCATGTCTTTATCTCCTTGGCTTTTTGGATCACTCTTCTGGAAGTGCCTTTGAAGGAGACCCAGAAGTCTAAAGTCCCCAGTCTAAAATTTTGTAGCACATAAAACTCAAGGTTAAACTGCACCAAACTCGACTGCAGGAAATACAACTTCAGCAATGGAGCGGTCAATGCCTACCTGACTCTGTGGTCTCTTCCCCAAACCCCAAACCTTCAACCTTAGACTGCCTACCGTTGACCTCACCCCATTCCTAAGAGGTCTATAAAGGAACGTGCATAAGTGCAGCAACGTGCCTACCATCCCTGTCCTAATGTTCCCTTTTATTCTTATCCATTTCATGTATTAATAATCATACTTATATCTATTATATCATACTTATAATATTTATACTTATATCTGTTATCTAATACATGCTCAACAAATAAAGAAAACCAACTAACTGGTCTGCTCTCGGGGAGGGAACATTCACTCCACATCTCTAAGCTACCTGGAGTCCAGGTAGTCCTTGACTTACGACCACAATTGAGCCTAACATTTCTGTTGTTAAGTGAGACATTTGTTATGTGAGTTTGCCCCATTTTACGACCTTTCTTGCCATGGTGGTTCAGGGAATCGCTGCAGCTGATAAAGTTAGGAACCTGGTGGTTACGTGAATCTGGCTTCCACATTGATTTTGCTTGCCAGAAGGTTGCAAAAGGGGAACACATGATAGAGTAGAGGAGTAGAATCAAATAGAATAGAATTACAGAGTTGGAAGAGCCCTTGGAGGTCATATAGTCCAATCCCCACCCAAGCAGGAGACCCTACACCATTTCTGACAGGTGGAAGTCCAGTTTCTCCTTCAAAGCCTCCAGTGATGAAGCTCCCACAACTTCTGAAGGCAACTTCTGTTCCATCCGTTGATGGTTCTCACTGTCAGGAAATTCCTCTTTATTTCCAGGTTGAATCTTTCTTTGATCAGTTTCCATTCATTATTCCTTGCCTGGCCTTCTGATGCTTTGGAAAATAGCTTGAAACAGATGTTGCCTTCAGAAGTTGTGGGAGCTTCATCCCTGGAAGCTTTCAAGAGGAGACTGGATTGCCATCTGTCAGAAATGGTGTAAGGTCTCCTGCTTGGGTGGTGGGGTGGTCTAGATGACCTACAAGGTACCTTACAACTCTGTTATTCTTTTAAATCTAAATATGTAAAAATAAATAAAACCCTACTCCCCAAAGATCATGAAAAAGATAAAATTTGGCTTTGCCAACAAATTATACAGATCTTTTGCACACCAGAGTCGACTCACACCCAACACTCAATCTCTTCTTGGTGCTGATGTCTAGCAAGGTACGTTTTAGAGCTCAGCATGCAATTTCTTGTCTAGATAAAGGTAAAGGTTTCCCTCACACATATGTGCTAGTTGTTTCTGGCTCTAGAGGGGCGGTGCTCATCTCCGTTACAAAGCCTGAGATCCAGCACTGTCCGAAGACGTCTCCGTGGTTATGTGGCCAGCATGGCTAAACATTGAAGGCCCATGGAACGCTGTTCCCTTCCCACCAAAGGGATCCCTCTTTTTCTACTTGCATTTTTTACATGCTTTCGAACTGCTAGGTTGGCAGAAGCTGGGACAAGGAATGGGAGCTCACTCCGTTCAGCGGAGCTAGGCATTCGAACCGCCGAACTGCCGACCTTTGTGATCAACAAGCTCATCGTCCTAGTCACTGAGCCACTGTGTTCCTTTTTGTCTAGATAAACCCTGGCTTAATATTGGCAGTCCAAGAAGCTGTTTCCTTTAGACCTGAATCGCTTCAGTTCCTTCTTTTCCCACTTCTTGCAATGATGAATTTAAAAAAAAGGTACATGCTATACAAATGGCAGAATAAAAGATTTCAACTAACCATTAGGAAATAAAACCCCACTCACTGATGGTGGAATCAAAAGCCTAGAATAATACCCAGAGTCTATTAGACAGATATTTTAGCAGCAGCTGAATAGACTAAAACAGGCATGTTGTAATATAGAATTGTTTTGGCGGGAGGCCAGATTAAATGATTTTTAAAGGACCTTTTCAAGCCCGGGAGTCAATGATCTCTTTTCTGGATGAATTCTTTTCCAGCCGATTTTTTTTTTCATGCGCGGAGATCTCCATAGTTTACCAAAGGGAAAGTTTTGGTTTTTTTATATATTTGGAGGGAGGCGATTGCTCCAACAGTGGTTATATAGGAAAGAGATGTGGTGGCTCAGTGGCTAAGACACTGAGCTTTTCAATCAGAAAGGTCAGCAGTTCGGCGGTTCGAATCCCTAGCGCCGCGTAACGGAGTGAGCTCCCGTTACTTGTCCCAGCAGCTTCTGCCAACCTAGCAGTTCGAAAGCGTGTAAAAATGCAAGTAGAAAAATAGGGACCTCTTTGGTGGGAAGGGAATAATGTTCCAAGCGCCTTCGAAGGTGTTTAGTCATGCCGGCCACATGACCACGGAGACGTCTTCGGACAGCGCTGGCTCTTCGGCTTTGTAATGGAGAGGAACAGTGCCCCCTAGAGCCGGAAATGACTAGCACAGATGTGTGAGGGGAACATTTACCTATAGGAAAAAACTAGGGACAGCCAGAGGGGAGAGAAACCCAAAGCAATTTATCAGGAAGAAAGAAAACAAGCTTCTCTCTCTCTCTCTCTCTCTCTCATCCCACCTTTAGCTGACCTCCCCTATTTGCAAACGGTGGTTATTGATAAAACCGGGCAGGGTTGGTTGTCGAGCTTTGTCGCACGGTTTTAAATTCCAGCTTTATTGCCAAAGTCAGCAGTTCTTGGAATAAAGATTGAGGGAGATGAAATGAAACAAGGCAAGCAAGCAAGAATTCATGGTCAAAAGTGGTATTTCTCTGTGCGTCAAGCTTTCAATAGGGTCGAAAGACTCCAAACAGCCCAGAAAACATTAAATAAGAAGCAGATGGCGGAAGATAAGATTCTCGATTTCTTGATGGAAACATGGCCTGGAAAAAGGATGGAGAAAAGAGAGGCCACCCCTCCACCACCAGCCACTCTTTCCGAAGAGAGATCTTCTAAAACTAAGAACGATATAAGCTTTGGACTTTACTAGATCTTACAAAAGCGTTTCTCCCAAAATTTAATCCTTTAGCTCAGAGGTGGGTATTTCGCCAGTTCTGAGCAGTTCTGGAGAACCAGTAGTGGAAATTTTGAGTAGTTTAGAGAATCGGCAGATGCCACTTCTGACTGGCCCTGCCCCCATCTATTCTCTGCCTCCCAAGTCCCAGTTGATTGGCTGGGTCTTCTTTGATTGCCCTGCACAGGAGAACGGAGCTGGAAAGCAAGTTAGTGGGGTGGGGAGGGAATGGAGATTTTGCAGCAGCCTTCCCCCAGAAGTGGGGAAAGAATGGAGATTTTATAGTATATCCTTCCCCTGCCATGCCCACCAAGCCATACCCACCAAGCCACGCCCACAGACCACCACACCCACCAAGCCACGCCCACAGCTGATTAGCTGGGTCTCCTTTGGTTGCCCTGCACAGGAGAACGGAGCTGGAAAGCAGGTTAGTGGGGTGGGGAGGGAATGGAGATTTTGCAGCAGCCTTCCCCCAGGAGTGGGGAAAGAATGGAGATTTTATAGTATATCCTTCCCCTGCCATGCCCACCGAGCCACACCCACCAAACCATGCCCACAGACCACCACTCACCAAGCCACGCCCACAGCTGATTAGCTGGGTCTCCTTTGGTTGCCCTGCACAGGAGAACAGAGCTGGAAAGCAGGTTAGTGGGATGGGGAGGGAATGGGGATTTTACAGTATCTTTCCCCTGCCATGTGCACCGAGCCACACCCACCAAGCCACGCCCATAGAACCAGTAGTAAAAAATTTTGAATCCCACCACTGCTTTAGCTGTTATGTTATCTTTTTCATCACAACCTTAATCAATAGCTTTGGCTAATGAATGCATGGTCCACGATGCAGCAATCACAGATCTAATTTCTCCAAGTTGGAGCATCCCATGGTAGAGTCATGGGCTCCCCATGGTCACACACCATGATCCTGACTCTTCCCTTATACTTGTGAATTGTACTTTAGGGAGAAAAATTGTGTTTAGAGCTTAGACCTGGTAGTTAAAATAACAGAATAACCGACTTGGAATGGACCCTGGGGCCCTGTTCAAGCAGGAGATCCTAGACCATTTCAAACAAATGATCGTCCAATCTCTTCTTAAAAACCAACAGTGATGGAGCACCTACAACTTCTGAATTTGTTAATTGTTCTCACTGATAGGAACTCTCTTCTTAGTTCTAAGTTGCTTCTCTCCTTGATTAGTTTCCATCCATGGCTTCTCGTCCAACCTTCAGGTGCTTTGGAGAGTAGCTTGACTCCCTCTTCTTTGGGGCAGCCCCTGAGATATTGGAACCCTGCTATCACATCACCCTTAGTCCTTCTTTTCATTAAACTAGACATGCCCAATTCCATCAACCGTTCTTCCTATGTTTTAGCCTCCAGTCCCCGTAAATCGTGCCCAGTCTGTTTATCTTTGAATTTCACGATTGCCTTCTGGGAAACAGTAGATGTGACCAAGCAAGATAATTCAGATTTTTGTCTTACCGATGTTCAACTGGCATCCTTACCACCCATTTAAAAATTGGGGGCAGGATTTCCTCTGATCATTTGAGAACCTCTGAAATAAAGAAACAGAGGGGCCCATTCCCTGGGTTGCAGCTGAGATGCGTCTCCTTCTTGTCGCTTGCTTTCCCCACCCCCTGATAAATAAATAAATAAAATAGGTGGTGGGTTTTCTACTTTCTGCTCCGTGGGTGATTTGTTTTGCATTAATGCCTTTCATAACTCATACGTAGCGCCATTAAAAATTAACGCTGAGCGCTGACATAAACAAATGAAATTTGTATTATTAATGCTTTACATAGGTAAGACTTTGTAATAACAGATTCATCATAACAGACTGTTTTAATTAAAAGGCTCACTCTTTCCCTAAAATGATTACAGGCGTAGATTTGAGGTGTGGATAAAAATGAGACTTTCAATGGGTTATCAATAGGATCTTTGTTGTAGCTACTTCTTTGTTGGGTGGGAAGGTTTTGCTCGTGACAGATAACCTCCAAGTCTCTCTTTTTTTTTTGTGGCTAATTCTAATGATGAGCTAAACCATGGGTAGCTAAACTACATGGCGAACCACAGTGTGCTAAACCACCTTAGACACCTATCATACTAAGCTCAACCATAGTGTGCTAAACCACAGTCACCGATCATACTAAGCTCAACCACCATGTGTTAAACCACATGTTAGTCACCCATCATACCAACCTCAACCACGGTGTGCAAAATCATGGGTTAGCCACGGATCATGATAAGCCCAACTATGGTGTCTCAACTCATGAGTGCTAATCACTCATCGCACTATGCCAAAATCAAGCCAATCACTTGGTGATTTAGAATATTGTGTGACCTATCTCACTTTGATTTAAGACCATTCAGCCTTGGTCATCTCCCATTCTTGAAAATTGTTGTTGTTAGGAAAGTCTTGATGTCCAGCTGAAATCGTCTTCAAACCCATTGATGTTTTTGTCCTCACCTCTGGGAGAAAAAGACCAGACTGTGTAAAGGTTGGTGTTCTCCACATCAAAGCTTATCCAAATCCTTCTGAAGATGCTGGGAGATTGAAGTAGAGCCATCTGCAGGCACATCAACTGTTCTGCCCTTCTTCTATGGTTTTCCCCACTCCTTTCTCCTTGACCATCACGTTTGTTCAGATGAACGTATTGCTTGGAGATGCCTAGAGTCAACAGAAATCTTCCTTGGAGAGGTGTAACCTGGGGATTCTAAGAATGATGGCAAAGGGGTGCAGAGAACTAAAGGGCACACATTGGCGTGAAACAAAAGGACAGGACGTCACAAACTTATCTCCCCATTCATGCAAAGAAAGGCTGAACAAAGAGCCATTCCCACACCAATGAAAAAGAAATGGTTGGCAACTGTTGGACTCTATAAAGCCTTAGTAAGACCACACCTAGAGTCCTGCATCCAGTTTTGGTCGCCACACTATAAAAAGGATGTTGAGACTCTAGAATGTGTGCAGAGAAGAGCAACCAGGATGATGAGGGGACTGGAGACTAAAACATATGAAGAACGGTTGCAGGAACTGGGCATGGCTAGTCTAGGGAAGAGAAGGACCAGGGGAGACATGTTAACAGTCTTCCAATATTTGAGGGGCTGCCCCAGAGTGGAGGAAGGGGTCAAGCTATTCTCAAAAGCACCCGAAGGCCAGACAAGGAAGAATGGATGGAAACTGAACAAGGAGAGATTCAACCTGGAAATAAGGAGGAATAAATAGAATAGAATAAGGAATAAAATAGGATAGGATAGAATAGAATAGAATAGAAAGAACTCTTCATTGGCCAAGTGTGATTGGACACACAAGGAATTTGTCTTGGTGCAAATGCTCTCAGTGTACCTAAAAGAAAAGATGTGGAAATTTTCTGACAGTGAGAACAATCAACCAATGGAACAGAAGTTGCCTTCGGAGGTTGTGGGAGCTTAATCACTGGAAGCTTTCAAGAAGAGACTGGATTGCCATCTGTCAGAAATGGAGTACGGTCTCCTGCTTGGGCGGGGGGTTGGACTAGATGACCTACAAGATCCCTCCCAACTCTGTTAATCTGTTAAAACTGCCTCATCTCAGCCTTCCAGGACTTTCCATTCTGTTCCCAATCAAATCCAAGGTTCTGCAGGATTGCCAGCCAAGAATGGATGCCAAGACCTAGGAGGATTTTCCTGTAGACCAAGGGACAGTCATCGTCATCAGTAGCGCACCAAAGGGAGTTGGTTGCAGTGCAGATAGAAGGATGCGGGTGAGTTACAAGGGGTCCCTTGAAGCCCTAGCAGCAGAGATGGGAAGGCAGCCCAGAGAGGAGTGGCAGCGTGGAATAGGAGATTTCTCAAAATTGTAACTCAGTCAAGTTCACCTTCAGTGCCAACAGGGATGTTCTCTTATCCGGGTTATTTGTGTGACTTTGGTGTTGACAAACCCTTTTTCTTGCCAGGTTTTCAAAAGTGGTTTGCCTTTGTCTCTTTCTTGGGCTGAGAAAGAGGGACTGGGCTCAGGTCACCTGAAATGTCTGCCTTTCTTAGTAGAAATATAGAGGGTTGGATGGCCAGGGGTGGGCTGCTGGAGGTTCACAGGAGTTCGGGAGAGCCCCAAGCTAAGATTCGGTGCAGTTAACCCCAAATCCCACTCCTGGCTGGCCCTGCCCAACTCACCCCTCCCCTCCCAGGAGTCCCCACGTGGCCCATTTTGGATGCAGGTAAGCGCAGGGCACGCAAGGAGGATCTGGAAGGGCCAGAAATGGGCCCGTTTCTGGCTTCCAGAGAGCCTCTGGAGCCCGGGGAAGGCAGACACGCCCCTCTTACCACCGTGGTGCAGGAGGCTGACTAGGCCACGCCCACCATGGCCACGCCCACCCAGCAACTGGGCAGACAACCCCTTACTAAAATTTTGGAAGCCCAAACCCCTGGTTGAATTTTGACTTGCAAAGGATAAGCTCTTGTCACTGAGACTTTTGTAAGGAAACAGTCACTATTCCACTTCAGCCTACTAGGTTATAAATGGATTAGATTAGATTAACAGAGTTGGAAGGGACCTTGTAGGTCATCTAGTCCAACCCACCCCCCCCCCACCCAATCAGGAGACATTACACCGTTTAAAACTTTAAATTTAAGGTAGCACTAGAACTCCCAGTTCCTGGCCTGGCTCTTTCCCCACCACCCCAAACCGGCTCTCGTTTCAGGATGAAGATCGTCAGGCGATGATGCCTTTGCAAGTTGTCAACGGTGTGTGTGAACGTTCACACTGATGTGTGTGGGTGGGATGGTGGTGTAAATTAGCTGGCACAAGCAAGAAGACTAAATGTAGGGATGAAATAGCAGTACCCTCCACCCACCCACCCCCAGATTGTCATCTGCTTCTTGCAAAACCTGACTGATGATATAAGCCAGGTGACACTGTTTCGTTGCCCTGGGCTCTGTGGGGTTATGCTGGGCTGCAGGAACAGGAATTAGAGCAAGCAAAGCAGAACTACACCACCAGTTTCACACATGACAGGAAGCCATGTACCAAAACCAGAGAGCATCTGACATGAAGATACGGTTCCTTAGGAACTGGATGTATCTTCAAAACCTCTTCTCTATTAAATGTAGGAGGGGAGAATTACACAAAATATGGGGCCTCAGAATGATGTTGTAAGGTAAAGGTAAAAGTTCCCTTCACACATACGTGCTAGTCCTTCCTGACTCTAGGGGGCAGTGCTCATCTCCGTTACAAAGCCGAAGAGCCAGCGCTGTCCAAAGACGTCTCCATGGTCATGTGGCCAGCATGACTAAATGCCAAAGGGGCACAGAACACTGTTACCTTCCCACCAAAGGGCTCCCTATTTTTCTACTCGCACGTAACGGGAGCTCACTCCGGGATGCAGCGCTAGGGATTCGAACCACCAAACTGCCAAGCTTTCTGATCGACAAAAACAGTGTCTTAGCCACTGAGCCACCGCAGGTTGTAAGGACCCCGCAATTAAATTAAAACCTGAATAAACGTTGCCATGCCTTGCCATCTCGCTTTTAGGGAGGGTGACATTTGGTGTTAAAAAATTATTCTCCCTTGTCTGTACCACTTGATAATACGTTTTCAGCTCACAACTATGGTCGCAAATCGAGGACTACCAGAGAAATCCAGAGGACAGATGGATTTCATTTTATGAGATGTCTTGAACAAGAGATTGGACAACTATCCATGAGGGATGGTATGCCCTAACTTACAGTCCTGGGTTGGAGGTTGAACATGATGTTTCAGCAACCTCTTCCAATAGCTGGAACAAGACTGCTATAAACCATGATTCTCAAACCCCAATATTCAGGGTGAGATAATAAGCCAAGAAAGCCATCTCAGAAGCTGAGAATCCAGCTACAGGAACCAGCCAAGCACCAAGCCCAGGTACTCCCAGGCCCAAATTTTAACATCTTCTCAGCCAAGCCAAATGTATAGACCCAAGGGATAAAATCAAGATCATGTGTTAGTACCGCTTTGTAATACCTTGGTAAGGCCATACTTGGAATACTGAGTCCAGTTTTGGACACCATATTATAACAAAGATGTTGAGGCTCTGGAAAGAGTGCAGAGAAGAGCAACAAAGATGATCAGGGGGCTGGAAGCTAAAACATATAAAGGAAAGTTGCAGGAATTGGATATGTCTACTTAATGAAAAGAAAGACCAGGGGAAACATGATAGCAGTCTTCCAATATTTGAGGGGCTGCCATAGAGAGGAGGAAGGGGTCAAGCTATTCTCCAAAGCACCCAAAGGCAGGACAAGAAGCCACGGGTGGAAACTAATCCAGGTGAGAAGCAACCTAGAACTAAGGAGAAACTCCCTGACTGTGAGAACAATCGATCAGTGGAACAACTTGCCTTCAGAAGTTTTGGGTGCTCCAATGCTGGGGATTTTTAAGAAGAGACTGGACAGCTACTTGTCTGGAATGGTATAGGGGTTGGACTAGAAGACCTCCAAGGTCCCTTCCAACTCGGTTATTCTGTATTCTGTTAAGCTGGTTGTACAGGAAAGGAAACAGTCAGAGGGGAATAAAACCAATTTCTTATCAGGATGAAAGAAACAAGCATCTTGTTTCTTGTTACGCTGCCTTGATTGAATCATGTGACTAAGAGATTAGACAACCTTTTGTCTTAAATGCTATAGGGTCCCCAGGGGGTTGGACTAGAAAGCCTCCAAGCTCCCTTCCAATGCTGTTATACTCCTGCTATATTGTTCCAATGAAGGGATTTATCTTGGCAGATTCACAATGCTCAGAACTGGTAGAGGGGGATGGGGAGATATGTGATCTGTCCAATTACTAGGCCCAGGATTGTTGGCTTTAAGCCCACGCGCACCCAAGATATAAATTTTACGTTCAGGAGTAGAGCCCTGCAAAGCTCTCGATGGCCTGGCTGGTTTGAAGGAAGAGACTCTGAAATGTCCCCATCTTGTTGACTTGGCAGTCTGCGGCCTGTGTGCATTTTGCTAATGTCGCATCAATAATTGATCTGCATCAAATGAGGAATTATTAGCTGCCACGCTGGCTCCCGGCACTCGATGGCCGGTCTTCTTGCCAGACAACTGTGCGATGGATGTATTTGAAGAAGAGCGGAATTGCAGAGAGATTCTCCCTCTGATTCATTCTCCGGGTTGCGCCGTCAATCAACGCTTGTTCCTGCCTTCGTTTTTCCCATCGCCTGAGGCGGCGAAGAGTAAGCTTGACATGGGGAAGTGCAGAAGAGTCTGTGAAGAGAGAGAAAGATTGAGACTCCATTTGGCAACCAATTGACACAGGTTTTTCTGAGACTTGGAAGGAAGAAAGAGGAGATGTGCTGCAGACATTCTCCACCACGCAGTTAGAAAATCAGCTTCATAATGAGCTTTCCTGCTTTACAAAACCCTAGTAAGGCCACACCTAGAATACTGCAAAGGATTTTGGTCCCCCTACTACAAAAATGGTGTTGAGACTTTGGAAAAAGTTCCGAGAAGAGCAATTAAAAGGATCAAAAGTCTGGAGACTAAAACATATGAAGAACGGCTGCAGGTTTGGGGTTTGGCTAGTTTGGCCAAGAATTAGGGGGGACATAAAGCAGCATTCCAGTATTTACGGGGCTGCCACAAGGAAGAGGGATTCAAGCTATTCTCCAAAGCACCTTAAAGGCAGGACAAGAAGCAACGGGTGGAAACTAATCAAGGAGAGAAGCAACCTGGAACTAAGGAGAAACTTCCTGACAGTTAGAAGAATTAAACAGCGGAACAACTTGCTTCCAGAAATTGTAAATCCTCCAACACTGGAAGTTTTTTAAAAGTTGTTGGATAACCATTTGTCTGAAGTGGTATAAGGTTTCTGCCTAGTCAGCGGGTTGGTCTAGAAGACCTCCAAGGTCCCTTCCAACTCTGGTATTCTATTCTATTAGTTTAACAACAGCACTGATTCCCTTAAGAAACGTGGCACAAAGAGTTGTAAAATGGGGCAAAACTCACTTAAACAATTTCTCACTTAGCAACATAAATGTTGGGCTCAATTGGGGTTGTAACTTAGTCAAGGACTACCTGTGTATCACTGCATATCTGTCACTCGATGATAAATTGACGGGATCACAGGTACAGTATATGTGGTAACTGTGAAAGGGATCTCGGAGTCCTAGTAGACACTCACTTAAATATGAGCCAGCCGTGTGCAGCAGCTGCCAAAAAAGCCAACACAGTTCTAGGCTGCATCAACAGAGGGATAGAATCAAGATCATGTGAAGTGTTAGTACCACTTTATAATGCCTTGGTAAGGCCACACATTGAATATTTCATCCAGTTTTGGTCACCATGATGTAAAAAAGATGTTGAGACTCTAGAAAGAATGCAGAGAAGAGCAACAAGGATGATTAGGGGGCTGAAGGCTGAAACATATGAAGAACAGTTGCAGGAACTGGCTATAATGAAAAGAAGGACTAGGGGAGACATGATGGCAGGGTTCCAATATTTGAGGGGCTGCCCCAAAGAAGAGGGAGTCAGGCTATTTTCCAAAGCACCGGAGGGCAAGGTTTCCTGCCTAATCAGAGGGTTGGACTAGAAGACCTCCAAGATTCCTTCCAGGTCTGTTAGTCTATCCTATTTTTTATCTTGAGAGCAGAAAAGGAGAGAGAGATTTACAACCTCATCATTCTTCTCAATCCACAGAGCTCTCGAGCTATGGAGATGTGGGTCTGTCTTCTATGAGTGTTCAGCTGTCTGGATTTTGCACTGTTGGTTTCAGTGATGGTGGAACTACATCTTACACTTCTCCTTAGGTGGTGTCAAAATCCTCCAGTCTTACTTTGATCCTGCTCAGTCAGACTGGATATTTCTCCCTTCCTGGACTAAAAGACCAGGAAAAAAACCCTCACCCCACTCATACTTATGTTCAACCTTGTTTGAATAAGGTATTCTTGGATCCTTCTGTCTTGAACTCTTCCTTGATCCTCCATCATGGCTTTCTCATTTTTGGGTGGGAGGAAACGATGCCTTCTCTGTGAATTTGTGATGTTCTTTCGTGCAGATGGAACACAGCAACAGAGTTTAAGCTCTTTGCAATCCTTTGCAACATTTCAAAAGCCCCAAACTCTTTGATGAAAACAGTCTGAGGTGTGAGTCACAAAAAACGATAACACAGCATGCTAGTCAAGGACGTGAGAACCAGCCCCAAAGACAAAACAACAAAGATGTTGTGTTTTTTTTTAAAAAAAAGAGGAAACACACAGACACATACATGACGTTGGTAATCACCAAAGCATCAACACCGTTTTCTGCTGTCCTAAAATTCAGAGATTAAGTGTGTCACAAGTTTAATTCTAGAAGCCCACAAAAGTCTTTTTTTTTTAGTAGTAGAACAAGTATACAGAACTCACCTGAATTCCTTTCATTAATTTTTTTTCTTCTACTTTATATTAAAAATCCTTCAGCCCATCCTCTGCGAAACCTGGTTTCCTTTCTAAGATCATCTCACCAATTGCTGGCGATGTTTGCTTCCAATAAAAACATAGAGCTGAAAGGGACCTCAGAGGTCTTCTAGTCCAACCCCTTACTCAAGGCAAGAGCCTTATACAATCTCGTTCAAATGGTTGTCCAGTCTATCTTTGAAAACCTCCAGTGATGGAGCACCCACAATTCCCGGAGGCAAACTGTTCCGCTGATTAATTTTTCTCACTGTCAGGAAATTTCTCCTTATTTGTAGGTTGGAGCTCTCCTTATCAAGGTTACATTCATATTTCTTTTTGTTTTGTTTGTTTCAAATGTTATTTCTTGCACTTTCTATGTCTTGTCCTTCCCTTTGGGGCTTTGGAGAATAAGTCAATTCCCTTGTCTCAGTGACAGCCCCTCAAATACAGTGAGGACTCAAGTACAAATATTTTACTTTTGCCATGCTCAATATCTCTGGAAAAGCCCACTTCAATGAAAACCAAACAGGAACAAGATCAGTTTACATCTATTTTTGTTTATTCTGTGCGTCAAACCAGCCTTTTACCAGCCTGGGAATAGAATAGAATAGAATAGAATAGAATAGAATGGAATGGAATGGAATGGAATAGAACAGAACAGAACAGAACAGAACAGAATATAGGATAACATATGAATAGAATAGAATAGAGAATTAGAATAGAATACAGTAGAACAGATTAAGGATAGGATAGAGTAGGGTAGGGTAAGGTACAGTAGGGTTGAGTAGATAGACTAGAATAGGAATAGGAAAAGGAATAGAAGATGGAATAGACTAGACTAGACAGAAGGGTCCTTGTAGGTCATCTAGTCCAACCCCTTGCCCAAGTAGGAGACCTTATATACTATTTCTGACAGATGACAGTCCAGTCTCTTCTTGAAAGCTTCCAGTGATGAAGCTCCCACAACTTCTGAAGGCAACTCCTGATTGTTCTCACTGTCAGAAAATTCCTCCTTATTTCCAGGTTGAACCTCTCCTTGATCAGTTTCCATCCATTATTCCTTGTCTGGCCTTCGGGTGCCTTGGAAAATAGCTTGACCCCTTCCTCCTCTCTGTGGCAGCCCCTCAAATATTGGAAGATGCTCTCCTGTCTCCCCTGACCCTTCTCTTCACTAGACTAGTCATGCCCAGTTCCTGCAACCGTTCATGTTCATCATATGTTTTAGCCTCCAGTCCCATCAATCGTCCTGGTTGCTCCTTTCTGCTTAAAGAAGCAGGCAGCTCCTTTTTAGAAAGATGCTTTAGGGAAGAAATGTGATGTTTTCCCTGCAACTAGGTGGTGGCATAATCATGCAGACAGGATGGTTCAAGTGACCTTCCAAAGAAGAAAGGTAAAAAAAAAAAAAAAATCCCTCTTGCATACTAAACAAATAAACACAGATCCCTGGAATGGATGGAAACTGAACGAGGAGCCTCTCCTCTCGTACCGTATATGCTTTTAAGTAGACTGATAATTGCTGACAGTGTACCTTGACTGCACCGTTTATCATTTGCAGAAAGAGAAAAGGGAGAAGAAGAAAAAACTCTCACCGAGTTTAAGAGTAAGCAATAAACAGCAAGGGGCGATTTGATATGTTTCCACATATCTTTTTGCAAACTCATAATTCTCTTTTCCATTCGGCTTTCAGGCCGGCTGGCAATTAAAGGGAAATCTTTCCAAAAATTGGTTTTTTTAGCCCGTATTTGAGTGAGCGATGCATTCCTCCCTCCCTTCAAAATTCATAATTAGGTGTTCCTTGGAGCGAATACAAGCAGCGATCTTAGAAAAAAGATCTCACAATGCAAAGCCTTGGAAGGACCAGCTGTTTTGTGGACATTTTGGCAGCCTTCAATTGGCAACGCCGATACCTGGAATGGAATCGTAAGGAACATTTGGCACGGCTCCTTAAATCCTCTTTGCAGGGATGCAAACCTGAATCCGATCCATTTCTTTTGAACCGGTTCAGAGCTGGTTTTGGTGCCGCGGGACGTGTGCTCGTTGATCCAGTCCGATCCAATACGGATCAAAGCAATTGAGCCCGAAGTACAGATTGCAATTTGAATTGGGAGTCAAGTGGAATTGAGCCTCCCAATCAGATTCCAAATTCAGATCAGTTTTAGGAGGGTTGCATAACTCTTAGGGGGGGGCTGGAGATTTCGTATAAAAATAAAATGTGAGATCAGGCGTCAAAACCAGGACATTTAAAATTGGATTTATGCATCATAATTTTATATGAGAACGCACAATACATAAATTTGATTTACGCATAATTTTTACACAATAATGCATAATACATACATTTATGCATAATAATTTTGGGTGTGTGTGTGTGTGTGAATCTAATGGCTATTCTTTTATTCATTCTTCCTTGAGGTCTATGGAGATTCTCAGTCATCCAGGTCATGGTGGTCCCAAAGATTTTTTTCAAGAGCAACTGGACCTTCTGTTTTTACTTGAAGATGTTTTGCTTCTCATCCAAGAAACTTCTTCAGTTCTCCAGAAAGCAACTGGAATTTAGTTCAGTTGCCTCTTGAAAAAAAAAACTTTGGGATATTTTTCCTTGAGTTTCTTAGAATCCTAAAAATATGGGGATCCAGCATCAGATGGTCCTGAACATGGAATCTGACCTGACCAAGAGAGACTTTGCTGGTCATTAAAAGAAGAGCAGGTCAAATTATTCTCCAAACCACTTAAGGGTAGAACAAGATTCAATGGATGGAAACAAATCAAGGAGAGAAGCAACCTAGAACTAAGGAGAAATTTCCTGACAGTTAGAACAATTAATCAGTGGAATGATTTGCCTCCAGAAGTTATGGATGCTCCATCATTGGAAGTTTTTAAGAAGAGATTGGACAACTGTTTGTCGAAATGATATAGGGTTTTCTGCTTCAGCAGGGGTTTGGACTAGAAGACCTCCAAGGTCCCTTCCAACTCCGCTATTCTATTAAATTTTATTGATTGATTGTCCAAAGCAAGTCAAAATAGAGGTTAGACGAAGATACTTTATACCGCATCCAGTTTTAGTCACCACAGTATAAAAAAGATATTGAGGCTCTAGAAAAAGTGCAGAGAAGAGGAACCAGGACGATTAGGGGATTGGAGGCTCAAACATACGATGAACGGTTGTAGGAACCAGGCATGGCTAGTCTAGGGAAGGACTAGGGAAGACAGGAGAGCAGTCTTCCAATATTTGAGGGTCTGCCACAGAGAGGAGAGGGGGAGGTCAAGCTATTTTCTAAAGCACCTGTAGGACAGACCAGGAATAATGAATGGAAACTGAACAAGGAGAGATTCAACCTGGAAATAAGGAGACACTTTCTGACCCATGGAACAGAAGTTGCTTTCGGAAATTGTGGGAGCTTCATCACTTGAGACGTTCAAGGAGAGATTGGACTGCCATTTGTCAGAAATGGTGTAGGGTCTCCTGCTTGGGCAAGGGGTTGGACTAGATGATCTACAAGGTCCCTTCCAACTCTGATTATCTGTTATCTGTAATATGCACCAAGATTCATTTCTCTCCTTAGCAATCGAATTATTGCAATTAAGGAAATATTACAGAATAGTATTTTCATTGTTCTACTCCATGATCTTTCTCCAATCCCAACCCTACCCTATCATGGTGGTTTTCAAGCTGTGTTGGCAACATCTGGAGATATTGGATAACACGACTTTAATGAGAGAAGCGAAGGACCTTGGTTAGAGTCTGGTCCAGAGGGAAAGCAACATAATGTGGCTGGAGAATGGGAAGACCATAATATGTTTACTCTTGATTTTATTCGGGGGGTACGAACCACCAAATAGTCCCATTATATGATAATTATTTAGTATTAAATTATTGAAGCAGTTGAATTATTCACATTGTTTTGGAGACACAGGCCAGACTGGCGACTGGTTTCAAAGGAAAAATAAAATAATCATGTCTTCCCGAATGCGTTGGGAGACATGGAGGTGGCTTGTCTAGAAGTTTTCATAAATTTCCATTCAAGGAAAGCATCTGAAGAAGGATGGAAGTGGGTGAAAGAAAGAGGCTGAAGACTGAGAAAGATAATATTGAGAAAGTTGAAAAAATTAGGACCAAAGCCTCCAATCTTACAAAATAAGATGCTCAACTTGTTGAACAAGATGCTTGTTCTTCTAATTTTGATAACCTCTTTCCCTGAACCGTTCTACCAGGTGGCGTTACCTAATTTAACTTTGGTGTCAGTTCATAAAACATTTCTATGCCTGTTTTAGAGTTGCCATGAAGTGGGTGGGAGGAATTTGAAGGAGCAGTGCAGCAGGTGAAAACTAAAAGTGCATTCCATTCTTATCTTGCAAAGATTGTAACTAAGCTACCGGAATTTCTGTGAGAAAATCCCAAATTGGAGAATGTGATTGATGACGGTCAGCTATGAACGTGTTTCGCTGGAGAATATGAATTATGATACACCGAGAGGGGTGGGGAGAAAACAGGGTGATAGGTGATAGTGAATTACATGTTTCAGAGATGGCTTCATACAGGTCATGCTGACGTGTTCGCTCCTAATAAATCCTTTGAAGTTTTTGCAGCTTGGCTTGAGGCTTATTTGGAAAGAAGAAAACCAGGATTATATTTGAGGAATACATAGACAGGAGATCAGGCCATCATTTTTTTTTTTAAAAAAAAAGCTCTTAAAGAAAACTTTTTACACAGCCAGCAAGGAGATAACCCTGGAAATTGTCCCAGGAAATTGCTGGGGTTTTGTGGGTGAACTTTGATTAGATTAGATTAACAGAGTTGGAAGGGACCCCTCCTCCTCCTCCTCCTCCTCCTCTCCACCATTTCCATTTCCATCTAGAACTGATGACATCACTTAGTTGGGTCATGAAACATCTTCAAGAAAACCACCAAGCTCAGAGAGCATCAAGGACCCCCCCAGGTCAACCCTAAGATATAAAGATTCTCCTTCGTTGGAAGCTCCCAACTCTCTTGTGAGACTTATTTGCACAGGGGAAAAAGGGGAAGGGAAGGAAAACTCTACAAACTATAGAGCAGTGAAAAAAAAAATATGGAGAAGAATCTGTGGCCAGAGCTCCTAACCTGCCTGGGAAAAAGGAAACAGCTTTTTATCCACCTAATCTCTGCTCAATTTTGATACCACCATCCTACCTGTGAAACACAGGAGACGTATCCATTTGGTAGCTCTGTAGGGGAGGAGAAGCTGAACTAAATGGATATTATAACTCTCCCTTACCCTGGGGTTCAGTCATTTGCTGTGTCCAGAAAACAAGACTTTGATGATTCCATTATTTTCTTTGTGCTGTCCCCTCCAATCTAACTGCCCGGGATATGCCAAAATCAAAACCTCAGATATCACTATTTCTTTAAACGACATATCAGACATGAAAAGAAATAATGAAGAGGGGGGGGGGGAATGAAGAGATAAAACACAAGACAACTGAAAGAGAAATAAATGAGATCTCTCTTTTGATACTGCAGAGATGGGGGAGGGAGAGACACAGGGGGAGAAAGAGGGAGAGAGAGAGAGAGGGAGAGAAAGAGAGAGAGATGGAGAGGGGGAAGGGAGAGAGGGAGAGGGAGAGAAAGACACAGGGGAGAGAGGGAAGGAGAGAGGGAGAGGAAGAAAGGGAGAGGAAGAGAGAGAAGGAGAGGGGGAGAGAGAGGGGGAGGAGAGGGGGGAGAGGGGGAGAGAAAGAGAGAGATGGGATAGGAGGGAGAGAGAAAGAGAGGGAGGGAGAGGGAGGGAGAGAGAAAGAGAGGGAGGGAGATAAAGAGAGGGAGAGAGAGAGGGAGAGGAAGAGGGAGAGGAAGAAAGGGAGAGAAAGAGTGATATGGCGAGAGAGAGGGAGAAAAAGAGAGAGGAAGAGAAAGGGAGAGAAAGAGAGAGAGATGGAGAGGGGGAAGGGAAGAGGGGAGAGGGGGGAGAGGGGAGGAGAGAGGAGGAGAGGGAGGAGAGCAAGGAGAGGGAGAGAGAGGGAAAGGGAGAGAGGAGAGGAGAGGAGGGAGAGAGAAGGAGGATAGAAGAGAGGGAGAGAGAGAGAGGAGAGGGAAGAAGAGGGGGAGAAGAGGAGAAGGGGGAGAGGGGAGAAAAAAGAGAGAGGGAGAGAAAGGGACAGAGAAGGAAGGAAGAGAGGGAAGAAGAGAGGAAGAGAGAGGCAGAAAGAGGAAGAGAGGGAGAGGAAGAAAGGGAGAGAGAAAGAAAAAGAGAGAGAGAGGGTGTGAGAGAGAGAATGGCGGAGGGGGAGAGGAAGTGAGAATATGAAGAACTTTTCAAGAAGCCTCATTTCTAGGCAACCAAAGATTTAACCCTCAATTCACCACACACTTATGCATCTACAGTTCCTTCCTTTCCTTTCTTCAGTTAAATAGAAGGGCTTGTAGGTTTATTCATGGCACATAATAGGGAGACCCTCATCACGAGGCATCCACCCTGAACAAAGTTTCTTTCCAAGCGGCCTCTGCAAAAGACGGAGGAGCCACAGCTATCTAAAGTAAGACCTATTCCAAGGAGCGTTGCCATTTGAGGCACATGATTTACGTCACACAGAGGCATCTTCAAGAAAAGAAGTGTCCAATATTTGAGGGGCTGCCACCAAAGAAGAGGAGGTCAACCTATTCTTCCAAGCACCCAAAAGCAGGAGAAGAAGCAACGGATGGAAACGAATCAAGGAAAGAAGCAACCTAGAACTAAGGAGGAATTTCCTGACAGTGAGGACAGTTAACCAGTGGAATGACTTGCCACCAGAAATTGTGGGTGCTCCATCACTGGAAGTTTTTAAGAAGAGATTGAACACTCATTTGTTTGAATTGATATAGGGTCTCCTTTTTGAGCGAGGGGTTGAACTTCAGTAGAAAATCTCTATGGTTCCTTCCAGCTTCATTCTGATTCATTGATTCCATCTCTTTGGAAACTGGAAGGCATTTTCCAAAGCACCAGAAGGCCAGATAAGAAACAATGGATGGAAACTAACCAAGGAGAGAAGCAACTTGGAATTGAGAAGATTCCTAACAGTGAGGACAATTATCCAGTGGAACAGCTTGCCAGAAGTTGTGGGTGCTCCAACACTGAAGGTTTTTAAGAAAAGAATGGAAGCCACTTGCCTGAAATGGTAGGGTTTCCTGCTTGAGCAGAGGGTTGGACTAGATACAGCAGTCGCCAATTGGTGGGGCGTGGCCTACCGGTGGGCCGTGAGAAAATTTTGTTGGGCCACAGAGAAATCTCACCCCCAGAACACCCCCCCAAAGCAATTAATCCAGGCTGTGCAGAGACACAAGGCTGCTCAGCCCATATGGCCCGCGGGAACCCTCCCCGCCCACTCACTCCTTACCCAGCAAATTTGTCTGCTAAGTTGCTGTTTTTCCTTTTTCCGACCATCATCTGTTCTGCTGCACTGGGAGATTTAGATTAGCTAGGAAGCAGGAAATGGTTGGATTTCTTGCTTTCTAGCTAAGCACAGCCGAACCTCCCTTAGGACTGAAGGTTTGTTTGCAAGCAAATTCAGTGCAGACTCACAGCAAGCAAATTTGAGAGACTGAGCTAGCCGATGGTAGATAGATAGATCACTTAATGATTCTGCAAGCAACTCAATCTGCCTGCTTTGCCTGATTTTGGGTAAAAGTTGCTCTTTTTTAAAATAAAAAATTCAGTATTTACATGCATGGTGTGTTGTGAATTAATTTTGTGAGTTTGCTTGCTAGCAAATTTTATGAGTTTGCTTGCAAGCAAATTTTATGTGACAGACTGAGCTAGCCAATGGCAGATAGATAGATTTCTTTATGAATCTGTGATTCTGTGAGCAACTCAATCTGCCTGCCTGCTTTGCCTGATTTTGGGTAAAAGTTGCTCTTTTTTTATAAAAAATTCAATATTTATATAAATATTCATAATATTTACATACAAGCCATGCCCAGCCAGTCACATGATCACACAGCGACACCCACAAATTAGGCCACGCCCACAGAACCAGTTAGTGGTCCCTGGGATCTAAAATTATGAGTTTGGTGGGCCCTGAGGTCCAAAAGGTTGGCGACCCCTGGACTAGATGACCTCCAAGGACCCTTCCAACTCTGATATTCTTTTGAAAAAAGAACAGAGGGGCAATGATGGCTGAGCCCATTGAAGCAATGAGATTTAGTTAGGGAAGTCATCTTCATTGAGCTTGTAAGACCTACTCTACCACCAGAGAACGCCCCCGGAGGCAATTTCCAGATGTGATATTATGGGATGGAGGTGTGGTGTTTGTAGGAGCCCCATTTGGAAGACGGGAAAGGTCAGGATAGACTGAGAACTCTTTGGAGAAAATCCATGTGGGCACAAAGAGTCAATGTGGACTCCATCGTACACAACTGATCAATCATATCTCTGGAGATTCTCCATCACCCAGGTCATGGTTGTCCCAAAGGTGTTTTTTCAAGAGCAACTGGACTTTGTTTTTTCCTTGAAGGTGTTTTGCTTCTCATCCAAGAAGCTTCCTCAGTTTATTTATTTATTTATTTTATTACACTTTTATACCGCCCCCTCTCCCAAAAATGGGACTCGGGGCCGTGTACAGCCAAGATAAAACAACATAAATAGTAAAAAAATTAAAAGAGATTTAAAAGAAATTAAACTTGTGGCTGGAATGATATTATAAAAGCAGAATAAAAAGGAGTAAAAAAGTTAAAAATATCCAAAATTTAAAACCCTAGTAATTAATACTAGGCCAGACCGGCCTGTTGGAAAAGGTGGGTCTTTAATGCGCGCCGGAAGGTCTGCAGGTCAGTGATGGCCCGCATCTCCGGGGGTAATTCTTCAGAAGGCAACTGGACTCTGTTTTCCTTTGAAGGTATTTCACTTCTCATCCAAGAAGCTTCCTCAGTTCTTCAGAAGGCAACTGGATTTTATTTTTCCTTGAAGACATTTCGCTTCTCATCCAAGAAGCTTCTTCAGTTCTTCAGAAGGCAACTGGATTTTATTTTTCCTTGAAGACATTTCGCTTCTCATCCAAGAAGCGTCTTCAGTTCTTCAGAAGGCAACTGGATTTTATTTTTCCTTGAAGACGTTTCGCTTCTCATCCAAGAAGCTTCTTCAGTTCTTCAGAAGGCAACTGGATTTTATTTTTCCTTGAAGACATTTTGCTTCTCATCCAAGAAGCTTCCTCAGTTCTTCAGAAGGCAGCTGGATTTTATTTTTCCTTGAAGACATTTTGCTTCTCATCCAAGAAACTTCCTCAGTTCTTCAGAAGGCAACTGGATTTTATTTTTCCTTGAAGACGTTTCGCTTCTCATCCAAGAAGCTTCCTCAGTTCTCCAGAAGGCAACTGGATTTTATTTTTCCTTGAAGACGTTTCGCTTCTCATCCAAGAAGCTTCTTCAGTTCTTCAGAAGGCAGTTTTTCCTTGAAGATGTTTCACTTCATCCAAGAAGCTTCTTCAGTTCTGAAAACTGGGAAGCTACAGACATTTGCATCTTCTGATTGGCCATTTTTACAGTTAGATCTGCCAAGAAGGTGACATATGATTTTGTTGGAAACTTGCTCTTTATCCTTCTTATTTGCAGTCAATACCTCTGATTCTACAAATGCATCAGAGGGAATGGGGAATAAAAAGAAGGATGGTGTTAGAAGACCAAGAAAAGAAAAATCAATCTCATGTGAATAGAAGGTGTTTACATACTCAAATCCAGAGATGCTGCTTTCCGATCGATTCGTCCTTCCGCAGCAGTGAAATTCAGGTGTTTGAAGCTGGGCTAGTAATGCAACAGAAGACAGCTAACCGGAATATCCTTCCTCATGGATTAAAAAAAAAATTATTATTATTCTCCTTTTGTGGTAGTTTCAGTGAAATATGCAAGCACAGCGTTCCAATTTTTCCCCTCTTGCCTTCCCATGGACTCTGCCGAGTCTGTCCAGCCATTCAATCTATGCAGCAGTCAGAAAATAAGTTCATTTGCATTGGGGGGAATGGAAAAGGCAACGTATTTTCCCCCCTCCTGCCAGGCTTGGTGACTAAGGATTTATAAGTGGCCATGGCTCTGCAAATTAATGACAGGCCCGGGTGTCAAAATTTCATGTGAAATGTTAATACCGCTTTATAAAGCCTTAACAGGGCCACTCCTGGAATGCTTGCATCCGGTTTTGGTCCCCACTTTACAAAAAAAAAAAGATGTTGAGAGTTTGGGGAAAGTGCAAAGAAGAGCAATTAAGATGATTAAAGGCCTGAAGACAAAAACACACGAAGAACGGTTGCAGGAATTGGGTTTGGTTAGTCTAGACTAGAGAAAAGAGGGACTAGGGGAGACATAATGGCAATGTTCCATTATTAGAGGGGCTGCCATAAAGGAGAGGGGGTCAACTTAATTTTCCAAAGCACCAGAAGGCAAGACAAGAAACAATGGATGGAAACTAACCAAGGAGAGAAGCAACTTGGAATTAAGGAGAAACTTCCTAACAGTGAGGACAATTAACCAGTGGAACAGCTTGCCTCTAGAAGTTGTGGGTGCTTTTTATAAAAAGACTGGACAGCCACCTATCTGAAATGGTGTAGGATGTGCTGCTTGAACAAGGGTTGGTCTAGAAGACCTCCAAGGTCCCTTCCAGCTCTCTATTCTGATTTTGATTTCTCCTTCCCTGGAAGTTTTCAACCTCTGGGAAGGAAGTTAGTAGCTTTCTCTCTTATGTTCAGGCAGCTTCATAATTTCTTTACAATTCCTTTGTGGGGGTGGAGGTTGCATATATTGTTTGCAAGATGGTGGGGCGTGATGGTCTGATTTTATAAGAATAACAACAGAATAACAGAGTTGGAAGGACCTTTGGAGGTCTTCTAGTCCAACCCCCTGCTCAAGCACCATTTCACCTTGCACCATTTCAGACAAATGGTTGTCCAATTTCTTCTTCAAAACCTCCAGGGTTGGAGCACCCACAACTTCTGGAGGCAAGTCGTTCCACTGGTTAATTATTCTCATGATAAGGAAATTTCTCCTTAATTCTAGGTTGGTTCTCTCTTTGATTAGTTTCCATCCATTGCTTTTTGTCCTGCCCTCTGGTGCTTTGGAAAATTAATGGACCCCCTTCTTCTTTGTGGCAGCCCCTCAAATACTGGAATACTAACTCTTCTTTTCTTTAGATTTTTGACATTTCATGAACCTTGATCCAAACTGTTCTTGTTCTCTGCAAAAAAAGGGGGAAGCCCCATTTAATTTAATTTAATCAAATTAGATAACAATCAGAAAAGCACGCAAGAACCAAAACTCCTTCCCAAAGTCATCCTCCCAGGTTTTAATTTATAGGAGGCTTCCCCTTCAGACCACAGATATTTAGAAGGAAGGGGGAGGGGGAAATCTGCATTTTGTTTTCTCCAGTGGTTTTGCATTTTGGAAGTCACTTTTTTTTTTTTGCAAAAGTTGAGAATTCTAAAGAACAGTTTTCTCAGCCCCATATGCTCTGTAGCTATTTATGTTCTTGAGAACCCTGAAAATAAAACGGTTAACCAATGCGTGACAACAGCTCTTTGGGATGTCTTTTCCTGCATTAGAAAATGACGAGAAAGAGATTTTTTTTTTTTCCTCCTGCAGCTGTTTGCAAATTGTAATCTGTTCAAGCTCAGGAGCCTTTTCTCTACGGGAGGGTCATTCCTCATCCATTTTGGGAATGTTCCTTAATTCCACCCCCTCCCCTCTTTACCCACCACGATTTGCATTTCCAGAAAAGAGCAAGGGAAGGAAATATTTGCATTCTCTTTTGCTAGTCCTCTTGGAGACAAAAGGTGTTGTCAGGTCACCCTTATTTAGGAATCATTTAAAATTAAAACCCAAACAGAAGAATGAATAAATCATAAGAGCTGGAAGGTTTATGGGGAAATCGATGCTGCTGTAATTTTTAAATTGGCACGAGCTCAATGCCTGTCAACGAGACATGCTGATTTTTGCCTGGTTATGCCAGCAGCCTCCTAGATCTATCTGACTTAAGTTTTTATTCAGGTGTTCGCTTTTCGTCCAGGTGGTGGAATTTCATAACAACGTGTTCGATACATGAGAATACTGTATGTCTTCCAAATAGGTCTTCCCTGATTGTAGAAATATAGTGTCAGCTTTGGAAGCCATATTAGCACCAGAAGCTTCTACGCTGCCACACTCCTATGCCTGGGAAATTAGGAGGGGGGGATATTGTAGAGTGGTTGTAGTTAGACATAATAGCATTCTTCTTTACAGTCAAGGATAGCTCATGGGATTCTTACACCTGGAGGAGGAGTGGTTTAAGGGATGTTTCAAGTTGAGACCGAGGGTGATTGGGCCAGGTGATGGAGTGATGGGTGCAGGAGATGGATTTTGTGGTTTTTAATTATTGGAGGACAAACCCGGTTAAATCAATCAGAATAGAGCCGGAAGGGACCTTGGGGGTCATCTAGTCCAGCCCCCCCATCCAAGCAGGAGACCCTACTCCATTTCTGACAGATGGCAGTCCAGTCTCTTCTTGAAAGCCTCCAGGGATGAAGCTCCCACAACTTCTGAAGACAACTTCTGTTCCATGGGTGGATTGTTCGCACTGTCAGAAAATTTCTCCTTATTTCCAGGTAGAATCTCTGCTTGATTAACAGATTAACAGAATTGGAAGGGACCTAGTAGGTCATCTAGCCCAGCCCCCCCTGCCCAAGCAGGAGACCCTACTCCATTTCTGACAGATGGCAATCCAGTCTCTTCTTGAAAGCCTCCAGGGATGAAGCTCCCGTAACTTCCGAAGGCAACTTCTGTTCCATCAGTTGATTGTTCTTGCTATCATCCAAAATTTCAGGTTGAATGATTGAACGAATAGAGAAACAACATAAATAAACAAATGGTTTGTAGCTCTTCGATTTGAAGACTGGGAACCTGGAAGTGTGGTTCAGAAGCACCGTCTGTTTTCCTTGCCAAAGAATCTAAATTCAATATTCCTGTTCTGCTTGTTGTCAGCAAGGCCAAGTTTCAACGAGTTGAACTATCTCAATAAAAGCCCGGCGTGCCACTGAAAGTTAATGACAGCTTTGAACATCACGAAGACCTTGGAGAATAATTTTAGAGAGTTCTTTTCTATTTTATTTTTTTTTAATGCCGGAAGATTTTAAAATTCTCTTTGTCTCCTCCATCAGGGATCTCCAACGCCTGGTCCATGAACCAGCACCGGTCTGTGGCATGCCAGTAACCAGTCCACACAAACAAGTGAATCCCCACTTGTGGGATGCAGACAATACAAAAACCCCACACCCCTTCTCATCTGTGGAAAAACCTTTCCGCACAGAATCAGTCTCTGGTGCCCAAAAGATTTGGGTGCCACTCAGAAGTGGGATCCTACCTGTTCCACTACTGGTTCAGTGATTGCATGAGCACACATGCACTCAGGGGTGGATTTCTACCGGTTCTGTCCACCTCTGTAGAACCGGTAGCTCTGAAGAGCAGCAGACATAGAACTGGTTCTATATCTGCTGCTATTTTGGCCCACCCGCCCGCCCAGGCTCTTACCTGACCTTTATTTCCTGCTTTTTCAACCTCAGCTGCTTTGCGCGGCACAGCTGTGGTTGAAAAAACAAGAAAAAAAATGCTTTTTCAACCTCTGCGCACCTGCGCGCAGCGCTGCTCAGCTCTCCAGGCAGCAAGCTGATGACGATTCACATGCACGTGCAGCGCAAATTGTAAATCACCAAACAGTTGTTACACTGGTCGGATCTCACCCCTGCATGCACCTAACATGCGTGTGCAGCTTTCCCCACACCAGCTGAGTCCTGCAGTACCAATCAGCCCTCTGATTTACCTCTGCGCTTTTCTCTTCTTTATCCCCACAGCTGATTGTGGAGTATTTTTTTCCCTCCTCTCAGCTGATGGTTGGACGCTGTTTCTTTTTTAACTACCTGTTCGAGTGAACCGGTCCAAACCGGTAGCATTCCACCACCAGCGCCACTTTCCTACATGACTTCTATCTGTGGAGAATGATGAAAAGGGGGACTATTTTACGCTGGCTGAGGACTAGAATGAAGATTTAGACTGGAATAGAGCTGGAAGGGGCCTTGGAGGTCTTCTAGTCCACCCCCCCTGCTCAAGCAAGAGAACCTGTACCATTTCAGGTAAGTGACTGACGATTTCTGAAGGCAACGTCTGTTCCACTGGTTAATTGTCCTCACTGTTAGGGAATTTCTCCTTAATTCCAGGTTGCTTCCCTCCTTCCATTGTTTCTTGTCCTGCCTTCTGGTGCTTTGGAAAATAAATTGACCCCCTCTTCATTTTGGCAGCCCCTCAAAATACTGGAATGGAATACTGCTATCATCACCTCCTTTTTATGACCCCATAATCCCTTGCTGGGTGGAGTCTGAGTAATTGAATGGAGCTAGCAGAGTATTTACTGGCCGGATCCTTTCCTGTCACCAATGCAGAATTTTGTTCAGCAGATATATTCTCATTGTGCCCAGAGAGAGCAATATCTGCCTCTACCTAGGATCAAACTCATAGCCTCCTGATTGTGAGGCGAGAACTCCACCTCTAGGCCACTCTGGAATACTGTTATCATGTCACCCCTAATTCTTCTTTTCTTTAGATATACCCAAATCCTGCAGACATTCTTCATATGTTTTAGTTTCCAGGCCTTTATTCTTCTCTAAACGTTTTCCAAAGTCTCAACATCTTTTTTTTTATTTGGGTAGGATAATCCTTGCATTTCAGCAGGTCCAGTAGACATTCAACCAACCTGGCCCAAGACTGTTTAGCATTTGAAACTTTGACAGGCGCGGCCAGGAAATAATAAGAATTTAAACTAGACTGGGAAATCAAACCAATATCCTAGGAGACGCCAGTGGCAAACCCTGCTTGCAATTATCATTAAGAAAATCTCTTGCTGTGTAGAAGATGCCAGGAGCTGAGCTCACCCTAGTTCATGGCATGCATTTGCCCAAATTGCAAAGCAGAAATGCCAGGCTCACTCAAATCTATGACGGGTTCGGTGGAAGAAATATCCCAAAATGCAATTTCACTAATGATGAAAAATTGCAGTGTTGAATTGCTTGAAGGTTGGCAGTCTTTGAGTCTTCCTTGGTTGGTCCTAATCAAATCTCCAGTTAAAAGGAATTTAGAATTTTATCACTCATGGATCAGAGCTTGGTTGTACAACACCCAGTCTATTCCTGCCTTTGTCTGAAATGAATTGGTCTGAAATGGTATAACGTCCCCTGCTTGAGGGTCGGACTGGGTTGGACTAAAAGGCTTCCAAGTTCCCTTCCAACTTTCTTCTTCGGTTATTTTTTTCCTCTTACCCTTATTTCCTATACCTAAATGATGAGAGTAGGGGACGTGGTGGCTCAATGGCTAAGATGTTGAGCTTGTCGATCAGAAAGGTCGGTAGTTCGGTGGTTCGAATCCCGCTTAACAGAGTGAGCTCCTGTTACTTGTCCCAACCTAGAAGTTCGAAAGCCTGTAAAAAAAATGCAAGTAGAAAAATAGGCACCACTTTGGTGGGGAGGAAACAGTGTTCTGTGCGCCTTCGGCATTTAGTCATGCCAGCCACATGACCATGGAGACGCCTTCGGCAGCGCTGGCTCTTTGGCTTTGTAATGGAGATGAGCACTGCCCCCTAGAGCCAGAAATGACTAGCACATATGTGCAATGGAGTACCTTTATCTTAAATGATGAGAGTAGGAGATTGGGTTGACATGTTATTCCTCATCCCAAATTTCCTGGTCCTGATTTCCTTGGAGGGTAAGAATCCTGAAATCATTTTCTCTCCTTAAGTAAGTGGAAGGTTCTATATGGTGTGCCTGTTTTTTGTTTTGTTTTTATTTTGCAGACTAGAAAACTTGTCCTTTCATTTATCAAAGAGAGGGGGTTTATTCACTCTGGGGTCTCACCTGCATAAAGCCTTCTTAAAAACATCTGCAATATACATTAGTTTGTCCTTTTCTCCCCAAATCAGGGGGAGGGAGAGCGCGAGAGAGATGTCAGACTTATTAATGTGCTTGCTTTCCCCAAGCAGCTTTTAGCTTCTTATCACTCCATGTTCCTAAGCAGAGACACCAGCTGAATTTGAAAGAACCCGCTAAAGTCAGCCACAGAGAAACCAATATCTGAACGCTGCAGGAAGAAGCATCAGGGAAGAAGGGAAATGCAAAAGTTGGGGAAAGGTTTCTATTAGGAGGAGCTGGCTGGGAGCAGATGTCTGAAAATTCGACAACAGTAACAAAAAAAAAATTGCATGGGGCCTTCTCATCAGGATCTCCGAATCGGCTTTGGAGTTGACTGGCTGAGGCAAAGAGCCAGCTACCCTGGAGAAAAGATGGGCCTTTGTTTAGGAGACTCTGGTTCAGTTGAAAGAATTGTGCAGCGAAGAATCGCTAAGATGAAGAGAGTAGAGTTTATTGGAGAGATATTTCTGGAATCTGTGTGATCCTACAGGGTGGGATTCAATTTTTTTTACTACTGATTCTGTGGGCGTGGCTTGGTGGGCGTGGCAGGGGGAGGATACTGCAAAATCTCCATTCCCTCTCCACCCCACTAACCTGCTTTCCAGCTCCGTTCTCCTGTGTAGGGCAACCAAAGGAGACCCAGCCAATCAGCTGGGACGTGACGGGAGGCGGAGAATAGATGGGATTGGCGGGGCCAGTCAGAGGTGGGATTTGCCAGTTCTCCAAACTACTCCAAATTTCTGCTACTGGTTATCCAGAACTGGTCAGAACCTGCTGGTCTAGAGTACAAGCCAACTATCATCTCCATGATCTCCATCAGCTGGGATAGAAGTGGACAAGGAATCCGTCAAATCCATGGAGAGCTATTCAGGTATCCAGGAACAAGTGAAGAGGTATCCCCCCAAATGTACAATTTTGATAAGAAGGGTTTTGGTTTTTTTACAAAATCATTTTTTTGAGTTCCACTTGCTGCCTTGGAGAACATCTTATTCTCCAGGTTGTTGAGACTCTAGAAAGAGTGCAGAGAAGAGCAACCAAGATGATTAGGGGATTGGAAACTAAAACATATGAAGAACAGTTGCAGGAACTGGGCATGGCTAGTCTAGTGGACAGAAGGACCAGGGGAGATAGGATAGCAGTCTTCCAATATTTGAGTGGCTGCCACAGAGAGAAGGAAGGGGTCAAGCTATTTTCTAAAGCACCTGTAAGCCAGACAAGGAATAATGGTGAACAAGGAGAGATTCAACCTGGAAATAAAGATACGTTTTCTGACAGTGAGAACAATCAACCAATGGAACAGAAGTTGCCTTTGGAGGTTGTGGGAACTTCACCACTGGAAGCTTTCAAGAAGAGATTGGATTGCCATCTGCCAGAAATGGTACAGGTAGGATCTCCTGCTTGGGCAGGGGATTGGACTATATGACCTACAAGGTCCCTTTCAACTCTGTTCATCTAAAATAATCTCATGAAGAACGCTGTATCTATGAACATCTCATCATTCAGGAGCAGTTCTCTTTTTCAGACTGTTTCTTCTTTTTCAGGTTGTTCCTCCCATCATTTTGCTCACCGAAACCAGTGTTTTTAAGCAGTTCCCACAGAAGAGAAGGAACCAAAATGCAGGCCAAGACTTACAGGAGAACCTGGCCTTCCTCCCTTCCCACTTTTGAAACAGAAGCAGTCTAATAGCATCTTATTTATATTTCCCCAGAGAGGACTCAAACGCATTTCAATATCACTGCAACGCTGTTAATTGAAATCAGTAATTTCTGCGCTCATTAATAACAAATCTCTAGGAAGAAATAACCCCACCACAATTAATGATCACCATTAAAGGAGGAAAAAAAAAAACCACAGGGTCCTTTTTATAGCAAGACGGAGAACTTTGGGTTCATTTTATAGCTGATTAGCATAGATTAAACTGTGCACCCCTATCTTCTGGCTTGCTAAATATATATGTGTGCAGGAATACAATTGAGAAAGGCTAAATCTACCTCGTGGCTGTCAGCTGGTTGGGCTGTAGATTTTATAACGTGGGAAGAATGCTCAAAATGTTCCAGAGGTCAGTCAACAAATGATTCTACACATTAAACTAATAGTGCATTGGGAAAAAAAAAAAGTGAGGGTATTCCTTTGTACTCTCGAAGGAGAAAAACTAATTTCTGCAATTTTAGAGGGTGGAATTAATCTGGTCCGCTCCTATCCTCCCCTTCTCCCGTTGAAATTCACTTCCCGCTTCGGAGAATTCCACGATTTTGATGGGTTTTCTGTTAGAGGTGCTCAACAATAGCTGGTCAACTACAATTTTGGGAGCAATTTCATTCTATCCACTTCACACGCTCCCTTCTAGTAGTGGGCCATTAGCTTGAGTTGGCTAAAAGCTTTGGAGGAGAAGCAAATGGGCTTTTGAAATTCTCCCCTCCGGTGGTGAGCAGAGAAATGGGAAGGAACATTGTTGCCCTGAAGTTCTCCGAGGAAGGAGAAATCTTCCAACCCCTTTCTCGTCCTTGTGTGTGTGTGTGTGTGTCTGTTTGTGTGACAATAACATTGCAATTTTTTTTAAAAAAAGAAAATCCCTCTTCATATTGGAGGGAAGGGGAGAAGCCAGGGAGGCTGAGGAGACCAGAGAGAAGATGGAAGGAATTTCCTGACAGCGAGAACAAAGAATCAATGGAATGCAGGGATGGGCTTTTGGGGGGTTCACAGGGGTTCAGGAGAGCCTCCTAGCTAAGATTCTGTGCAGTTCAGAGAACCCCAAATCCCACTCCTGGCTGGCCCTGCCCACCACACCCTTCCCCTCCCAGGAGTCCCCACGTGGCCCATTTTGGATGCAGGTAAGTGCAGGGCATGTGCGGGGGCTGGGGAAGGTTGAAAAATGGGTCTCCCAGAAGTTCAGGTTGTCCTTCAGTCCTAATATAGCTGCTTTCTTGCAGATGTTCCATTACCCATCATCATCAGTGCTCGAAGGGAGTGGAGTTTGCTTTCTGTTTGTATACAATACAACCACACTGCCTTCAAGCACTGATGATGTTACTTTAGTTGGGTAATGAAGGCCACAAAGAGCACCAAGTCTTCTTCTTCTTCTTCTTCTTCTTCTTCTTCTTCTTCTTCTTCTTCTTCTTCTTCTTCTTCTTCTTCTTCTTCTTCTTCTTCTTCTTCTTCTTCTTCTTCTTCTTCTTCTTCTTCTTCTTCTTCTTCTTCTTCTTCTTCTTCTTCTTCTTCTTCTTCTTCTTCTTCTTCTTCTTCTTCTTCTTCTTCTTCTTCTTCTTCTTCTTCTTCTTCTTCTTCTCCTTCTTCTTCTTCTTCTCCTTCCTCCTCCTCCTCCTCCCCCTCCTTGCAAATCCCATTTCCTTCTAGCACTGATGATGTTACTTAGTGGAATAATGAACCACCAAGCTCAGAGAGCACCAAGGACCCCACAGTTCAACCCTAAAAAACATTCTCTCCTACCAGCCCTAACTTACTCTTTGCTCTAATTTCAGGTTTGGTTTTCAACTTGCCTAACTATTTAGTTGCCCCCACAAATCCCCATTCATTTCAAAAGCTCTCTGTAGTTCTGCCCTGAAATGACTGGTGAGATTATTTCACTAGAAACCAAAATGAATTTGACGGAATAATCTGATGCTAATGAACGTCTAACAATCTGCATGTGCTTTTAATGAATACATAATGAGCTAAAATAAGAGTTTCATAACAACAGTGACAATAATTGAATAACAGAAACAATTAAGCATCCTGAGAGCTGAGAGACCTGTGTTCTGATTTGGGTTGGAACCACTATGCTATATATTTATAGATGGGCTGGGCTGAGAGAGTGATTGGCTCAAAGTCACCCACCTGGCTTTCATGCCTACAGTGGGACTAGAATTCACCATCTCCTGGTGATTGGCTCAAAGTCACCCAGCTGGCTTTCATGCCTAAAGCGGGACTAGAACTCACCGTCTCCTGGTGATTGGCCCAAAGTCACCCAGCTGGCTTTCATGCCTAAGGCGGGACTAGAACTCACCGTCTCCTGGTGATTGGCCCAAAGTCACCCAGCTAGCTTTCATGCCTAAAGCGGGACTAGAACTCACCGTCTCCTGGTGATTGGCCCAAAGTCATCCAGCTGACTTTCATGCCTAAGGCAGGACTAGAACTCACCGTCTCCTGGTGATTAGCCCAAAGTCACCCAGCTGGCTTTCATGCCTAAGGCGGGGCTAGAACTCACTGTCTCCTGGTGATTGGCTCAAAGTCACCCAGCTGGCTTTCATGCCTAAGGCGGGGCTAGAACTCACCGTCTCCTGGTGATTGGCCCAAAGTCACCCAGCTGGCTTTCATGCCTAAGGCGGGACTAGAACTCACCGTCTCCTGGTGATTGGCCCAAAGTCACCCAGCTGGCTTTCATGCCTAAAGCGGGACTAGAACTCACCGTCTCCTGGTGATTGGCCCAAAGTCATCCAGCTGACTTTCATGCCTAAGGCGGGACTAGAACTCACCGTCTCCTGGTGATTGGCCCAAAGTCACCCAGCTGGCTTTCATGCCTAAGGCGGGACTAGAACTCACCGTCTCCTGGTGATTGGCCCAAAGTCACCCAGCTGGCTTTCATGCCTAAAGCGGGACTAGAACTCACCGTCTCCTGGTGATTGGCCCAAAGTCACCCAGCTGGCTTTCATGCCTAAAGCGGGACTAGAACTCACCGTCTCCTGGTGATTGGCCCAAAGTCATCCAGCTGACTTTCATGCCTAAGGCGGGACTAGAACTCACCGTCTCCTGGTGATTGGCCCAAAGTCACCCAGCTGGCTTTCATGCCTAAGGCGGGACTAGAACTCACCGTCTCCTGGTGATTGGCCCAAAGTCACCCAGCTGGCTTTCATGCCTAAGGCGGGGCTAGAACTCACTGTCTCCTGGTGATTGGCCCAAAGTCACCCATCTGGCTTTCATGCCTAAGGCGGCACTAGAACTCACCGTCTCCCAGTGACTGGCTCAAAGTCACCCAATCGCCTTTCGCACCCAAGGCAAAACTAGAATTCACAGTCTCCCAGTTTGTAGGCCAGCGCCTTAAAATATACATTCATGGCCATGAATTTGCGAGAATTCATTTCACATCAGCTTTGTTGGGAGGTCCAATTTTGAGCTCCAGGTCAGGATTAGCCGGGAGAATAAATATACCTCGATGTCTAATTGAAGGCCATTGTCATTCAACATCAGCCAGACGTCAAATAATTCAAACAATTTTCCATTAAAAACAGTGTCAGCAGGCAAGGCATCAGTTTCTATAAACCAAATGGGTTTGGGTGTTTTTAATTTCTTTGTTGTTTTTTTTTCTCCCCCTCTTTCATTTGTTCTCCGGTGCCGGCGAGATTATATTAAAAAATCATCAACAACAAAAGTCACGTGATCTTCCTAATCCATATCACCGTGCATTAGAGACTTTTTTCTCCGTTTTGATAGAGACGAACAAAATATTGAACTCAGTGGGGGTATTGCCCTCTCTTAAAACACACCCTCCCTCTCTCACACACATGCCGATTATAATAATACCCCTGCCCATTTCTAAAAAAAAAAAGCCAAAATGTTCAGATAATTAAAATAGGAAACAAACAGCAATTGCATTCCGACTTCAATTTTGCAAATCCCTTAAAGGGAGAGAAAAATGGTCATTTCATAGAGATATGGTGTTTGATAATATGTGATAAGGACTCGGGGAGGAGAAGAACTGGCAGATTAAAGAAAGATAAAGGCACTGATGTTCGCATTCTGAACATGATTAGAAACGGTAAAATGGCACAAGGAGGAATTTTTGGTCCCAGGTGAATAAATAAAACCGTTATGATAGCCACATCGTAAGGGAAAGGGAAGAAATTTCTTAAATCAATAATTTTTAGAAACAATAGGAAGCCGGCAAGATGAGAACCTATTAACAGTCAGTGGGTTTTCCCTCCTTCCCCCTCTTGTTTGATTTATTGAAACCAGAGGTAGACTTTCTGGAACATGAAGGTCGTATATGGTTGTAAGCAGAGGTGAGATTCAAATTTTTGTGAATTTCTGTGGGCACGGCCTAATTTGTGGGTGTGGCTTGGTGGTCATGTCACCACCTAATTTGTGGGTGTGGCTTGTATGTAAATATTTATGTAAAAACTGAATTTTTCATAAAAAAAGAGCAACTTTTACCCAAAATCAGGCAAAGCAGGCAGGCAGACTGAGTTGCTCACAGAATCACAGATTCACTCAGAGATCTACCTTTCTGCAATCTGCTGCCTGAGTCTGCACTGAAAAATAGAAGCTTCAGTCCTAAGGAAGGTTCAGCTCTGCTTTAAGATTAGCTAGAAAGCAAGAAATCCAACGATTTCCTGCTTTCTAGCTAATCTAAACCTCCCAGCTGATGGTTGGGAGGGAAAAAAAAGTAAAAATAGCAACTTAGCAGGCAAGTTTGATGGAGTGCATGTCAGGTAATGAGTGAGTGGGCAGGGAGGAGAGGGGTGGAGCCAGCCAGTGGCATGATTTGCCGGTTCTCCAGCAAATCATGCCAAACTGGGCAAAATCATAACAACCTGGTTGTGAGATACTTTCTTGTGGACCTCAGGCATGGGACATTCGGGAGATCTGAATCATATGAGATCTTGATTCCCAGATCATTTCAGAATAACAGAATGACAGAGTTGGAAGGGCCCTTTGAGGTCTTCTAGTCCAACCCTCAAATGGGATTTTAAATGGGGTTTTTAGATTAGTTGGGATGGGTGCACAAAGTTTTAATTTATTTTAATTGGGGTTTTTAGATTTTTATAGGGACAGCCTAGGGTTTAATTCTTTTTTAACTATTTATATTTGTATACATGTATTTTAGTTGGCTGTTCACCGCCCTGAGTCCTTCGGGAGAAGGGCGGTATATAAAACCTAAAATAAATAAATAAAATAAAAATAAATAAATAAATAAAACCCCCTGCTCAAACAAGGAGACCCTATTTTACTTTGGACAAATAGCTCATTCCATGATTTCCCTGAAGCTGTTTTCATTTGCTTCGGGACTGAAAATGATTGTTCAATTTCTTCTTAAAAACTTCCAGTGATGGAGCACCCGAAACTTCTTATGTTGGATCTTATAATTCATGATGAAGGTATTTTATTTTTTCTTATGTACACTGAGATCATACACACCAAAGACAAATTCCTTGTGTATCCAATCACACTTGGCCAATAAATAATTCTATTCTATTCTATTCTATTCTATTCTATTCTATTCTATTCTATTCTATGCTATGCTATGCTATGCTATGCTGCCCTGCCCTGTCCTATTCTAATTCTATTCTGGAAGCAAGCCGGTTAATTCTTCTCACCGTTAGGAAGTTTCTCCTTAATTCTAGATTTCCTCTCTCCTTAATTAGTTTCTTTTTTTGTCTACTGAAATTAGACTAACAGAATAATCAAGTTGGAAGGGATCTTGGAGGTCTTCTAGTCCAATCCCCTGCTCAAGCAAGAGACCCTATTCTATTTTGGACAAACAACTAATTTATTGTTCTGCCATTTCCTACACCTCAGATAACTTCCATTTGCTTCAGAACACAAGACACCATGAGATATATCACCCTGAGAAACAGCGGTGGCTCAAATCCACCAATGACAAACTCTATGGTTAAAGTTGTGTGGATAGTGTGTCCAGGACTTCAATGAATCCAAGACTTTAACTCCCACAATACAGTGGGTCTAAAAGGTGATACAAATAGTGTGTTTCTGATTACAATTTAAGACTTTAGTAACTCCTATAACACAGTGGCTCTCATCTCACAAACTCTTCCTCAGTTAACAAAAATAACACCATAATCCAATTCCTCTTACATCTACATTAACTCACACAATTATATTACAAAGATTTAAGTGAATTGACTTAATAGAAGTGAATCTATAAGTGAATTGTGAGTTAATAAGTGAACTGTTTTAACTAGAAAATTAAGCAACGATGTTAATTTCCAAGTCTTCCTTCAACTGGAAGTCAAGAAATTATAGAATATAAAAAGAGAGGTAATTTCCCTGGATAATTATAATTTTAGTTGATGGTGGGAAGGAAGGAAGGGAGGGAAAGAGGGGGAGGGGGAGGGGGAAGAAAGGAAGGGAGTAAGGAAAGGGAGGGGAAGGAAGGAAGGAAGGAAGGAAGGAAGGAAGGAAGGAAGGAAGGAAGGAAGGAAGGAAGGAAGGAAGGAAGGAAATTTTTCCCAACTTTTTTCTGAGTGTTTACAAGCTATCAAAAGTTTTCCAAACTCGAAATAAAACCCAAAATCTTTTGAATCCATATGCTATCCCACAGAGTTTCTCACAAGAAGTTAGTCACTCAGTCCTTCAACACCCATTTTCCTGCACCTTTCTGTAATCTACGGATTACGGAAAAAGAAATTCAGTTCATATTTTTTAATCCTAAATGAACTTGAACTGGAGCGATTTTTGAACTGATATGCAAACTCAAACCCAGCCCCCCCTTTTTTTAGAAAGATGGACTTGTTGATTTTTCTGCAGTTGGAAAAAAAAAATGCATAAGGAAACACAAGGAAGGGAAAAGGCACACCAGAACATGACTATTGGCAAAAAACCTAGTGTTCTCATGAGAAGAAAATTGTGGGTAAAAAGCACGCCTAGGGCAAATAATGTAGAAATATTAGGACAGATGTTTGATGAAAACGCACGGGTATTTTCATATTTTATTTTAATTGCCAACTGAGGTGGAAATGGGACAATTATCTAATTCATGTTCCCTTTGGCTCGTGTTTCTTTTGTACTGTATTTCAGAAGGAAATACAATTATGGGTTAATTACAGGTTTTTTGTGAGCACCACATATTCTACTCCAGAGACTGTAGTCCCAGCAGCGGTCTTAGATACTAATAGTGAAGAAATCTTGCAGCATGGATGCTGGGGTAAATGTCAATGAAGATTTTCAGTCATCCACATCATGGTTCTGCCAAAGGTGTTTTCTCAAAATGCAACTAGGCTTTGTTTTCCCTTGAAGATGTTTCATTTCTCATCCAAGAAGCTGTTTCTTCTGAACCGAAGAAGCTTCTTAGATGAGAAGCAAAATGTCTTCAATGAAAAACAAAGTCCAGTTGCCTTTTGGGGAAAAAAACCCAGCATCTTTGGGACAATCAGTTGATCAATCAATTTGTAGGAAGCAACAACAGATACTGCTTGTAGAGTTCACTTGGAGGTGGAACAAAAGCTGTTTCCAAAGCTGTTGGAACTCACCCTGATTTCTATTTCATTTTTATGTCTTTCTTTTTATTTTTGCCGTTGTTGCTGTCTTTCTTCTGATGTTGGAAGTGTCTGAAAAAAGGTGAATAGTGGGGAATCCACGTCCTGTCAAGCAAATGAGGAGATTCAGAAAATGAAGAATGAAAGAAGCTCCTTGGATGAGAAGGGAAACATCTTCAAGGAAAAAAGCCATATCCGGTTGCCTGTTTTGGGGGGGAGGAAACACTTTTGGGGTGCTGGGGCAGATCATTCCCTTAACAATTGGAAAATAGGAAATGGCTTGAGGGACTCCCAAACTTTTCAGAACCATGCAGCAATAGATTTTTTTTTTTTTAAAGGATTGCAAAAATTTCCAGCAGGTCAATTAAACGTTAAGTCAGAAAAAGACTTTCAGCCTGGAACCTTCATGCATCCTTCAGCTTCATTCAATAATGTCTGGCTCCCATTTATTACTTTAACTATCTAGAGCTGAAACAATCCTTAAAAGTTCCCTAAGCATTCCTCAGGTCAATAAAGCCAATTGGAAAAGAACTTTGAGTGGATCCATTAGCAAATAACTTTGACTACAAATGCTGGCATGGCACATTACCGAATGTAACTAAAGTTTTCCTCCAAGGCAGCTTATGAAGAGGAGCTGAAAGAGGTTACAGTCAAAATGACAGGCAGATTTCAGGATTTTGTGGGGGTGTTTTTTGGGGGGGGAGGCTGGCAGAGGAGGTATTTAGAATATCTACTGAAAAGACAGCAAACCCAGACCTAATGGAAGAGAGTCTTTGTACCTCAATGTTGAACTTTGGGGTCCTTGGTGCTTCCTGAGCTTGGAGGTTGTCTTCAGATGTTTCGTTGTCCAGTTAAGTGTTAGAAGAGAGTGGGAGAGGAGAGGAGAAGAAGGAGAAAGGGAAGGAGGAAGATGAAGAAGAGAAGGAGGAGGAGGAGAGGAGGAAGAGAAGGAGGAAGAGGAGAAGAAGAAGAGGAGGAGGAAGAAGAAGAAGAGGAAGAGGAGAAGGAAAAGGTGTGGTTGAATGCAAAATGTTTCATTAGTTGGCTAGGTAACATAATTAGTACTTAGAAGGGAATGGGGTTTGCAGAGAGGAGAAAAAGGAGAAAGGGAGGGGAAGAAAAAGAGGAGTAGGAGTAGGAGGGGAGGAAGAGAAGGAGAAGGAGAAGAAGAAGGGGAACAAGAAAAGGAAGAAGAAGAAGAGGTAACATCATCAGTTCACTGATTATCATACTTGGTCAATAACCAGCATTGATCATGTTACCTAGTTTGGTAGTGAAATGGTCTTCAAGAAAAAAACCAAGCTCAGAGAGCATTCAGGATCCAACAAACTCAAATCTACACAGGTAACTGAATATTTAAAGACTCTCCGGGAACCCAACTCTATCCCAAGTCCATCAACTTTCCCACACAAGGTGTGGGCTGAATTCTTCTCCTACACTATGCTGGAGTCTGAGTAACTAGGCTGTGCCATCTGCAAAGAGTGGGCTAGTGGACATGTGAATGACATATCAGCCTACTATGAGTAAGCCAGAGCATTTGAAGGGAGGTGGCATTGGCGCCTTATCATGTCACATGGATGGCCACCAGTTGGCTAAAAAGGACTCTGCCAAAAAATTGCTTTGTTTGCGTGTGTGTGTGTGTATTTAAAAAAACCTCATCTCGCTAAATTGGATGGGGGGTGGAATTAAAGGGCATCAATAAAATAAGTGAATGGGATTGTCTCATGCTGCATTCTAAGGATGGAGAGAGAAACTTTAACAGGTTCCAAGGAGGGAGGGGATTGACAGGAGAATAGAATAAAATAGCATAGAATAGAAATTGGAATAGAATAGAATATAGAATAGAATAGAAATACTGGAGTGAAAATAGAATAGAATAGAAATTGGAATAGAATAGAATTTAGAATAGAATAGAAATACTGGAGTGCAAATTAGAATAGAATAGAAATTGGAATAGAATAGAATATAGAATAGAATAGAAATACTAGAGTGCAAATTAGAATAGAATAGAATAGAAATTGGAATAGAATAGAATATAGAATAGAATAGAAATACTAGAGTGCAAATAGAATAGAATAGAATAGAAATTGGAATAGAATAGAATATAGAATAGAAATACTGGAGTGCAAATTAGAATAGAATAGAATAGAAATTGGAATAGAATAGAATATAGAATAGAATAGAAATACTAGAGTGCAAATAGAATAGAATAGAAATTGGAATAGAATAGAATGGAGAGATGTAAAACTGATCTGAATAAGATTCAGACTGAACTGTCCTTTCTTATAATGTATTTCTTCCCACAAAGAAAAAAAAAGATGATTTCCCTCCCAGCTCCTGAACATCTTAAGGGAACCTTATCTGCAGCTCCATCAATTCCTTTGGTAGTTTTTCTGTTCAGCTTCCCCTCCTTACTTGTTGCGGTAACTGTAGAAAGAACTACAAAAATCCCAATCTATTCAGCAGATGCTTTCTTTTCTAGTTTTACTCTGTGTCCCTCTGTGAAGAATGCAGCTTAACCAGGTTTTTAAATTCTCCCTCTTGCCATTGCCAAAGCCCTGCACCTGTGAACGGGTGTATATAATTTGGTCTCACAAACTTTTGCGGCCTATGGCAGTCACCACGACTGGAGTCTGTGGCTTTCCTGTCAGATCTTCCTTTCCTAGCAAAAACTCTCAGTAGCATCACTTTGCTCAATTAAATAGAATTAAAGTTGCAACCCCGGTTGGAGTCCAGAATGCGGAAATCGAATTGGAGATGGCCTGAAGCATCATGAGGAGAGGCATCGTGGATGCTACTTGGGTTGATGGCACTGGAAAAATGGCAGCTGGCAATGGCTGTTTTCAAGGAGGATGTGGGATAGAATAACAGAGTTGGAAGAGACCTTGGAGGTCTTCTAGTCCAACCCCCTGCCTAGGCAGGAAAACCCTATACCATTTCAGACAAATGGTTATCCAACAATTTCTCCTTAGTTCTAGGTTGCTTCTGTCCTTGGTTAGTTTCCACCCATTGCTTCTTGTCCTGCCTTCAGGCGCTTTGGAGAATAGCTTGACCCCCTCTTCTTTGTGGCAGCCCCTCAAATATTGGAAGGCTGCTATCATGTCTCCCCTGGTTCTTCTCTTCATTAGACTAGACATACCCAGTTCCTGCAATCATTCTTTCTATGTTTTAGCCTCCAGTCCTCTAATCATCTTTGTATTTCATTTTGTCATGGAATAGAGCAAGGCAGAGGCCCAGCCAGCTGGGTGCTGGGAGGGAAAGAGTCAGGTGACAGAGGCAAAAACCAGAACCAGGAACCATAAAGAATTGTCACAATTCGCTCCCTCACCAGGAAGGTTAAAAATGGATAACATTTGTCTGAAATGGTCTAGGAGGTTGGACTAAAAGATTTCCAAGATCCTTTCCAAATCTGTTATTTTGTTAGATGACCCTGTCTACTGGGAAGAAGATGTCTGTTGGATGATCAAGCCCCAATCAAGGAATATATTGTCCCTAAACACCTGCTCAAACCAGTGATATACATTTTGTTGTTGGACAAAAGCAGGCAGAGGTGGAAAGTGGACTGAAGCATGTCATCAGCTTAGAGTCATTAATTTCACATAAGAAGTCCAAGTCTAACTCCAATTGAGTTGCACTGATCCTTATCTGGTGCCAGTTTAGTATTGAAATTGAGTTGACTACATTCTATACAATAAATTTTTTAAACTGCAACTTGATATGTGTCCTGATCCTTTGTCCCTGCATCAGAACCCAATTTAGTTCATTTTCACATAAATTCACTTTCTGGTTCTCCCCACCTTTGAATCAACCCAGATACCAAAATATCTCCAAACTTGACCATATCTTTTTCCATTCTAGACTAACGTTGTCCGTGTTGTTTATTGGAGGAAAGGCAACCAACCAGGTTTAAATAACTCTTACAAACAGGTGTAGAATATTTTCCATATGCATCCAATGGGTGTATTTTGGAAAATAAGAAAAATCAAAATGAAAGGAAGGCAGGGAGGGAATTTCTCCTTGGTTTGTAATGTCGGCTGGAGAAGTCTTAGAAGCAATTGGGCCAGAGGTCTACAAATATCAGTTTGGGTCACTGATAGGTCAGAATGATCAGTGGAAGTGAGATGATGGATCACGACTTCTGCAGAGTCTGGCAAATGAGTAGTTAGTGAGTTGACCTCAAGCTGCATCTATGACAATCAAATCAATGGCTTAATTTTTCCTCCAAGTTACCATGGGTCATTTTAATTTTCTCAGACCGGCTCTTCAGGCATAGTGGGACATCTGCTTGCTTCAATTATTGCTTTGGAGAGCTGCAAGAAGTGAACATTTTCGTAATGAAATGAAAAAAAGGCAATCGGTATCCTAACGTATCTCACTGATTTTCCAAATCCATAAACCTTGGCAACTCCGTCTGGGCTTTCTCCGTGTCCGGATCTAAAAGAGATTTTAGAATACAATCATTGAACTGGAAGTGACCTCAGAGGTCTTCTAGTCCAACCCCTGCTCAACGCAGGAGATTTTATTTGACCATCCCATGCATTTGCACCAAGACAAATGCCTTGTGGGTCCAATCACACTTGGTCAATAAAAAGAATTCTAATTCTAAATGGTTGTCTGGTCTATTTTTGAAAACGTCCAATGATGGAGCACCCACAATTCCAGGAAGCAAACTATTCCACTGATTAATTGTTGTTGTTAGTTGCGAAGTCATGTCCGACCCATCGCGACTCCATGGACAACGTTCCTCCAGGCCTCCCTATCCTCTACCATCTTCTGGAGTCCATTTAAACTCATGCCGACTGCTTCAGTGACTCCATCCAGCCATCTCCTTCCCTGTCATCCTCTTTTTCTTCTATTGTCCTCAATCTTTCCCAGCATTAGGCTCTTCTCCAGGGAGTCCTTCCTTCTCATGAGGTGGCCAAAGTCTTTGAGTTTCATAATTGTTAATAAATTCAAATCTCAAATTCAGAATCGAGTTGGAAGGGAACTTGGCGGTCTATTAGTCCAACTGCCTGCTCAACAGGAAACCTTAGACCATTTTAGACAAGTGACTTGTCCAGTCTCTTCTTGAAAACCTCCAGTGATGAAGTACCCACAACTTTTGGAGGCAAAGCTGTTCCACTGGTTAATTGTCCTCACTGTTAGGAAGTTTCTCCTTAATTCCAAGTTGCTTCTCTCCTTGATTAGTTTCCATCTGTCACTTCTTGTCTTAGATTGTCCAAGTCCCAAGTTGGAAAACAAACCGAGATGCTGACCTATTTGAACAGGATGGCATTAGGGCTTCTTTGATGCACACACACACACACAGAGGCATCTGGGTCCCGACGTCAATATTGTTGCATAATTAATGCAAGGTCTTATCTAAGGCATACTGGAGTGGGACAGAGTGTTTTCAAAAATCAATTTTATGCCTGAATTACAAACATTACAAATTGAACCCGATAAAGGAGGAGGGAATCTCGTACGGGCAAACGAAGGAGGGAAGTGTCTTAATTAAGCTACAAAGCTCATCCCAAAAATCTTAGCTCTGCTTCGTTCGGAGATCACCTGGCCTTGGGCTTCCATTTTTTTGCGGACATGAAGGTGAACGAAAAAAGAGAAGAGGATTGAAGCACCTGGCAGACAAGGAGTACTGAATTGATTTACCCTTGTAACAGGAACTGCAAATATGAAAATGTAATTATTCTCCAAAGTCTTGTTGCTGAAGGCATCACCGGTTCTCCCAAACATGCGTTTTCAAGAGGCAACTGGCTCTCTTTGTTTTTCCTTGCAGGTATTTAACTTCTCATCTAAGGAGGTTCCTCAGTTCTGTTCTGTTCAGTTCGGAAAAACGGAAGGAGCTTCTTGGATCAGTGGTGGACCATGAGAAAATTTTGGTGGTCCGCAGAGAAATGTCCCCTCCCCAAATTACTCCCCCCAAAGCAGTTAATCCGGGTTGCACGGGAACACAAGGCTGCGCTGCCCACATGGCACCCACCTGCTGGCCCCCACCCTTCAACCGAGTGCAAACCTTGAGTAGAGCCACGTGAGCTGCAACTGGAAGATGAGACCAACGGCTGGGGAGGGAAATCTGCCCCGGGGTGGCTTGCTGACGTTGGTGGGAAAGTCGGTCCTATATTCCAGAGCTGCAGGAGTCAAGGACTGGCCCTTTGGTCATCCCGGAGCAGCTGTTCCTCCACCCGGGTGCACCAGCCTGCCATGGACTGGAGGGCCAGTCCTGTGACTACGGCAGCTCTGGAATATGGGACTGACTTTCCTACCAACGTCAGCAAGTCACCGTCAGTCAAAATTCATATTAGTGGTCCCCGGGATTTAAAATTATGAGTTTGGTGATCCCTGAGGTCCAAAAGGTTGGCGACCCCTGGACTAGATGACAATGTCTATGGAGATTCTCAGTCCTTCAGGTCATGGTTGTCCCAAAGGTGTCTTTTCAAGAGGCAACTGGACTTTCTGGTTTTTCTTTGAAGAGGTTTCGCTTCTCCTCCAAGAAGCTTCTTCAGCTCTTGCATAGCTAAATATCTATGGAGATTTTCAACCATCCAGGTCATGGTTGTCCCAAAGGTGCTTTTTCAAGAGGCAACTGGAATTTCTGTTTTTTCTTTGAAGGCATTTTACTTCTCATCCAAGAAGCTTCTTCAGCCAATCTGCTCCTCAAGCAGGAAACCCTATACCATTTCAGACAAATGATTGTCTAATCTCTTCTTAAGAACCTCCAGTGTGGAAGCACCCACAACTTATGGAGGCATGGTATTCCACTGATGCATTGATCTGGGATCATAGAATAATAGAGTTGGAAGGAACCTAGAATGTCTTCAACCCCCTGCTGAAACAGGAGATGCTAAGCCATTTCAGACAAAACAGTTTTCCAATCTCTTCTTGAAAACCTTCAGTGTTTGGAGCACCCCATTTGTCATTTTAAGTTTCTAATGTGTAGGTTTTGTAAAATTTCATAAAATTATTCTGAAACCAAGAACCATTTTTGTAGATTTCCTGGGGCAGATTTTTATTTTATTTTATTTGCTATGGGCTCATGCAGATTTTTTTTTTTTAATGTGCCCAAAGCCCCAAGGCATAGTAAAACAGTTGAAATTTCTCTCTGTGCCACACTTTCAGTTCAGTTAAGAAACTCACACTAGGTTTACTGCGATCTGAACATGACCTCGTCTTTATTTCTGGCAGAGACACCTGGTACAAAATTCACAGTAGGCTCCCTTTCAACATTTGGCGCTTTTGAGTTTTTCTGTTTTACACCGTCTAGCTAATGGTACTGACCTACCTTGGAGGGTGCTGCAAGGCTGAGTTAATTAACTTTTTAAAAAGTGCTTTGGTTCAGCTTCTGTGTGAGTGGGAGAGGGAGAGAGAGAGAGAGAGAAAGGAGAGAATTCAGATATCTTCTAACGCATGTCACAACAATCCAACCTCAGTGTGTTAGGCTGAATCTAGGAAAAAATGTTTGCTTTGATTTTAATATTAATGGTTTGGAAGCTGAACCCTCAAAGGGGCTGTGTAGATATTCAAAGGGAGAAACTGATCTGAAGGCCCTTTCTCAGAATTTTCTTCCTCGAATGAATTTGTTCAAGAAAGGCAATGGGTTGACTCCACGGCTAATCTCCAAAGACTGAAATGGAAAATCGTCTAAAGGTAAATTGAAGATCTGTAAAATGATTCCAATCTTTGGGTGATATTCCAGAGGTTAAAGATGTGACAAAGTGACAATTACGGCTAATCCCAACCATGTGAAATGCCCATGCAAGTACTGAGATGGAGAGAAATAGCTTTCCAGATGTGGCTGAGCTAGAGCCTATTCTAACCAGCGTAGCCAAAGATGGCACCTGCTAAGAGTCCACCCAAATCTTGTGGATCATGGGTTCCTCATTCCTATGTTAACACCAAGATTGAACCATTGTGGGGAAAATGGTCAGGAATGGGAGAAAGAACAAATAACACTGGCAAACTGCCAGTTAGGCTAGAAGGAGGGGTAAAACAGGGATCTAGCTTGGAATCATTGCACAGACGCAAGCAACATAAGATCCATGAAGCTTTATCTGGTCACTCCCAGGGGAAGACAAGCAGTTTAGTGCAATTCTTGTAGCATGGGCAATAGGTAATAAAGTTACTGACTATAGCTGTTCAAGAGCAACTCGGGTTGCTTGCATCTGGATAAATAATCAAGAAATAAAGCCAACAAGCTGATTGGCAGAGTATCTTATAAATGGCAGAAAAACCAGGAAGGAGCATTTTAAGATTCTGCCTTTATTATCTCTCTAAAAACAAGAGATAAACATTCTGCAGTTTTCGGGATTCTGTGTTTATCCAAGGTTATGTAGGCTGAAAGGGATGCAGTGGCTCAGTGGCCAAGATGCTAAGCTTGTCGATCTGAAAGTTCGACAGCTTGGCGGTTCGAATCCCTAGCACCATGTAATGGAATGAGCTCCTGTTACTTGTCCCAGCTTCTGCCAACCTAGCAGTTTGAAAGCATGTAAAAATGCAAGTAGAAAAATAGGGACCCTTTTGGTGGGAGGGGAACAGTGTTCTGTGTGCCTTCGAAGGCATTTAGTCATACCGGCCACATGACCATGGAGACATCTGTGGACAGCACTGGCTCTTCAGCTTTGTAACAGAGATGAGCACCATCCCCTAGAGCTGGAAATGACTAGCATGTATGTGCGAGCGGAACCTTTATCTTTACCTACGTAGGCTGAGCCTGATGGAGGGGTCAAACGTGTCGTAAGTCATGAGTCCCTGTGTGCCCACAAGAGAACTAAGTCCAGCCCATCTTGAATGCCTCTTACTTCCAGCTCAATTCCCTTGACTGCTAGTAGTTCAAATTTTTGCAGAGAGCTTAAGCTAGCAATAAATCTTTATACTCATTTGAACTGCCTGAATCTCCTGATTTCCCTGGAGATTAGCATTAAAGACATCTCCCTGAAATCTATGTACTGTAGGTCTAGCTTTCTTGATCTTGTCCACTTGGGAGGGATCTGATGGAGAGGAATCACCTGGAGAGGATTCTTATCTTGATTTATCAAAGGAGTTGGACAGTTTGAAGATCCACAGCGGTACTAAAATATCCTAAGCTTGGATCTAAATGAAATTCCCTAGCTGAGCTACTAATTAATAGCACCCAGGCTGCTCAAACCATTATTTCTTGTGCTGGTCTATTTTCCTTCAAATATCAGGAGGGACATTATGTAATGGTTGCAGGAATTGGGTCTGGCTAGCCTAGAGAAAAGAAGGACTAGGGGTAACATGACAGCAGGATTCCAGAATTTGAGGGAATGACAAAAAAGAAGAGTTATCTTTCAAAGCACCAGAAGGCAAGACAAGAAACAATGGATGGAAACTAATCAAGGAGAGAAGCAACCTGGAATTAAGGAGAAACTTCCTAACAGTGAGGACAACTAACCAGTGAAACAGCTTATCTCCAGAAATCATTTGTGTTCCATCACTGGAAGTTTTTAAGACAAGACTGGATAATCATTTGTCTGAGATGGTATAGCAGGGGGCTGGACTAGAAGACCTCCAAGGTTCCTTCCAGCTCTATTCTGATTGATTGATGGATTGAATGCAGAAAGGAATGCCACCGACCAAAGCAGAGCACCACTTTTAGCCCAAACAGCCCCGTTCTTGCATGTACAGATGGAAGCATCTGCAGGCAGTGCAATTATAGTTTCATTCTCCAATCTTCTTGGAGGGAGGGGCAGGAGCTACGGCAAAATTACGCATCTCCCGGTCTGCATGATATTTACTTTAATAGCTATAAATTTACAGTTTATCCTGAAATCCTCTTCCTAGCTTCCATTAGTGGGAGGTTTTTATGGCCTGCCTGAATACCACACACATCTGCAGAGCGCACAACAAATGTGTGTTTTCTGTTGCTCCAGATGTGCCTGCTTCCCATCCGCTTTCAACATCGGTTGTGTACATGCAACACTGTGTGACAAGTTTAACATTCCCCTGTAGCCAGTGGTGGGACTCACATTTTTTTGCTACCAGTTCAGTGGGCGTGGCTAGGTGGGCGTGGCAGGGGAAGGATACTGCAAAATCTCCATTTCCTCCTCACCTCACTAACCTGCTTTCCAGCTCCGTTCTCCTGTGCAGGGCAACAAAAGGAGACCCAGCCGATCAGCTGGGACTCAATGGGAGGCAGAGAATAGATGGAGGCGGGGCCAGTCAGAAGTGGGATTTGCTGGTTCTCGGAACCACTCAAAATTTCCGCTACCGGTTCTCCAGAACCGGTCAGAACCTGCTGAATACCCACCTCTGCAGAGACCCCCTTCTCCCCTTCGGTTCCTACTGCAAACCTTATAAGCATTGAGCCAAGTGTTTTCTGAGCTGCCCTTGCTCAAGATCCCCCTTTGATTTTTTGGAGGGGGGGGACGGGAAAGATGTTTAAGGAGAGCTTAGAAGGCTAGCTCCCCCCACTCCTTGTTACCCAGCATGCCTTGGGCTGGGGGGGGTCCTTCTAGCTTCTCATAGCCTCGTCATTGGATAGCTTAATCTGGGTCACACAAACTCTGTTCCCGCTGCTAACTGCTTAGGGGATTCTGGGGCAGTGGGTATTCAATTTTTTTTTTTACTACCGGTCTGTGGGTGTGGCTTGGTGGGCATGGCAGGGGAAGGATACTGCAAAATCCCCATTCCCTCCCCACCCCACTAACCTGCTTTCCAGCTCCGTTCTCCTGTGCAGGGCAACCAAAGAAGACCCAGCTGATCAGCTGGGACTCAATGGGAGGGGGATAATAGATGGGGGTGGAGCCAACCAGAGGTGGTAATTGCCGGTTCTCCAAACTACTCAATATTTCCACTACCGGTTCTCCAGAACTGGTCAGAACCTGCTGAATACCCACCTCTGCTCGTAGCTCAGCTAAAACACTGAGACCTTTGCTTCAAGTTATCAAACCCCATTTTGGAAAGGGTAGGGGGAGTAAACCATTGCAGTTAGTCTTCGACTTATACATTTTTCACTTAGAGACCGTTCAAAGTTACAACGGCACCACAAAAAATGATGTACGGCTGTTTTCCACACTGAAGACTGTTGCAGCATCCCCATCATCATGTGATCAAAATTTAGGACACTCGACAACGGACTCAGAGTTATGATGGTCACAATGATCCCCTTTCACTCGACCTTCTGATGAGCAAAGTCGATGGGGAAGACAAAGTCGCTTAACAACCGTGTAACTAACTTAACAACTGCAGTGATGGGCTTAAATCACGGGGGCAAGAAAAGTCGTAAAATGTGTGGAGGAACTTGCTTAACCCCTGTCTCACTTAGCGACAGAGGTTTCGGGCTCAGTTATGGTTGTAAATTGAGAATCACCCAGATTTGTTTGTTGCAATCTCAAATCCATAAAACGGGAAGGGAGAGTTTTCCAGAAATTTTCAGCTGGCTACAAAAGAAGGAAGGTGAACATCTAAGGTTTCCATTCTGGATCAGTCTCTGGAGTGTCTCCATCCTCCAGATCGTGGTTGTCCCAAAGGTGATTTTTCCAGAGGCAACTGGACTTTCTGGTTTTGCTTTGAAGAGGTTTCGCTTCTCATCCAAGAAGCTTCTTCAGTTCTGGTATAGTTAAATGTCTTTGGAGATTCTCAGTCCTCCAGGTCAAGATTGTCCCAAAGGTGCTTTTTCAAGAGGCAACTGGACTTTCTGGTTTTTCTTTGAAGATGTTTCGCTTCTCATCCAAGAAACTTCTTCAGCTCTGGATCAGGTTTTTGAGAGAGAATGAGTAGCTAAACTGATTTTCAACCCAAACCTTGCTTCTTAGCCCTTTATTCCTGTGATTGGCTCAAGGGCTGGTTTCTAAAGTTTTGCACACCAGACCCCATCCATTCTGCAACTTACATCCCATCTAATTTCCATAAATTCTTTTTTTTTTTGCTACTCTTTATTTGGGGCATTACAAAAACCATCCCTGCAACATGCCTTCAGCGCCGGACGGCAAGAGGAAAAACTGTTCCAGCCTAATTCACTGTGTGGTATGTATGTCTTTTAATTATTTAGCAGGCCTCATGAATTCTAAATACATTTCATTATTTTGAGGTGAATCGGTTCCTAACCCTGGAGATGACCAGTGATTTATTTATAACACCAGTTTTTTTTTCCTTCTTACCATTTGTGCAGCATACCGATGAAAATTTCCATATCCTCCAGCTGGTTAAAGTTGATTTCAAGACCTCTGTTTTTTATCTGCACAACAAATGGAAGTTGGAGAACAGCTCCAGAAATGTCAACCAAGTTTTGGATGACTTGAAGTCTTATTTTTTTTTCAGGCTGTCTCGGAATTAAGCATTCGTGCTCATCGTTGCTTCTGAATCCCAAAGAACCTGCAACCCCATCCTTATGACACATCTGCCAACTAACCTATCTTTGCTTCTTTCTTCAATACCCACCGATTTTGCAAAAGTGAAGGTAGGACTCTCCAATTTTTCTCATTTTAGAAGTTCTTCCATCTCAGTTTCTGGGAGGTAAGACACAGCATTGATGGAATTCTAAAATTAATGAATAAGGATGAGAATCTACTCATCTCTTGTCTTATGAAGACTCATAGTCATCCAAGAGTTCATAGTTTTAAATTTCTAGGAACTCGTATTTCCAACAACCTTACTTGGTCGGTCTACACAATGGCCACTGCAAAGAGGGTCCAATAGCGCCTGCACTTTCTGAGGTTGCTGAAAAAGAGTGGTTTGGTGAGAAGTTGCTGGTTACTTTTTACCGGTCTACCTTCAAGAGCATACTGTGTAACGGTGTGGTATGCTGGGTGCTCTGCAGTGGATAAGAAGGTACTCCAGAGAGTTATAAACACAGCACAAGAAATCATCAGTTGCTCTCTTTCTTCTTTGGAAGAGATTGCGAAGACCAGACTCCTCTCTAGAACACTAAAAATCTCCACAGACCATTCTCATCCTGGACATTCATATTTTGATCTGTTACCATCAGGAAGGCATTATAGGTGTCTTAAAATGAGAACTAAATGACTAAAATGAGGTTTGGTTCTACAACCCAACAGGACAGACACAGACCTCAGAGGATAATTAGGACTGCAGAAAAAACAATTACTACCCACCTGTCTTCAATCGAGGACCTGTATTCTGCACGAGTCAAAAAGAGGGCTGTGAAAATATCTACACACACCTCACATCCCAGATATAAACTGTTTCAACTCCTTCCCTCAAAATGACACTATAGAGCACTGCACAACAGAACAACTAGACACAAGGACAGTTTTCCCCCGAAAGCCATCACTCTGCTAAACAAATAATTCCCTCAACACTGTTCAACTATTACAAAGTCTGCATTATTATTACTGCTAATCTTCTCATCCCTCCTTATCACCCATCCACTCCCACTTGTGATTGTAGGATTGTAACATTGTCCCTTGTATCCTTATGATTTATATTGACTGTTTTCTAGTATGATTCGATTGCTTATTGTACCCTATGACTATCATTAAGTGTTATACATTATGATTCTTAATTCTTAACAAATGTATCTTTTCTTTATGTATACTGACAGTATTTACACCAAGACAAATTCCTTGTGTGTCCAATCATACTTGGCCAATAAAAAGTATTCAATTCAGTTCAATTCTATTCTATTCTAATAGATTGAGAAACAGTTTCTTTTCCAAGGCAGTAATTGTCTTGAATCAAACACTGCATTTGTGATTTAGTCCTATTATTATTATACTTATTTTAATTTTTAAAACTCTATAGTGTGATTGTGATGTGGTATTTGGGGCACTGTGCTAGAGTAGCTTTCAAATTTCATTGTATTCGTGGAATGCAATGACAATAAAGGTATTCTAATATTCTAATTCTAAAAGGTCATGGTTGTCTTAAAGGGGCTTCTTCAAGAGCCAAGTAGACATTCTTGTTTTTCTTTGAAGACATTTCACTTCTCATCCAAGAAGCTTCTTCAGTTCTGGCATAGCTAAATGTCTATGGAGATTCTCAGTCATCCAGGTCATGGCTGTCTCAAAGGTGCTTCTTCAAGAGGCAAGTAGACTTCCTTGTTTTTCTCTGAAGACATTTTGCTTCTCATCTAAGAACCTTCTGCTTTGGCATAGCTAAATATCTATGGAGGTTCTCAATTCTCCAGGTCATGATTGTTCCAAAGGTACTTCTTCAAAAGGCAACTGGATTTTCTTGGATTTTTTCCTTGAAGCACTGTCCTCAAGGAAAACAGAAAGTTCAATTGCCTCTTGAATAATCAACTTTGGGACAATCATGACCTGGAGAATTGAGAACCTCCATAGATATTTCCTTCAGCTGTTTATTGTTATGCCAGGACCAACAATGATTTGCCTCTAGTTGCCTCTCCTGATGCAATTTTGACCATGCTCAACACCCAAGATCTGATTGTTCAGAGCTATTATTCCCTCCAAAGTTGATTGGTTGGTTGGTTCCTCATCCTTTGTCTATGGAAATTCTCAGCCATCTAGGTCATGGCTGTCCCCAAAGTGCTTTTTCAAAAGGCAACTGGACTTTATTTATTCCTTGAAGATGTTTTGCTTCTCATCCAAGAAGCTTCTTCAGTTTCAGAATGGAATCTTCAAGGAAAAACAAAGGAAGTCCTGTTGCCTCTTATAAAAGCACCTTTGGGATACTCTTGGTTCAATCTTCTCATGGACTTTAAAAATAAAAATAAAACCCATATTTCGGCGATGCTAATTTGATGATGTTCTAATTAGTCCTGTTATGTTTATTGAATGCTTGTAGCCTTCCAGTCTTTATAAAGCTCATTCAACACAGCCGCGGGAATTGTGTTTAAAGAAAAGGGAAATATGTATTTTTATTGCATTATTTTGAGAGGAATGATGTATTGTATTTTTCCCCCTAGAATTAGGATCCTTGTTCACTCATTTTTCTTTTAGTTTTCCTGGGCAGCAATTCAGGGGGAAATAATAGAATAATTAGGGATGTGGAAGGTCAGATTTTCATTCTAAATTTTTAGAAAAGAATAATAGCTTATAATTTTTTAAAAAAGATATACATGTGCACTCTCATATGCACAACAGTAATAACTGGGGCTCTTTTGTCATTATGGGACGTGCAATCTAAACCCTGAAGGGTTGTCTCAGAAAAATAACCTTTATTTGTTTGATTGCTTCTCTTCGGTTAATTTGACTTAATTACTATATTTTCCTATTAGGCTTTAATTACATACGGTATTTTCATTATGAAATATAATGTTTCTCAGAAAGCCGTGTCAAAAGCAGAGGGGATATTATGGGTTTTTGTATTTTACTTCATTAAACCTAGGATCAAAAGTTCTGTTTTTTTTTTACAAAAGTAGACATACAGATAGATAGTATTTTGCACTGCTAATTTGTTTTTATTCAATGATACCTGCCTACCTGCCTGCTTCTCTCTTTCTCTCTCTCTCCTATCTATCTATCTATCTATCTATCTATCTATCTATCTATCTATCTATCTATCTATCTATCTACTATCTATTTATCTATCTACCTATCTATCTCTCAACTATCTCGCTCTGCCTGCTTTCCTGCCTCTCTCTCTCATCTATCCCTCATCTATCTATCTATCTATCTATCTATCTATCTATCTATCATCTATCTATCTATCTATCTATCTATCTATCTATCATCTATCTATCTATCTATCTATCTATCTATCTATCTATCTATCTATCTATCTATCTACCTACCTACCTACCTACCTACCTACCTATCTATCTCACATCTATCTCGCTCTGCCTGCTTTCCTGCCTCTCTCTCTCATCTATCCCTCATCTATCTATCTATCTATCTATCTATCTATCTATCTATCTATCTATCTATCTATCTATCTATCTATTTACCTACCTACCTACCTACCTACCTATCTATCTCACATCTATCTCGCTCTGCCTGCTTTCCTGCCTCTCTCTCTCATCTATCCCTCATCTATCTATCTATCTATCTATCTATCTATCTATCTATCTATCTATCTACCTACCTACCTACCTACCTACCTATCTATCTCACATCTATCTCGCTCTGCCTGCTTTCCTGCCTCTCTCTCTCATCTATCCCTCATCTATCTATCTATCTATCTATCTATCTATCTATCTATCTATCTATCTATCTATCTATCTATCTATCTATCTATCTATCTATCTATCTATCATCTATCTCTCTCTCTCTCTCTCTATCTAATTTATCATTTATCTATCACCATCTATCTGTATGTCTGTCTATTTGTCTATCATCACCTCTGTGCTTCCTCTCTGTTGTACAAATAGAGGGGTATATAATATTCTTTTCAGGTTATGAATTACTAATTATGCTAGCAATGGGTAGAAGTCAAGTCTCCTTTAAGTTCAACTCAGCTTCTGTTGACTTCCTGAACACTTCCATATAATTTTGCAAGGCTACAGAACTGGTTTCATCTCTGCTTTCTTCCAGGAGGTTGTTTTGATCTTCCGGTCCAGCCTACCAAATTTCATAGTGGTCTCCTGACCCACCAGCTTTGACCCAGTTTGGCTTTTCGAGATAAGCCAAAGTCCACTAGTACAATCTGGTCCAAAGAGCTTCTTGGCTGCTGGCTAAAAACCAACATAAATACTAGACTAAATGTTCTCTAATTGGCTTGTTGAAGCTGGTGTGGACCCATATCTTTAATAATCACCTGACCTCAATTTGGGGGCAACTTTTGGAAGGATTCAGGGATAGTATGTGTGGCTACAAGTTTGTTAGCTGCTGTTCTCATTCATACAATGCATTTAACCTATTCTGCTTGCTGAATGCAACCATCTTTGCCAACAACTATAAATTACACTTCCAGGCTTACTTTGGACAAAATACTAAGCCAATAATCAAATGCAACAAACCTTTTAATAATAAATAACAGCCTAATATATTTTACTTCGAGGATACCACTGCCCAAGTCTCTCTTTCTTCCTTCCACTAATTTAGTGTCCTGTAAACTTTACACCAACCTCCATCTTATGATCTTTTCCTTTGTGGCTTAAGAGAAGACTTGAAATTGAATGCCATGATTTTACATGGACTGGAAAGAACTAGAAATTAGATTAAACTGTAGAAATAGAAACTAGAAATAACAAATAAAAGCAGTGACTCAAGTTTCTGCTAAACCAAACTCTCATTTTACATTTTTAAACTTCTTGAACGCTGCTCACCACAATAAAAAATGGATGTTAAATCCCAGCTCCCTCATTACTGTGAACCAGCCAAGTGTGACTCTCCAAAACATTAAAGAAAAGGTCCCTCATAAGTCACAAAACAACTGTCCACTTCTAAACAATGGATGGAAACTAATCAAGGAAAGAAGCAACCTGGAATTAAGGAGAAGCTTCCCAACTGTGAGGACAATCAATTGGTGGAACAGCTTGCTACCAGAAGTTGAGGGTGCTTCAACATTGGAGGTTTTTAAGAAGAGACTGGACAACCATTTGTCCAGAATTGTATAGGGTCTCCTGCTTGGCTGTCCAATTATTCTGGACAAGTAACTGTCCAATCTCTTCTTTAAACCCTCCAGTGATGGAGCATCCACAACTTCTGAGGCAAGTCATTCCACTGACTAATCAGGAAATTCTTCCTTAATTCTGAGTCTCTTCTTGATTAGTTTCCATCCATTCCTTCTTGTTGGACTAAAAGACCTCCACAGTCTCTTTGAACCCTATTATCCTTCCTTCCTTCCTTCCTTCCTTCCTTCCTTCCTTCCTTCCTTCCTTCCTTCCTTCCTTCCTCCCTCCCTCCCTCCCTCCCTCCCTTCCTTCCTCAAATGGTATAGTTCAGTGGTAGGGAACCTTGGCTCTTTTATCACTTATGGACTTCAACTCCCAGAATTCCTGAGTGAGCCATAAAAGGTTCCCCATCCCTGGCCTACTGGTTTTTCAGTTGTGAGGGAAATCAATTTTTGATTTGAATGGGATTGTTTAATATATAAATGTCCTAATTTTTGACTTGAATGATCAATATTCTTTATATGTCCTACATTTGTATATTAAACAGTCCCATTCAAGTCAAAAATTGATTTCCCTCACAACTGAAAAACCACTAGGCCAGGGATGGGGAACCTTTTATGGCTCACTCAGGAATTCTGGGAGTTGAAGTCCATCAGTGATAAAAGAGCCAAGGTTCCCTACCGCTGGTATAGGGTCTCCTGCTTGAGCAGGGGGTTGGACTAGAAGACCTCCAAGGTCCCTTCCAGCTCTATTCTGATTGGTTGGTTGATATTCTAAAAGAGTACCTTGGATGTTATAAAAGGAAAAGTTGATGTATTTTCCCAAAGGATGGAGCAGGGAGGGAAGAAAGGACTCTCCGAATCAACCCTTGCTTATTCGGCAGGCATACAATTTCCTAGTTGCATATTCTAATCCATTTCTCTTGCCTGTGATTTAATGCACCCGTTAAGGCTTTTGATGTCAGCCTCCCCGAAAAGAGAAAAAAATTAAAAATTCATTGCTGACCTTTGCATGGCATGGCACTTTCTCAAACAGTTGCATTTGGCTGGTGCATCAGGGTCCAGATTTTAGAGGGTTTTCCGGCAAAGGAAGGAGGGAGAAGCCTGGGAAAAGAAGAGGGAGATTTTGAGGGTCAGAGGCATAAAGTCAAATCTCCCCAGAAGACAAATGAAAAACAAGCAAGCTCAGCAAAGATGCTCAGAATTCGAGAACCGGGTTGTGAAAACAAGCCAAGCTTTTGACAATCAAAAAGGGAGGAATGCAAAAATATGTTCTTAAGAAAAATAATAAAAAACAAACAAAAGACAATTCTTAAAAAAAAAAAAACCCTGAAGATTTCCCAAAGAAACGGAAACGAGAAACGGAAGGCACACACAAACACCCCTTAAAAACAAGGAGCAGAAGAAGAAGAAAAAAAACCCCAAACAAACACTATTCTTGAATGTCCTCTGAGATTTATTTATTTTATTTTCCTCTCCCAGCCTGCAAATCTGGGTTTGTTTATGAGAAGATAAGATAGTGAGAAATGCATTTTTATTTTTATTTTTTTTGCAGGAAGAAAACAGTAAAGCTGTTTCCACGGACAGATAAGAAGGCAACTTTCTATTTGATGCTCCCTTGTACGATGTGGATACATTATCGGAGAGGCAGAAGTGAAATAACACCATTTGAAAACCATCCATGGAGCAGGTGAATAAAGTACATTCCCCCTCCAAAAAGAAAATAACCCACAAGAAAAAAAAAAAGGAACAAAAAAACCGATAACCCTAATGATTCATAACGGCTATGGGTTGAGGAAAGGCAGAGATAATTTCGCTTAGGCAAGGGAAGAGTTGCATTTATGAAACCGTGCTAGCAAATAACACTCAACCTCCGGTCCTTAGTGAGAGGTCAATAAATTATTGATGCAAAATTTTGCAGCAGCAAAATCCAAAGTGAGTTGGCAGCCCAGTTTTCATGTTCAGCCTGTCTTTCTTTCTTTCTTTTTAATTTTTTTTTCTCCAAGAAGGGCAATTTTGGGGTCTCAAAAGCAAAACAAAAAACCTTACAACTTGCCATCCGAAGTTGTTAGGTGCTTCATCACCGGAAGTTTTTAAGAAAAGATTGGGCAGCCACCTGTCTGAAATGGTATAGGATCTCCTGCTTGAGCAAGGGGTTGGATTAGAAGACCTCCAAGGTCCCTTCCAACTTTGTTATTCTATGTTCTATGTTCAATTCCTTCCAGCTCTGTTCTGATTGAAAAAAAAGATGCATGAATCTGTCCACTTCTATCTTAAACAAATTTCCCTGGAGAAATCTGATCTCGCTAGTGTTGGAAGAAATATCCATCTTTGGTTTGGTTCCAAGCTGGGAGAAAGACACTGGAAATATGGAGGCTGATTGGAAAGATGGTGAACAAAACCACATGTGTCTATGGTTCTGACCAATTGGTTGGATGGGTACATGGATTTTCATAAAATACTCATTCTTTTTCAGAGTTGCTGCTAGTGGGGTGAAGGATCAGATGATGGGATTTATGTACAGAGGAGGCCCTGGGGATCAGAGGAAGGGTCATACGTGGAGATAGGACTCAGGTATAGATGGAATGGACATGAGAGTGAGGAATATGAATTCTGATAAAAAACATTTTCTCTTGTCTTCATTTCTTTGCCTTGAGCAGCCTTGCTCCTTCCTGTCTTCTCCCTCTACAGAAGGAGGGGAGTCGGGGGGGGTAGGGGGTGCTACCTCAGATGAAGATTTAAAACTGCTTTTACTTTTCTCAGTGGAAGGAGGGGAGGTTGTAGGGAGTGGGGGAGCTACCTTGAGCTGCTCTGCAATAGGAAAGGGGTTGGAACCGAACAGTCTTAGCGAGGCAGAAGTTAGTACCTTAAACCACTAGCCAGGATATTAGGAACAAGAATAGCTTGCTTATAAGAAAAACCCCAAAAACCACACAGCCGGCACATGAAACAAGGATACTTTGCAAGTCCTGAAGTATTTCACGAGAAGAGTATTACACTCCTCTACGTGCAACAGAATACCCTATATCACCAGACTTGAAATTTTGGGCTTGGACAATCTTGAACTACGCTGCCTACGGTTGGACTTAAGCATAGTACACAAAATTATCTGCTACAATGTCCTACCAGTCAATGACTACTTCAGCTTCAACCGCAACAATACAAGAGCACACAACAGATACAAACTCAAGGTAAACCGTTCCAAACTTGATTGCAGAAAGTCTGACTTCAGCAACAGGGTGGTCAATGCCTGGAATGCACTACCTGACTCTGTAGTTACATCCTCTAACCCCCACTCCTTTAACCTCAAACTGTCCACTATTGACCTCGCCCCATTCCTAAGAGGTCTGTAAGGGGCATGCATAAGCGCACAATCGTGCCTACCGTCCCTGTTCTATTGTCCCCATTTAATCATACCTATTTTCTGTATTTTCACTCACCTTTATACTTATACCTATTATTTTGTAAGCGATTGACATATCAAATAAATAAATGAATAAATGAATAAATAAATAAATAAAGACATCCATAACCTGGGGTGAAAAACAGATGATGCAACATTTAGCTAGGTAGGGGGCTGAGATCCAATAACCAATCAATATGATCCATTATGCATGCATTAGGGCTGAATACAACCGCCCCTTGACTATAAAAATTGCTGTAAGATTCTCATCGGGGCCCTTGGTTAGCTTTTGAGCCAGGGTCCTTATATCTTAGTACCAAAATAAAAGTATATTGTATCACACCTTGTGTCCGGTGGCTTATTGGCTTCAACACCAAGCAAGAGCCCAGTTTTGGGGGAAACTGAGGTGAAATGCCCTTAGGAGATTGTGCAATGTGGTGAGCTCTGTGCTGGTGGTCTATTATGTCCTGAAGAATCCTGTCCTCTTCTTCTTAATGCCCATCATCCTGCAACTGAAGTTCTTTTCTTTGTAGATAGGCTGGCCCAGTCTTTCTTAAAGGGTAATATCTGCTGGGGGTTATTAAGAAAACCTGAGGCTGCTTCCTGCCTCAAACAACAACAACAACGAACATGTTTCTCCATTTGTCATTTAAGGAAATATAATATTCTGCCTTTTTAAATATTCCTCAAAATATTTCATCCTTCTAGGAGAGAGGAGGCTTCCCCACAGTAGAAAAGGGAAGAAATAGGAAGAGATTTAATTGCCATAGAGATGCAATGTTTTACTGACGTTGTTGTCTATATATCTATAATTTATATTAAGGCTTTTTTTAAAAAATGAAGGTAAAGTAAAAAAAGAAAAGAAAACCCAAAAAGGGCCACAAAGGGGGGGGGGGGGAAATAGAAAAGGAAGAAAAAAGATAGAAAGAAATAGCTACTTCTTTACCGCAATTATCTGTATAATTATAAATTTACTTTTTACTTTATAGCTATGACATAACTCTTTATAATCTATCCTGTCTAATCATCAAAACCATAAATCACGAGTAGTTTTTTTTTCGTTTTATGCAAATCTCTAGACATTCATCTATTTTCTCTAAAGAGATGTCACTTCCTTTATATAAGTAGGAATAATATTCATAAAATGCTTTTTGTGCTGCCTCACTATCTATTAATGCAGAATGTCCCTCTTGTAATTTTAATGTAGTATTCTTTTTCTTTGTGTAATTTATATGCTAGCCACTTGCCTGGTTTATTTGCAAACTCAGACTTTTTTTTTTTTTGGCTTTCCATAACTCATTTTCATTTCGTTTCTCTTGATGATGGTGGCTGTACAAACTTAATTTGTTGAGAAATACTTACCTTCTCTGGAAGTTCTTTAATTCTTCTTTCCTCTTGACTCTTTTTTTTAGTACATTATTATGTCGCATAGAATAATCTCTAATAAAAGCCTAATAATGCATGCCAAACCATTGCTAAACTAGACCCTTTACCTAAACTATTTTGGAAAGAAATATTTTAATTCCTTTTAACAACGCTCCCTTATTAATATCTTCTGAGGGACCAACTGGTGGTTTTCAAAAGCTTCTCAAGATCAAACATGGTTTGTACAGAGACCAGAAATCTTTTATAACTCAACATCATTCAATTTGAGAGAATATTTTAATTCATTTCAGGTTCATATCGATTGAAAACACGAAAAATAATCCCACGAATGGCCCAAATAAGTTTTTTTTAATAGGAATTAACAATGGACTTAGTCACAATTGACCTTGAACAAAACTGCAAATGTTTTGAGCTGTTTGCTTACCGAGCTTCAACTGTAGATTCACAATGAAAAGTAAACCTGAATGCGGGTAATGTCTGTAGTAAATTAAAATGGAATAGTAGGAAAATAGTTTTTGACTTCATAAAGCCTTAGTAAAACCACACTTAGAATACTGCATCCAGTTTTGATCACCACACTATAAAAAAAGAGGTGGAGACTCTAGAAAGAGTGCAGAGAAGAGCAACCAAGATTATTAGGGGACTGGAGAATGGTTGCAGGAGTTGGATATGTGTAGTTTAATGAAAGAAGGACTAGAGGTGACATGATAGCAGTGTTCCAATATCTCAGGGGCTGCCACAAAGAAGAGGGAGTCAAGCTATTTTTCAAAGCATCTGAAGGCAGGACAAGAAGCAACTGTTGGAAACTAATCAAGGAGGGAAGCAACCTAGAACTAAGGAGAAATTTCCTGACAGTGAGAACAATTAATCGGTGGAATAACTTGCCTGCAGAAGTTGTGAGTGCTCCAACAATGGAGGTTTTTAAGAAGAATAGAACAGAATAACAGAGTTCTTTGCTCCTTGCAATTTCTTACCCTTATCTGTCACTTGTTTAAAGCATAGCAGCCAGTTCTCATCTACTTAATGTTAATACGTCGGGGTTGAGTCTTGGAGAATGCTTATAGAATTAGTTTAGTTTAGTTTATTGTCATTGCATCTCATACAATGAAATTAAATACCATCTTTAGTGTACATTATGACTATGAAAATAAACACAAATGCACATCCTTCACATTCTATACAATTGAATTGAAAACCCCTGACATTGCATTAATATTTCACTATACAGTAGAATATAGAATAATAGAGTTGGAAAGGACCTTGGAGGTCTTCTAGTCCAACCCCCTACCTAGGCAGGAAACCCTAGGCCACTTCAGACAAATGGTTATCCAACATCTTCTTAAAAACGTCCAGTGTTGGAGCATTCACAACTTCTGGAGGCAAGTTGTTCAACTGATTAATAGAATAGAATAGAATAGAATAGAATAGAATAGAATAGAATAGAATTCTTTATTGGCCAAGTGTGATTGGACACACAAGGAATTTGTCTTGGTGCAAATGCTCTCAGTGTACATAAAGAAAAGGTACATTCGTTAAGAATCAAGAATCATAAGGTACAACACTTAATGATATTCATAGGGTACAATCAACAATCAAATCATGCTAGGAAACAGTCAATATAAATCATAAGGATACAAGCAACAAAGTTACAATCTTACATAATTGTTCTAACTGTTAGGAAATTTCTCCTTAGTTCTAAATTGGATAACCATTTCTTTCTGAAATGGTACAGGATCTTTTGCTTGAGTAGTGGGTTGAACTAGATTGGAAGACTTCCAAGGTCTCTTCCAACACTGTTATTCTAACTAAACATTAGGAGAAAACAGTACATTAAATTTCATAACTACTCCTAACTCTGTTATTGCAAATAGACATATGATGTAATCAAATGGAAACAAAGTCTATTCCTGCCTTACATATCTCTGAGATAACTCTGGCTAGAGATATAGCCATGTTCTAATGATCTTGGTTGGATACTGTCACGGCTACTAATAAACACCCTCCTGTGTCTGTGTTTAAAACCGATTTTATGGCTCATCCTGTCCCATTGGATATTGTTACATTACATCAGAGCGAAGTCTATTTAACCATATAGAATTATAGGCGCCCTTTCCATGAATGCCAAAAAATAATAATGGGGACATCTATTCTTCCCCCCATAAAGCTGCTTAGATAAATTTTAAGTGTGTTGTGTTCAGGAGGTAACGGTGGTGAAAGAAGAGAATTTACTGGCTGCCTGGTTATTAAGGCCTCATAAATATTACCTTCTATAATGCAGTGTCTTAGAAGGAAGGAAAATGATTGGAAATAAAGGTTTGGTGGGGAGGGAAATGAGACTGGGCTTGTATAATATTGGTTCTTCTTATAATAAAGTGTCCACTAAGTGGATTGTAATGTTAATCTATAGGGGTTGAAAAGCCAAGAGTTGAAAAAAGGAGAAAACAGAGCATTAGGACTGGTTTTCAACCAGAAGGGATAATAATATGCTCTGAGTCTTTGACTGGCAAGAAACATATGAAGAACATACTAAAACATAGAATAAACGGTTGCAGGAATTGGGTATATCTAATCTGATGAAAAGAAAGATTGGTGGTGACATAATAGCACTATTCCAATATTTGAGGGGCTGCCACGAAGAAGAAGGGGTTTCTTCCCCAAACCCCAAAAACTTTAACCTTAGGCTGTCTACTATTGACCTCACCCCTTTCCTAAGAGGTCTGTAGGGGGCGTGCATAAGCGCAGCAATGTGCCTACCATCCCTGTCCTATTGTTTCTTTTTTATTTTTCTTATATGTATCCATGTATTCATAACTATGTTTTTACTTATACCTATTATCTTGTAAGCAATTGACAAAATAAAATAAATAAATAAATAAATAAAATTATTTTCCAAAGCGCTAGAAGGCAAGACAAGAAAAAATGGATGGAAACTAATCCAGGAGAGAAGCAACCTGGAACTAAGGAGAAACTTCCTAACAGTGAGAACAATTCAGCAGTGGAACAACTTGCCACCAGAAGTTATGGCTGCGCCAGTCAGCTCCCCTAAAAAAAAAAAAAAGAATTCTTGAATCAAGGAAGAAAAGGGGGTCCAATCTATGTGAAAATCAGGGCTGTCCACTTGAAAACTTAAAAAAAAAATGTTTTCTGAATGGAAAAATCCATTTTGGTTGGAAGAGACTTTGAATCCAATTTTCGAAGCCAAGTTTCCGAAAGGACAGTGAATCAATCTGAGGATGACAGTGAGTTGTCTTGGAAGAATGGCATAACCAACTCCAATCTTCAGTGACTGAGACTCAATTTACTAGGAAGCTCACAGTTCAGCGGAGTCTTCCATAGCTTTAAGATACTCAGCCCTTCTTGAAAAATAAGAAAAAGAAAGAAAGATAGGATGGCATTTAAATATCCCCCCTTCCTATCCTTTCTTTTCTAGTTCACTGCTTTTCACTTTCCTTGAAGAAAGTTACTTAGGTAGGCAGGGAAGAGAAAGACTCAGTCATGAATTTTAAACACAACCCCATTCCAAGTTACTTTTCTTTTGCAAGAAGCCAAAACTCGTCTACGTTTTGTCTGAATTGAGGAGGAGGCAAAGTTCAACTTGCAGGGTATATAGATATATTTGTTTTTAAAAAAATTCACCCCCCCCCACACACACACAAAACAAATGTACGGCTTTGCTATTCTCTTGGAAATATCTTGAAAAGGGCAGGATATTGGAGTCTGAGACAATAGGAAGAGAAATCGTCTAGCGAGGAAGTAGGTTGGCATTGTAATGAGAAAAAGACTGGTTTTTTGGTTTTTTTTGCAGGGTGGGGGAAGGATGAAGTTGAATAAAGAGAAGCCAAATCTTTTTTTTTTTTGCTTATTGGGCCCAGAATGTTCTAAATGCCTTTGGGAAACACTGCAGAGAGGAGGAGAAGGACAATGAAAGAACTTTTTTTTTAAAAATCCTACATATTTTCCCCAAATTATTTTTAAGGGTCTCCCTTTTTGCGGTGGTTATTCATATGTTGTGTTGCTTGGTTTATAAACCAACACATGGTTGATTTATTAGTACTCCAGTCTGAGCCCTTGATGCTCTCTGAGCTGGGTAGCTTTCTTGCAGACATTTCATTACCGAACTAAATAACATCATCAATGCTGGAAGAGAACAGAGATTACAAAGAAGAGGAGGAGGAGGAAAAGGAGGAGGAAAAGGAGGAGGAGGAGGAGGAGGAGAACTGTGGGGTCTTTGTTGTTCTCTGAGTTTGATAGTTTTCTTACAGGCCTTTCATTTCCCAACTAGGTAACATCTTCAGGGCTAGAAGAGAGTGGGGTTAATAAGAGAAATAAGAGCAAACCCTATTCCTTAACTAGCACTGATGATGTTAATGTACATTGCTAATTGAAAGGCTGCAAGAAAACAATCAAACTCAGAGAGCACCAAGGATCCCACAATCCTCCTCCTCCTCCTCTTCCTCCTCCTCCCCCTACCTTTACCCCCCTCCTCCTACACCCCAGTCCCTCCAGCACTGATGTTGTTACCTAGTTTGGGTCATAAAACGCCTGCAAGAATACAAACAAGCTCAGAGAGCACCAAGGACCCCACAGCCCTTCTTCTCCTCCTCCTCCCCGCTGCAATTCCTCTCCTTCTAGCACTGATGATGTTACCTAGTTTGGATAATAAAACTTGTCTGCAAGAAAACAACCAAGGTCAGACAGCACTAAGGGCCCTACAGTCATTGACATTGTCTTCCTCCTCCCCCTCCTTCTCCTCCTCCTCCTCCTTCTCCACAATTTTTCTTGCCATTGTATCTTCGAACAGTCCCTAAAAGAACCGTTGTAAGTCAAGGATTACCTGTACAAAACTAACACTGTACTAACGTGAGCTCTTCACAGGATCCCGTTGTTATTTTAGGCCAGATGGGAAGCCAATCAAATGTAAACTAGATTTGCAGGCAGCACGCCAACCGAAAGACAGATTTCCAAGCAAGGTTGGGCCAGGTTGAGACGAACTGCTTTGCCAGCACAAGAGTGATTGCTGAAAGTTTTGTTATGACAGTTGCAACTCCTTTCTTCTCTCGCGCGCTCTCGCTTTCTCCTCCGTGGCCTCTTTTCTGCTAGGCTGCTCCCGGCGTAAAATGCAATTCTGGATTCAAATCACAATTGTCCAAAGACTCCTGATTATAATCATAGGTTTCCCGAAGCCGGAGAAATGGCTTGGCTGTGATGATAAAGGTTTCCGATGAAAGCTTTGTTTCAAGCTCTGGTGTTCGCTGCATATTTAATCTGGTTGAACGGAATAGCTGGGGATGAAGACGTGCTAGCAGCCCTCAAATAAGATAATTGAATGTAAACCAATTTCAACATCAAAATGTCACGTTTCAGCCAGGCATAAATACCCAGGAATAGTTTTTCCATTTAGCAAATGAACAGAAATTCCAGCTTAGCTGTGCAAGGGACATTTTTCTTTTTGCCTTCTTTATCTTCTAGGGAAGAGAGACACCATCAACCTTAACTATCCCTGATTCCCCAGCTTTGGTGGGCTCTGATTTGTCTGAAATGGTATAGGGTTTCCTGCCTGAGCTGGGGGTTGGACTAGAAGACCTCCAAGGTCCCCTTCAACTCTGTTATTCTGTTATTTTGAAGCTCGGGGCTCTGAATTCTATTTTCATCCATCTTTTAGCCATCCTGGAAACCCTAACCCTTTCAAAAACCCGAGCCATATTGCTAAATCTATGCTTATTATCAGTGAAAAAGAAGGCCCATTTTTGGAATGTCAACAATTGTTTTCGAATGCAAGAACTGAACTCGTGCATTTGCTTAAAAGCTGCCCTGTATCTCCTCCTCTTTACGGTTTCAGGTGCATATTAAAAATAAAACAACAAAACACTCAGTTTTCCTTTGCTTTGGAGTGCAAAGTGGAACTGGCTACACCATGCAGGAGAATCCATGCAGAAAAGCAAATGAAAATGCTGAGGACAGGAAGATTCATAAGCCCGTTTCCCATAAGGTGAATGATTTATTCTCCTCTGCTGGGCTTGCCTTTCTCCTGCCAAAGAGGGTAGACAGATTTAAGTCTGTCCTTCTATCCTTAAAATCTCTTATGGTAGGGGTACACTGGGGTGGGGGGGGGAGGAGGAAGAGGGGGAGGAGGAGGGGGAAGGAGGAGGAGGATTGGGGGTTTCTTGTTTCTCTTTGAGCTTGGTTGTTTACTTGCAGACATTTCATTATCCCACTAAGTAACATCATCAGTGCTAGAAGGAAATGGGATTTGCAAGGATGAGGATGAGAATGAGGAGGGGAAGCAGAAGCGGAAGAAGAAAGGAGAAGGAGGAGGAGGAGGAGGAGGAGAAGAAGAAGAACAAGAAGAAGAGGAAGAGGAAGAAGAAGGACAAAATAGACATACTCTAAAATAGCACCATGAGGTCTTGTCTTTACCACATGAATCGCAACCGCCCCACCAAGCCAAACCACTCCCCTACTCACCCTGTATGCCAGCAGCTTCTAAGCTCAGGTGACTCAGGTATCCAGGATCCAAAACCAAAGTAACCACAAAGATGGAATGCCTAGAGAAGCCTCATTTTTTATGGAACCTCTCTAGCTAGTCTAGAAAAGAGGAGGACCAGGGGAGACAGGATAGCAATCTTCCAATTTTGAGGGGCTGCTACAGAGAGGGGGAGGGGGTCAAGTTATTTTCCAAAGCATCTGAAGGCCAGACAAGGAATAATGGATGGAAACTGATCAAGGAGAGATTCAACCTGGAAATGAGGAGAAACTTTCTGACAGGGAGAACAATCAACCCCTGGAACAGAAGTTGCCCTCGGAAGTTGTGGGAGCTTCATCTCTGGAGGCTTTCAAGAAGAGATTGGACTGCCATTTGTCAGAAATGGTGTAGGGTCTCCTGCTTGCTGTCGAAAAGATTAGCCATCACTGGTGTAGGGTCTCCTGCTTGGGCAGGGGGTTGGACTAGATGACCTACAAGGTCCCTTCCAATTCTGATAATCTGTTAAAAGATCTGTTAGAAGATTGTAGTGAATTAGTTGTCTCTAGAGGATGGTGTAATATTTTGTTAGCATGCTTAGCCTCATTAGCATAAGAGCCTCAGTGGCACAGTGGTTAGAGTGCAGTACTGCAGGCTACTTCTGCTGACTGCCAGCTGCCTGCAATTTGACAGTTCGAATCCCACCAGGCTGAAAGTCGACTCAGCCTTCTGTCCTTCTGAGGTGGATAAATGAGGATCCAGCTTGTTGGGGACAAATAGGCTGACTCTGTAAACTGCTTAGAGAGAGCTGTAAAACACTGTAAAGCAATATATAAGTCTAAGTGCTATTGCTTTCTTCATTCCCTCCTCCCTTCTTCCTTTCTCTCCCCTTTTTCTCCTTCCTTCCTTCCTTCCTTCCTTCCTTCCTTCCTTCCTTCCTTCCTTCCTTCCTTCCTTCCTTCCTTCCTTCCTTCCTTCCTTCCTTCCTTCCTTCTTTCCTTCCTTGCCATGGTGATGCAGTGGTTAGAATGCAGCACTGGATACAAACTCTGCCTACGGCCAACAGTTCAAATCCCACCAGACTCAAGGTTGACTCAGCCTTCCATCCTTCCATGGTGGGTAAAATGAGGACCCAGATTGTTGGGGGCAAGAGGCTGACTCTGTAAACTGCTTAGAGGGGGCTGGAAAGCACCATGAAGCAGTATATAAGTCTAAGTGCTATTGCTTTCTTCCTTCCCTCCTTCCCTTCTTCCTTTTTCTTCCCCCCTTTTCTCCTTCCTTCCTTCCTTCCTTCCTTCCTTCCTTCCTTCCTTCCTTCCTTCCTTCCTTCCTTCCTTCCTTCCCAAGGTCTTTTCCAGGTCTATTCTCCTTCCTTCCTTCCTTCCTTCCTTCCTTCCTTCCTTCCTTCCTTCCTTCCTTCCTTCCTTCCTTCCTTCCTTCCTTCCCAAGGTCTTTTCCAGGTCTATTCTTCTTCCTTCCTTCCCAAGGTCTTCTTCCTTCCTTCCTTCCTTCCTTCCTTCCTTCCTTCCTTCCTTCCTTCCTTCCTTCCTTCCTTCCTTCCTTCCTTGCCATGGTGATGCTGTGGTTAAAATGCAGCACTGGATATAAACTCTGCCCAGTGGCCAACAGTTCAAATCCCACAAGGCTCAAGGTTGACTCAGTCTTCCATCCTTCTGAGGTGAGTAAAATGAGGACCCTATTTCGGGGTAATAGGCTGATTCTGTAAAATGCTTAGAGAGGGCTGTAAGTTACCGTGAAGCAGTATATAAGTCTAAGGGCTATTGCTATTTCACTGAAGAAACCCCCACCTAAGCAATAAACCTAGGCTTGTAAACCAAGCTTAATAGCTGGCTTCAGCAAGCACGGCCAACCCAAGTGAAACCAACTCTATCAATTGTCAAGGCAGCATCTTTTTAGGTTTGATTGACACTGATGTGTGCTGCTTAAAAAGCCTCTGATGGATCTCTAATGACCAATGGCGGTCAAACACCTTTGGCACGTGTGTCCACGTGAACCGGCTGAGATCGAAGATCAAACACCAGGGCCCTTGCCTTGTGCCATTACGGCCCATTCTTTCATTAGTTGGAGAAGGCGAAGAAATTCTTCCCATTACTGAAGTCCATTAAGCAAAAAGCATGGAGGGGGGCTTGAAATCACCGTTTGATTTAGTCAAGCAACACGGCACTATTGGCAAGATAATCACATAAAAGTGACACCGTTTATGGTTGAGCTGTTTGATTTTATGTCAGCGTGTTTCAATTTCACACATTTTTATGATCATATATAGGCCTAATGTATGCATTAACCGGCATAAAGGTTAGATAAATTGTTTTAGCATTTCAGCATAACGGGTTGGCGCCGAGGTGCAGAATTAAAAAAAAAAATATTATCCAGTGCAGGTGGCTGGAGCAACATCAAACGATTTGCACAATGAAATTTGCAAAAGAAGACCAGCACTTCTTCCTATTTAGGACTTCTATTAGGGGGATGCTGACAAACATCTATTTTTCACTGCTGCGGTTGCAGAAAATCTGCCTTTGATCTGTTAGGGTCCTTGGTGCTCTCTGAGCTTGGTTGTTGTCTTGCAGACATTTCATTACCTGACTAGGTAACTTCATCAATCCTAGAAGGGAGTGAGGTTTGTTCCCTCTCCCTTCTAACACTGATGATGTTACCTAGTTTGAGTAATGAAACAGCTGCAAGACAACAAGCAAGCCCAGAGAGCATCAAGGATCCCACAATCCTCCTTCTCTCCCCTGCTCTTAATTCTTGTCTTCCTCCCTCTCCTCTCCTCCCCTTTTCCTTCTCCACAAACCGTACTCTATTCTAGCATTAGTTTGGTAATGAAATGTTTGCAAGAAAACCACTAAGCTCAGAGAGCACCAGGGATCTCACAGTCCTCCTCCTCCTCAATCCTCCTCTTCCTCTCTCTTCTCCCCTTCTCCTCCTACTCCTGCTCCTCTTCTCCATAGACCTTACTCCCTACTAACACTGATGAAGTTTCCTAGTTTGGTAATGAAATGTTTGCAAGAAAACAACCAAGCTCAGAGAGCACCAAAGATCCCATAGTCCTCCTCCTCCTCCTCCTCCATCCTTATCTTTCTCTCTCTTCTCCCCTTCTCCTCTTCCTCCTGCTCCTCTTCTCCACAGACCTCCTCCTCCTCCTCTCCCTCCTCCTCAATCCTCCTCTTCCTCTCACTCATCCCCTTCTCCTCCTACTCCTGCTCCTTTTCTCCACAGACCTTACTCCCTATTAGCACTGATGATGTTTCCTAGTTTGGTAATGAAATGTTTGCAAGAAAACAACCAAGCTCAGAGAGCACTGAAGTTCCCACAGTCCTCCTCCTCTTCCTCTTCCTTCCTCCCCCTCCCCCTCCCACAAACACCAAGGACCACAATTCAATTCCTGCCATGGCTTGTCTGTTCTATTCTGCAAACTGTTTTGGAGCAAGTCTGCATCTGATGCCATTTTGGAATAACCGCTTTCTTCATTATTAAACGATGGAAGCTTTTCGTGCAGCAATCTTGAGACTCCAACCGTTTTGCAAGACATTTTCTGTCTCCTCTCGATTTCCCTTCCCAAGTCTCTCTCTCTCCCCCTCCCTCCCTCCCTCTCCATAGAAAACCGCAGCACATCTGTACATATCTGTTTGTTTGTTTTTAACTCCGAGGGGCGAAATAACGATAATAATAATAATAAAAATTGGCAGCTTCGGCAATTAAGTGAGTGGGAGGAAAGTTGGTTTCATACTTTATAATTATTACTTGATTTTCCCCCTCCCTCATTCTCCCCCTCCCTTCAGAACATCTTTTCAAGATTAAGTCCAATTAGGAAGCAGATGGCAACAAAATGTTGTCAAACATTTCGGACAGACAGCAAATTACTGGCTTAATTATGGAAATAATTAAAATTTATATTTACACCTGATCATCCAAACAAGGGTGAAAACACCAATTTCAGGGTTTGTTATGATCCTTGGCGAGGTGTCAGCCCAGGACAGCTTTTCTATCTGCATGCATCTAACTTCCTAATAAAGAAGATCTCCAGCAGGGAGCACTAAGACTTGCAACAGAGGGGGAGAGAAAAATCAGGGAATTGCAACTTCTCCTCTGAATTTGAGTTCCAGCCAGAAATTCATTTCAATTTTGCTTTCCAGCTCAACAGGAGAACTCAAAAGCTGAGGGGGAAATTACACTGATTTCCAATTTCCACTCTAATCATTGCCCATCATCAAGCTTGGTGACCTTCTGTTGGCTGGAACCATGATTTTCTTCTTCTTTTTTTAATTACTCAGGCTTTAGAAAAAGAAATCTGAGGCTGATAGGATAGGCAGGATCTATGGCCACAACATCCCAAGAAAGACTCTAGGGAGGGAAGATTAAAACAAACAAAAATCCCTCTTTATTAAAGGTGGCAAACAGTTCAGATCTCAGCTACTTTGCTGCATTTAAAAAAATGCCTCTTTATTGAAGGTGGTTGATACCTTAGATCTCAGCTACCTTCCTGGATCTCAAAAATGCCTCTTTATTAAAAATGGTGGACATCCCAGATCTCAGCTACCTTCCTGGACCTCAAAAATATTTTTTATGAAAGATGGTGGACACTCCAGATCTCAGCTAGTTTCCTGGATCTCAAAAATGCTTCTTTATTAAAAGTGATGGACATCCCCAATCTCACCTACTTTCATGGATCTCAAAAATGCTTCTTTATTAAAGATGGTGGACATCCCAGATCTCAGCTATCTTCCTGGACCTCAAAAATCCGCTTTACTAAAAGTGGTAGACACCTCAGATCTCATCTAGTTTTGTGGATCTCAAAAAAACCTCTTTATTAAAGGTGGTGGACACCTCAGATCTCACCTCCTTTCCTGGACCTGAAACACCAACATTCCGTTCTCTAGTCCATCACTTTGAAAGCTGGTTTCAGCGTTGTCCACTATCTACAATATAGCCTTTGGTGAGAACTTAAAGAACTTCCCTCTTGGGAAACTGCCAGCTAGGCTGTAAGGATGGGTCAAGCAGGGACCTAGTTTGGAGTCCTTGTACAGCCCTAAGAGCCATAAGCTTGACCTCCCCCAAGATCCACAAAGCTTTAGCTGGTCATTCCCAGAGGAAGGCAAATAGCCTGGGAAGATTCTTGTAACTTAGGCAGAGAGCAATAAAGTTGCTGCTTTTTAACTATGTATGATTGGCTTTCGGTTGCTTCTTCCTGACAGCCCTCAGGATGAGAAATTGGTTCAGGGACCTGTATATGGTAGCTTTAAATCCCAAATCAAAGCATCAAGGAAGAGTAGAGAGAAAAACAAACAGAAGTGACTGAAACCCTAACGTTAAAGAAAGGACACTGAAAATTACAATAAATAGCAGGGTAACAAACAGAACAGAGTTTTGGCTAAACTACAGGGCCTTCTTTATCCCTTCTGTCTCCCACCCCTCCGCATTTGCAAAAGGGCGCAGCTTCTCCGTAGCAACCCAGTGTGTTGATTGGTCCAAATTGGGCATAATCACACTCTTACTTTAAATATACAGAAGTCAGGTTGCCCTCCCAGGTGAGTTTTATGCTTTAAGTGCTTCCCAACCTAGCAATTTACCAGAGTGCTTCTCATCTGTATCTTCTCTATTCAATACTGTATGTTAGGTAGCCCCTTTGGATGGGGTTTCTCTCCTTCTTGGTGTGTGTGATTGTTATCAGTGGTAAGGATTATTAACTCCATAAGCAAAGATGATTGCTTGGTCTGAGGAAATGTAAATGATTGCATTTATCTTAGTTCCAATCAGGATTATCTCCACATTTTTGGGCATTTAAATTGATCTTCTGATTATGTATTATCAGAAAACCTGGGCTCCTACCAGACCGGTCTATTCTACTTCTAATTCCAGTTCCAGTTCTGGTTCCAGTTCTGCTTCTAGTAATAGTTCTGGTTCCAGTTCCAGTTCCGGTTCTAGTTCTAGTAATAGTTCCAGTTCCAGTTCTGGTTCTAATAATGGTTCCAGTTCTGGTTCTGGTGCCAGTTCCACTTCTGGTTTTAGTTCTAGTTATAGCTCTATTAATGGTTCTGGTTACAGTTACAGTTCTGGTTCTGGTTCTAGTAATAGTTGTAGTTCTATTTGTCACCCAATATTGTCCAGCTATCAATACTCAGGGCTTATAATTCTTTTTTTAAAAAAATATTAAGTCCATAAGCAACGATGAATGCCTGGTCTGAAGAAATGTAAATAATTATCCTAGTTCCAATCAGGAATATCTCCACATTTCCTGTCTATTCCAGTTCCAATTCTAGTTCTGGTTCCAGTTCTAGATCCAGCTCTAGCTCTGATTCTGATTCCAGTTCCAGTTTCATTTCCGGTTCTGATTCCAATTCCGATTCCGATTCTAGTTCTAGTTCCAGTTCTATTCTGGTTCTGGTTCTATTCATCACCCAATATTGTCCATCTGTCAATATCCAGAACTTATAATTCTATTGTTTTTTGGGGGGGAAATAGACAAATTTTGGAAGCCCTCCAGAAAAAAAAACCCCTAATCTTCAAAGTTTTTTTTAACCTGTTTTTCTAATGGAAAGCTTTTCTCATGCGTAAAGATCCTGGGATTAAAGGATGAGATCCTTCCAGAAGCAACCAACCTCTTCAATCCCTCCAAACCTTAAGGCCTTCTTCAGCTTCTGAGGTGGGTCAACACCTTCCAAGGAAAATCCATGGAGAAACTTTCCAGGCTTCCAGATTTCTACTTTTGACCTGAACTTTATGAGTTTGGAATCTCAAATGAGTTCAAGGTGCCATAATTTTCCTTTCTGCGCTGACCATCTGCTTAGTTCCAGCTAAATGAGATTCAGCCTGAAACTGACTTGGCATTTGATTGGAAACAGTTGAAATGTTATCTAAGTGTGTGGTTTTTGTAAAAAATGGGATTATAACCCACCCCCCACCCAAATTCTCACAACTGGAATGCGGTTTATTACAGCAGCATGTGCATCTGTATTTAAAGCCTGGCTGGGAATTTGGGCCCCTGGCAGAAGGCTGGCGCAGCCGTTAATCCACACAAGAGAATATTTCTTTTGCGAAAAGCTTGCAAATACTTTTGTGATAAATATGTACAAATGATAATATACCAGAATAAAGAAGAGCTACAATAGACCTGCTTCTTGTCTTGGTAGCACTCTGTTTTAACCACGGAAACATAAATCTGTGGGAAGCTGATTTTATTAGGCATAAATTGGACCAACATTTTGTTAATTAATTAGAAGTGCCATACAATCCAGCGCGTGATTATCAACCTACAAGCTGTTCTGGGTGAAATTGTGGGTTTTTTCTTTCTTTCTTTCTTACACAAATATTCAAAACTAGAGGCTGAGCACTGGTTTAGTTACACAATTCAGAGGAGGAAGAGGAGGTGGGAGAGATAAGATATCTTGCTAACTTGGGCAATTATTTAAGAAAATGAAATTGTAAAGAGATGAATAAATTATATCTTCATTAAAGAGGAGATTTTTTAGAGCAATAAGTGGCGTAGGGCCTCCTGCTTGGGCAGGGGGTTGGACTAGATGCCTACAAGGTCCCTTCCAACTCTGTTAATCTGTTAATCTCCCACAACCTGTAGACTTTGTATTTCCAACTCAATCCTAAAGGAAGACAACAGGAAGTAAGGGTCCCCACCCCCCAATAATGGGTCTAAAGGAAAATTTTGCTTTCCAGAAATTATCAAATCTCTTGTCTACGGAGTCCCCAAGGTGCTTTTTCAAGAGGCAACTGGATTTTCTGGTTTTGTTTTGAAGAGGTTTCGCTTCTCATCCAAGAAGCTTCTTCCGTTCTGGCATAGTTGAATGTCTATGGAGATTCTCAGGTCATAGTTATCCCAAAAGTGCTTTTTCAGGAGTTTTTTTTTCCCTTGAAGACTTTTCACTTCTCCTCCAAGAAGCTTCTTCAGTTCATTTGAAGAAATCTTTGCCTGCTGAATTGTGGATGAATTCTAACTAGAGCTTCTAGCTAGAACGTTTGTCTCCTTGTTGATGGATCTCCTTCAAAGAGGGGAGAAGCAGAATATTTCTTCCATCCTTCTGAAGTTCTGAAATACCTTTGAGTAATTAGCTCCTCCCCTAAATTCCCATTTTTACCCATGGCTCCGCCTCCTTTTTGCCACCTACCAATTCCAGAGGGTGGATTTTAGATTTCTGCTGGATGACCCTGTAACATTGTCCACTCATGACAATGTTTGATCCAGTGGCCAGTGCCTTGCCTGAAAACCAGGCAGCAATCTTAACAGGGCCGATTAAAGCATTCAGGCCTCATTCCTAAATAAAATTTAAAAATCTCCTAATGAAGGTAATAAATAAAATTATAGCCAGATGATACATTATTTGACGCCTCATTGAGTTTTCGCTCCTTGGATTATGAATGGCTTAGCCATGCTAAGTAGTCAATATACATATTATCAAAGGGTGTTAAAATAAGTATTTATGAAATGAAATCCATACACCAACTAAGACAGAGTGGAAATACGAGGAGGAGGGTGACTTAGTGAAGAGTCTGGCAAAAGTCATTAAATCAAACACCAAAATAGGAGGAAAGGCTCCCTCTATAAATCCATAATCTTAAATAAGTCATAAGACAGTTCTTTAGGGATGAATTATCACTGGTCTTTTATCTAACAGGCTTCTTCGTTTCAAATTCTTGTTTGTTTTCTCCAAAGAACAAATTTATGCCCATAAATATCTAGGTCCAACAATGCGATCAACATTTTTCATGATGGAGGTTACTCTTGATGAAGCCTCAAAAGAGTAGGGCAGATTTACCATTAGTGGTGTGGTGGAATGTAGTCTGGATTCCCAGGAGGGAGGAGCTGTATTCCAGAGGACAGTGAAGTTTGGATAGATTGGTTGGGAGGGAGAGGCTCAAAGCATCTCCTTCCTCTTGATGCCCTTCGCTGCTTTAGTTTGGCAAGATTTCTGTCTATCGATGAGGAAGAATAAAGGAAACTGCTCAGGAGAACCTCAACTATGTCTCTCTTGGTTTTTGGAGCCTGAAAATTGGTAGGGTTGTCCCATCTGGTTACCGCAAGTTCCATAGCTAAACCATGACTCCTAGAAGTCCCACCATTCGAATTTGTTGGAGGATTAAGTCAGGGGTCTTCAAACATGACAGCTCTAAGACTTGTGGACTTCAACTTCCAGAATTCCTCCTCCAGTCATGTTAGCTCAGGAATTCTGGGAGTTGAAGTCCATCACTCTTAAACTTGCCAAGTTTGAAGACCCTTGGTCTAAGTCATTCAACCTCACTGTTAGATCTTGCTTTTACAGACCAAGTTCAATAGAAGATGTGGCGTTGTCCCCTTTGTACACCGAGGTGGGGAATCGATAAGTCATTGCTAATTTTTTTTAAAAAAAATAGAATAACAGATTTAGAGCTTGGAGTTCTTCTAGTCCAACTCCGTGTTCCAGCAGGAGACCTTATATCATTCCAGACCAGTGGTTGTCCAGCCTCTTCTTATAAACCTCCAGTGATGGAACACCCACAACTTCTGGAACAAGCCGTTTCACTGGTTCTCACTGTCAGGATCTTCTGAGTTTTTTTTAGATCTAAGTTGCTTCTCTCCTTGATTAATTTTTATCCATTGTTTCTTGTCTTTTGATGCCTTGGAAAATAGCTACCCCTCCCTACTTTGTGGCAACCCCTCAAGTACTGGAACACTCCTTGTTTGTTGCTTGTAGATACATTGAAAGCTTATACGCTGGAGACAAATAAATTCCTTATTGTGTCCAATCACACATGGCCAATAAAGAATTCTGTTCCGTTCAGTTCTGTTCTGTTCTTCCATTCCATTTTCTATTCTATTCTATTCCTTATTCTATTCTATTCCTTATTCTATTCTATTCTTATTCTATTCTCTATTCTATTCTACTCTATTCCTTTATTCTATTCTATTCCATCTTAAATTCTAATTCTATTCTATTCCATTTTCTATTTTCTATTCTATTCCATCTTTAATTCTAACTCTAATTCTATTTTATTCTATTTTCTATTCTGTTTTTAATTCTAATTCTATTCTATTCCATTTTCTATTTTCTATTCTTTTCCATCTTTAATTCTAATTCTATTCTATTCCATTCCATTCTATTCTTCCATTCCACTTTCTATTTCCTATCCTATCCCACCCTATCCCACTAGCCATACCCAATTCCTGCAACTTGTCCTCCAGACTGCATCAACTCCAACCCCTTTAATTAAATTAAGAAGACCCACATCTCTGCTCACCTTGTGACTTTCAGGGTCTCTGCTCAAAATGAGAAGCCACTGAAAGACAAGTCAGTTGTCGCTGATCGATTTTCTTACAGTAAACACGAATGCATCACAGTGAGCCCAGCTTCCACTCCTGATTCTTTTGCCCAGTTTCTGTTTCAGCAGCTGGTAAATGTTCCGCTTGAGTCCCCATCTTCTTTCTCTCTGGCGAATGCAGTTTGTTTTTGTTTTTCTTTTCCTTTCCGCCTCCCCTGGTGAGTTTCATCTTAGGTTGTAACGATAGTGTAAGACTGGAGTAGAGATCTTACAAGCAACTTTATTAAGGCTACAATATGATCTGCTAATTTCCACTCCCAGCACGGAGCTGGGCCCTTGGTAAATCTAATATCGACAAAAGTTTACCTTCTGTATAGCAGGGGTGGTTAAATACATCCCTGGGGAAGTCTATTGATGGTTTCAAGAGGGAATATTCAACATCCCATTATTGTAAACTTAAATATCATTTTCAATCTGTTTGGAGATTGAGCGATATAATTTTCTCCTCCTTCCACACTCCTCCTCTCCTTTCTGTTCCTGCAGCAAAAGACATGATGATTTGCCCCAAATATTTCAACTCTTAAAAGAGAGAGTGAACAAATATTGCATTTGAATGCTCATTGGAAAAACAAAACAAATGCCCCCATATTTCAAAACGTAATTAGTTTCCTGCGGGCCCTCTGATAATTAATAGGGTTATGCAAATTTGCTCCAATTTGATCTGAACAATGGATTCCGTTTGGATCATCCGTTCAACCCCATTTATTTATGTACTACAGTTGCATTGTGCCAGAATCCAGCGGAACCTGGAATCATTTGATTCAATACATGAAATTATTGAAGCCAATTGCTTAGTTTCCAGCATCTGTCTCTGCCAGTCAAGTATGGAAAGTCAATTTTAAGATTGACTTTCGAGAGCTTCGCAATCGCTGGATCAAAGCTTTGCCTAGCCACGTTCTACGGCGTTTTAATTTTTTAAACCTTTGATTGGGATTCTAGAAATATTCATCCACGTTTGTGGAGTTACTGGTGTTGTAAATTTAATAGCCATGTTGCACCTAGGTGCAATGGATATATTCTTAAGGTTGCAAATAACCGTGGTTAGGATGTTAGGCCTTTGCATTAACCCTGTCTTAACCCAGTTAAATGAATCACAGATCCCCTTAAGGAGTGAAAGATTTTAGAAAGGAATCACTGGTTTAAAAATTGGTGTTGTCAAGAGAACTAGTACTAATGTTGTTACCTAGTTGGGTAATGAAAGAAAACAAGCAAGTTTAGAAAGTACCAAGGACCCCATAGTCCTCCTCCACCTGTTCCTCCTGCTCCTCCTCCTTCCCCTCCCTCCTTTCTAGCACTGATGTTGTTACCTAGTTGGGTAATAAAAGAAAACAAGCAAGTTTAGAGACTACCAAGGACCCCATAGTCGTCCTCCTCCTTCCCCTCCCTCCTTTCTAGCACTGATGTTGATACCTAGTTGGGTAATAAAAGAAAACAAGCAAGTTTAGAGAGTACCAAGGACCCCATAGTCCTCCTCCTCCTCCCTCCTTTCCAGAACTGATGTTGTTACCTAGTTGGGTAATGAATGCAAACAAGTAAGCTCAGAGAGCACCAAGGACTCCTCATCTCTACGTTCTGTTGGAACAATGAGACCTCAGACTTCCATGATGTGACTCCAAATTTCCAACTAATATGCAAGGACTGAGTCAAGAGCAGAGTATTAATTTTCTCCCCCCTCCCCTTTTTTTTTTTTTTTGCATAAAAGAGGTTTTGCATTCGATGGTGGATACCTCAACCGCTTTGTAACCAAGGATGCTTTTTCTCTCTCTCCTGCCATCTCTCTCTCTCTCCTTTCTTTTTATTTTGCCTTTTGTTTCTAAGCTTCCACTTAGCAGCACCGAGCAGTGCTTAAAACCCATCTTCTTATCTGATTTGGAGTTTAGTGCCTGAAAGTCCTCAAGCTGCTTTATCTAAAGATCCAGCGCATATAATGGAGTACTTAAAATTCAACAGCTGTGTAAAAAAAAAACACACACACACACACACGTAGAATTTCTCCAAAGATACTTCAAAAGGGAAGCCAATGGAAGGAAAAGAAAAACCGAGCAGTCCCCAACAATACAGGTTACACGAAATGTTTACTGGGATGGGTTTCAGGCAAATTCATATTCCTGAAAGTCATCTTTTCTGACTCAATTCATACCTGGAACACGATGCTGGAGGTTTGCGCCTTACCCCATGTTGCTGAATTTATTCTTGTGCCATGAAAGAGAGAGAAAATAGCTAAGAAGGATTCGTGATGCAGCAGGATCTCCAAATTTGGGGGAACTAACTTACTACATGTGGAATGAAAGAATCCCTATTTCAATCAAATGATTAACACAAACACACACCTACACAGCATTAAGCCATTAACTCTATCAGCTGCAAAGGTTGCCTATTCATAGCACACTTTGTATACTGAAAATGTGTTGGTTATGAGGTATTTGGAGCTCCTCTGAGCTTAGATGTTTTATTGCTATTCAATTCATGCTAGCACTCAGAAGGTTACCTAGTTGGATAATGAAACATCTGCAAGAAAACAACCAAGCTCAGAGAGCATCAAGGACCTCATAGTCATTGTCTTCCTCTTCTACCACCACCAACCCCTCTTCGTCCTCCTCCTCCTCCTCCTCTCTACATACCCACTCCTTTCTAGCACTGCTAATGTTAGCTAGTTGGGTAATAAAACATTTGCAAGAAGACAACCAAGCTCAGAGAGGAAGGAGGAGGAGGAGGAGAGGAGGAGGAAGGAGAAGAAGGAGAAAGAGAAGGAAATGAAGGAGGAGGAAGGGAAGGAAAAGAAGAAGAGGAGGAAGAAGATGAAGAGGAGGAGGAGAGGAGGAGGAGGAAGAAAAAGAGGAGGAGAGGAGGAGGAAGGAGAGGAGGAGAAGAGGAAGAGGAAGAGGAAGAGGAAGAGAAGAAGAAGAAGAAGAAGAAGAAGAAGAAGAAGAAGATCCCATCCTGTTTCACGTAGTTTGGTCTGCGGTGAGTCAGCAGCCATTGTTCTTCCAAAATTGTGTGAATCAGCTCCTTGTGTTCATAGGCACCACGTTTATATATATAAATTCAAGATTCTTCTACCTAGAAAGGACATCTAATACATTATTCTGTCGCCCCTTTGAGATGCAGAGGATGAGTCCCCGTCTACAAAGTCAAAAAATACCTTCTGAGACTTTTTGACTCAACTCCAGCTTCAGATGGATATTGCTATGAAGCCAGCATCAAGCGGGGGATTTGCTATGATGGGGTGATAAAATCAGCCTCAGCTTTGTACGTTTGCAAGAAACCAATTATGTTATCTAGGCTCCCTGGCCTCTTTTCCCTGGATGATCTCACATCTAAGAGGAAATCACTTCGCACAGTCTATTACAGATTGTTTCCCAGTTGTGGGAAGGTAGAGCACCAAAAAAAAAAACCCTGCAAGGAACAGGTTGTTGCCACAGGTCTGGTCCTGGAGACGTAACGCTGGCACAAATAGACTTTCAAGGTTTTTAACCAAAGGTGGAGGCAGGAAAAAACTCATTGGGTGGACCATTTCTCCAGATAACTTTGGGGGAATAAGAAATGCTTTTAGGAGTTTCTCAAAGTGCTGTTGCTGAAAATGTTACACACATACAACCACACAGAGAGAGGTGGGAGGGAGAGAGAGAGAAAGAGAGGAGAGAGGAGAGAGAGAGAAAGAGAGGAGAGGAGAGAGAGAAAGAAAGAGAGGTGATGAGAGGAGAGAGGAAAGAGAGAAAGGAGAGAAAGAAAGAAAGAGAGGTGAGGAGAGTGGAGAGAGAGAAAGAAGAGAGAAGAGAGGGAGAGGAGAGAGGAGAGAGAGAAAGAGAGGAGAGGAGAGAGAGAAAGAAAGAGAGGTGAAGAAAGAGAGAGAGAAAGAGAGGTGAGGAGAGAGGGAGAGAAGAGAGGAGAGAGAAAGAGAGGAGAGGAGAGAGAGAAAGAGAGGAGATGAGAGGACAGAGGAAAGAGAGAAAGGAGAGAAAGAAAGAGAGGTGAGAGAAAGGAGAGAGGAGAGAGGGAGAGGAAAGGAGAGAGGAGAGAGAGAAAGAGGAGAGGAGAGAGAGAGAGAGAAAGAGGTGAGGAGAGAGGGAGAGAAGAGGAGAGAGAAAGAGAGGAGAGGAGAGAGAGAAAGAGAAAAAGAGGTGAGGAGAGAGGGAGAGAAGAGAGGAGAGAGAAAGAGAGGAGAGGAGAAAGAGAGGAGAGGAGAGAGAGAAAGAAAGAGAGGTGATAAGAGGAGAGAGGAAAGAGAGAAAGGAGAGAAAGAAAGAAAGAGAGGTGAGGAGAGTGGAGAGAGAGAAAGAAGAGAGGAGAGAGGGAGAGAAGAGAGGAGAGAGAAAGAGAGGAGAGGAGAGAGAGAAAGAAAGAGAGATGAGGAGAGGAGAGAGGAGAGAGAGAGAGAAAGAGAGGAGAGGAGACAGAGACAGAGAAACTCAGAGAAAGACACACAGACATCAGCAATCCTGAAAGAAGTTTCTTTCGTTGCTTCTTTTGGCTTTGAAGGGTGGAAAAAGAGAATCATAGGTAGCCAACTGGACCAGAATTTTGATCACATGACCATGAGGATACTGCAGGGGTCGCAAGTGTGAATAAGTCAATTAATGGATGGAAACTGATTGAGGAGAGATTCAACCTAGAAATAAGGAGAAATTTCCTGATAGTGAGAACAATCAACCAATGGAGCAGAAGTTGCCTTCAGTTCTGGGAGCTTCATCCCTGGAGGCTTTCAAGAAGAGACTGGACTGCCATCTTTCAGAAATGGTGTCAGGTCTCCTGCTTGGGTGGGGCGTTAGACTAGATGATCTACAAGGTCACTTCCAACTCTGTTATTTTATTATTATTCTAAACAGTTGTAAGTTGTACTTCAGGGTAGTCTTTAGCGCCAATGGTTGGCTGTATCCCCAAATCTCCTTCCAGCTGGGAGAGAATCCTAAACTATGGCCTGGTTTTCCTCCCTCCCTGCCTTCTTTCTGAACTTTCAAGAGCGCATGGGTCTACGTGTTCATAAGAGCCATGCTTATTATTATTATTTATTTATTTTAAACTTGCCCCTTAGTCCTGGGCATAATTAGAGTTTTCTGATTTCCATCGCAATTGGGTCACTCGTCATAGCAATCAAAAGAGCCATGCATTTGCATCAACTCAGAACTATTTAAGCACCGATTAGATGATGATTCTTTTTACCCCTAGACAAAAGGTCAGCCGTCTTCTGGCTTGGCTGTCCGGGTGATTCTCAGACGGCTCTTGATTAACGGTCAGAGATGAGGCAGATGAGATGCCAAATGTGTATTCAAGAGCATCAAATCCTGGGTCATCTTTTAACCTTTGCCCTCCCATCAATATTCCAAGGGCTTTAAATATTTCACGTATGGTTAATAAATATTTGATCTGGCCTCTTCTGGAGGAATCAAGGATGCTTGGCAATGTTTGGGAGGAATTAAGAGGAAAGGGGGCCTCTTCAATGTGAAAAGAATCATTGGCCTGGAAGGGACCTTGGAAATCTTCTAGTCTGACCCCCTGCTCAAGCAGGGAACCCTAAACCATTACAGATAAATGGTTGTCCAATCTCTTCTTGAAAATTTCCAGTGATGGAGCATCTGCAAGTCCAGGAGGCAAGCTGTTCCATTGATTCATTGTTCTCACCAACAGGAAATTCCTCCTTAGTTCAAGGTTGGATCTCTTTCTGACCGATTTCTCCAGCCTTCGATCAGAATAGAGTTGGAAGGGAGCTTGGAGGTCCTCTATTCCAGCCCTCTGCTCAAGCAGGAGACCCAAGATCTATACTCATTGCTTCTTGTCTTGCCCTTAGATGCTTTGGAGAATAAATCAACGCCTTTGTCCTTATGACAATCCTGGAAGAAAGAAAATAAAACATGGAAGAGTTCTTCTGGTCTTCTAGGTGAGAACTTGCCACAGATTTAAATCATACTGAATGTGCATAGAAGATAACAGAATAACAGTGCTTGGAAAGGAACTTGGAAGTCTTCTTCCAAGTTCCTCAAAGCTGGCTGAGGAATTCTGGGAGTTGAAGTCCACAAGTCTTAAAGGGACCAAGGTTGGAGGCCACTGTTCTAGTCCAATCCTTGCTTAAGCAGAAGACCGTATACCATTTCAAATGGCCGTCCAATCTCTTCTTAAAAACCTCCAGTGATGGAGCACCTGCAACTTTTAGAGGCAAGCTGTTCCACTGATTAATAGTTTTCACTGACAGGAAATTTCTCTTTAGTTCCAGGTTGATTCTCTCCTAGATTAGTTTCTATCTTGGCTTCAGGTGTTTTGGGGAATAGGTTGACCCCATTCTTCTTTGTGGCAGCCCTTCAAATACTGAAACACGATGAGTAACTTGGTTAACCGTTCCTTGTTTTCCTCTTCCATCTCTCTTCTCCATCATCTTTATTAGGTGACGGGACTGTCTTGCTTCAAATGGCTTTCATTTCTCCTCAACCCGAATGAGAGGAAGAGCATGACAGATGCTGGAAAAAGATCGATTTTATTTAAATGGAATGTGGCAAACATGGTGTGAAGCTCTTTCAAGCTGAGCTTGACTTGAGGAGATTTCATGGATTATGTGGAATCTAAGCAACAATACATCATTTATTGTCACTGTTTTCTTCCAGAATGGAAATACATCTTCTTAAATGAGGTTGTTGGTTGTCTCCCATCTATCTATCTATCTATCTATCTATCTATCTATCTATCTATCTATCTATCTATCTATCTATCATCTATCCATCCATCCATCCATCCATCCATCCATCCTTCCATCCATCTATCCATCTATCATCTCTCTCTCCAATCTCTCTCTCTCCATCCATCCATCCATTTATCCATCTAACATCTCCAATATCTATCTATCTATCTATCTATCTATCTATCTATCTATCTATCTATCTATCTATCTATCTATCTATCATCTATCATCTATCATAATAATCACATTAAAAAATTACAGATTGACTACAGTTTAAGATGGGCTCTAGAGGGGGACAGACTCAAGGGTTTCCCAGACTTGGAGGGAAATTAGCTTCATAAAACTAATCACATTTAGTATTGAGAAAATTCTTGTGGACTACAACCAGCTTAGAAAACAAGATTGAATAAGATATTGAGAGGGAAGGACCAATTCTGGAGAACCGGTAGCGGAAATTGTGAGTTGTTTGCAGAACCAGCAAATATTACCTCTGACTAGCTCCGCCCCCTCTATTCTCCACCTCCCGAGTCCCAACTGATTGGCTGGGTCGTCTTTGGTTGCCCTGCACAGGACAACAGAGCTGGAAAGCAGATTAGTGGGGTGGGAAAGGAAGGGGGATTTTGCAGTAACCTTCCCCTGCCATGCCCACCAAGCCATGCCCACCAAGATACGCCACGCCCCCAAGCCATGCCCACAGAACCAGTATTAAATTTTTTTGAATCCCACCACTGAAGAAGAGCGCAAACATTTGCAGCACAAACTCTTCAAAGCAATTAACAGGCTTAGTTATCCTTATGGCGGTCTCTTCCTATAGGGAGGAGGGATATCCATAGAGGATGTGGAAATAAATATTCTCCCCAGTTTAATGCATAAACATAAGAAACAGAGGAAATCATGCAAAGGGGACCATTGGGCTGTTAAGCATGGAAATGCTGCAGGCACACATTCTCCATCTGCCCAGGTTCCAGCTAGCCAAAGCCAAGTTAGAGATCTCATGGCCACTTCAACCAATGCAAAACCTGAAGCAATGGATGGAAACCAATCGAGGAGAGAAGCAGTCTAGAACTAAGAGTGACAGTGAGAACAATCAACCAATGGAACAGCTTGCCCTGGGAAGTTGTGGGAGTGCCATCCTTTGAGTCTTTCAAGAAGATATTGGACTGCCATTTGTCAAAAAATGGTGTGAGTGATCACTCGATGGGAATGATGTTGAGTTGGCCACACCCAGCCAGCCACATGACCACCAAGCCACACTCACCCAGTCACATGACCACCAAGCCATGCCCACCAACTAAGCCACACCCACAGAACCGGTTGTTAAAAAAATTGAATCCCACCCCGTATAAGGTCCCTTCCAAACCTGTATCTGTAAGGAGGACTTCCCTGAGGGTGAGAGTAGTCAATGGCTTGCTTCCAGAGGTTGTGGGGGCTCCAACAATAGAGGCTTTTAAGAAGAGATTGGACAGGGATTTTTCTGAAATGGAATAGGGTTGGACTAGCAGACGTTTGAGGTCCCGTCCAATTCTGTTATTCTGTGTATTTTCTTTTCAAAGATTCCAGAGCTGGAACGAATAACAAAAAAGTCCAGTTGCCTCTTGAAAAAAGTAACCTTTGGGACTTTTCCAGAGAAGAAACGCGAAGATGCCGCTCTGAGGAGAAGATTCGTAAGACATTAATCCCCAGCACCAACTTTTGGACAGGTATTATTTTATCACAATAAAGTGAGTGGGAAGAATGTGGACGAGGAGAAAAGGCTACCTGTTGTGCATTTTGATAAAAGCAGCGCTTTTAAACAGCTTAGATACTTTGCTTTGGAAATTAGCCACTCAGCAGGTTGGCACGAAAATTAATTTAATGGGATGTAAATCAACGCAATTTTTTTAATCATTTCCTTCCCTTTAGCTGCTGACCACCAGAAATTAAGCATCTACCCCCTTGTGAGGCTGGAACTCTAGGATAACATCATACACACACACACACACACAAACACACGCTTTTCTCCAGAACTGCCAATTTAGTGCATCACATTTAAAAGTCTTTAAGTATTCAGTATTGGCTCAAGAGTTCTCTGAGCAATAAATCTATTCTTCAACTGGCATTTTTTGTTGTTGTTCAGAGTTGCTAGGATGTGCAAGGGAGAGAGCCAAGCCATGGAGAAAGGATAGGCCTCTTAAAATTTACGGTGAAAGTTAATTAAGAATTTGACTGTTTATTGCACCAAATTTCGTCAGTGCGATGAAATTTACAGCCACCGAGAGAGGACAGGCATGGCAAGGCTCTTGATGTGTTGATAAATATTAAAACACACACTATCGGGTGTGTTTATTTTTCCCAATTTCTTTCTTTCTTTTTTGAGGCCTCCTCTCCATCCTAATGTGAAAAATGATTCAATTGTCACTTAAAATGGCTTGTCATGAAAAAAAGATTAAATCCCTACAAAAAAGCCATTAGAGAAACGCATATCCCCTTTTCCATTAAATATTAAGAAAAAAAAAGCCAGCGGGTGTGCCATAAATAAGACCCCTCACTCTAAGAATACAACGGGTAGGAAATAAATTAACACAATGACCACACAAGTGGACATTGAAGTGAACAATTTTCCATTCAGCTGTTGCTGCTAGGAACCAATTAGGACCAAGGACACATTCAAGGTTTAATCATGCCTACGATAAATAATCCAGAAACTTCTTTGGCCCAATTCAATGTTAGCCACTCTCCATCTAAGGCACAGCATTATTTATTTATTTATTTTATTTAATTAAGTTTATATACCGCCCCCTCTCCCAAGTTGGGACTCGGGGCGGTGTACAGCCCAGCTAAAAACAATACAATTACAAATATAAAATTTAAAAATAGATTAAAATGAATTAAATAAAGGCTGAAAAATTTAAAACTGTAACACAATGATAAAACAGGGTAAAAAGTTACAAAAATTAAAACCATTCCAATGATACTAGGCCAGACTGGCTTGCTGAAAAAGATGAGTCTTCAGTGCGCACCAGAAGGTTCGCAGGTTATTGGATGTGAGTGAGCTGATATTAATCACAATCCTAGTTTGCATTAACAGAGGGATAGAATCGAAACCATGTGAAATGTATCACTTTCTAAAGCCTGGGTAAGACCACACTCAGAATATTGCATCCTGTTTTGGTCACCGCAATGTAAAAAAAGATGTTGAGATTCTAGAAAGAGTGCAGAGAAGAGTAACAAAGATGATTGGGAGACTGGAGGATAAAACATATGAAGATCCGTTACAGGAATTGGGTATGGCTAATCTAGTGAAAGAGAAGGACTAGGGCTGCCACAAGAGCAGTTTGAGGGGCTGCTAACAAAGAAGAGGGAGTCAAGCTATTCTCCAAAGAATCTGAAGACAGGACAAGAAGCGATGGATGGAAATTAAGCAAGGAGAGAACCAACATAGAACTAAAGAGAAATTTCCTGACAGTGAGAACAATTAATCGATGGAATGGCTTGCCTTCAAAAGTTGTGGAAACAACAGTTTCCCCAGCACCTGGATGAAGCTGTCTATTTGGATCCACGCCAATCGGGCTTCAGGCCCGGGCACAGCACAGAGACGGCGCTGGTCGCATTGGTGGATGATCTCTGGAGGGCCCGTGACAGGGGTTATTCCTCTGTCCTGGTCCTCCTAGATCTTTCGGCGGCTTTTGATACTGTCGACCACAGTATCCTATTGCAGCGGCTGGGGGGGTTGGGGGTGGGAGGCACCGTTATGCGGTGGTTCTCCTCCTTCCTCTCTGACCGCTCGCAATTTGTGTTGGCAGGGGGGCAGAGGTCGGCCCCGAGGCCCCTGGTTTGCGGGGTGCCTCAGGGGTCGGTGCTCTCGCCCCTCCTGTTCAACATATATATGAAGCCGCTAGGTGAGATCATCCGTGGCTTTGGGGTAGAGTTCCATCAGTACGCTGATGACACCCAGCTGTACATCTCTACCCCGGGCCACCCCGATGAAGCCGTCGAAGTGATGGCCCGATGCCTGGAGGCCGTGCGGTGTTGGATGGGGCGGAACAGGCTTCAGCTCAACCCATCTAAGACTGAGTGGCTGTGCTTCCCGGCACCCCGATACAGCCGGCTGGTTCCATCGCTGGCTGTGGGGGGGGAAATTCTTGCCCCCACAGAGAGGGCCCGCAATCTGGGTGTCCTCCTGGATGTACGGCTGTCATTGGAAGATCATGTGGCGGCCGTCGCCAGGGGGGCTTTTGGACAGGTCCGTAGGATCTACCAGTTGCGGCCCTTTCTGGATCGGGATGCGCTTCGCACGGTCACTTCCGCCCTGGTGATCTCCCGCCTAGACTATGCCAATGCTCTCTACATGGGGCTGCCCTTGAAGAGCATCCGGAGGCTCCAGTTGGTGCAGAATGCAGCCGCGAGGGTGGTAATGGGGGCACCTAGGGGCTCCCATGTTATGCCACTTCTACGCGGGCTGCATTGGCTCCCGGTGGCCCTCCGGGTGCGCTTCAAGGTCTTGGTCACTATCTTTAAAGCGCTCCATGGCTCGGGACCAGGTTACTTGCGAGACCGCCTCCTGCCACCATCGGCTTCCCACCGACCGGTACGCTCCCATAGGGTGGGCCTCCTCGGGGTGCCGCCGGCTGGACGGCTGGCGACCCCGAGGGTGCGGGCCTTCTCATTGGGAGCACCCCCTCTCTGGAACGAATTACCCCCGGAGATAAGGGCCGCCCCCGATCTCATGGCCTTCCGTCGGTTGCTCAAAACGCATTTATTTCGGCAGGCCGGACTGGCCTAGGGGTTTTTAAATTTTAATTGGGTTTTAATCTTTTTAATACTTGTTTATATTTTATTAGAGCCATATTGGATTTCAGTTTTTAAATTTTAATATATCATGTTGTCTCATACTTTGTACATTGTATATGTGTTTTTATTGGCTGTTCACCGCCCCGAGTCCCTTCGGGGAGAGGGGGCGGTATATAAATCAAATAAATAAATAAATAAATAAATAAATAAAAGTTGTGGGTGCTCCATCGTTTTAAGAAGAGATTGGACAGCCATTTGTCTGAAATGGATAGGGGTTCCTTCCTGAGCAGAAGGTTGGACTAGAAGACCTTCCAAGTTCCAACTGTGTTGATTCTGGTATAATAAGCAATGTGCAGATGCTCTCAATATGGTTGGGACTTCATTCCCCCCCCCCCAATAAATGCAAGGAAGAAGAATGTTAATTTGGCTACAGGAGCAGTGGTGGTATTCATTCCTTTTACTACCAGTTCTGTGGGTGTGGCTTGGTGGATGTGGTGTGGCTTGGTGGGCATGGCTTGGTGGGTGTGGCAGGGGAAGGATAACTGTAAAATCTCCTTTCCCATCCCACTCCTGGGGGAAGGTTATTGCAGAATCTCCATTCCCTCCCCACCTCACTAACCTGCTTTCCAGCTCCGTTCTCCTGTGCAGGGCAACCAAAGGAGTCCCAGCCGATCAGCTGGGACTCAATGGGAGGCAGGAAATAGATGGGGGGGAGGGTCAGCCAGAGGTGGTCTTTGCCGGTTCTCCAAACTACTCAAAATTTCCACTATCGGTTCTCCAGAACTGGTCAGAACCTGGGGAATACCACCTCTGTACAGGAGGATCTATCTTTGGAAATGAAAAGAAGTTTGGTTTATCATCGGTCATCATTATAGAGGACAGAACTTAAAGAAAAGGATGCATGGTTTTGGAAGACTGTCTGGAGGTTAGTTAGAATGGGAGGTGAAAGGAAATTCCACAAGACTATCTACTGGGTAGGCGAGAAGAATTCCTAACAACTTAATAGCTTGAGACAGCAGCATCTGTACCAAACATATTGTATGGATAAACACTGCAGGTGTTCAAACTGTCTTTGCAAACGAGGAGGCACCATGATTATGTAAAGCATAACCTGTGCAGATTTGGTTGAGTTGTTCCTCAAAATGATGCAAACCAGAGAAAGAAAATAGCTCACTAACAATGGTGAGCCAACTCACCGTGGGCAATTTCCCATGGCCGACTTGCCATGGGGACAACTCACCAGAGCCACCTTGCCACAAGGCAATTCACTGTGGGGCAATGGAACCAACCATTCAATTGAATTATTTAAAAGAAATAAAAAAAATTGTCATTCACATTTCATTCTTTCCCTCCGTTTTGCATCCTTCCTTTAATAATTTTAACCCACCGTTTCTTTGATATGTATACCTGAAAGAAGGACAAGAAGCAATGGATGGAAACTCATCAAGAAGAGAAGCAACCTGGAATTAAGGAGAAACTTCCTAACAGTGAGGACAATTAACCAGTGGAACAGCTTGCCACCAGAAGTTGTGGGTGCTCCAGCACTGGAGGATTTTAAGAGGAGACTGGACAACCAAATGCTGGAAATGTAATCAGGAACCAGCCACATACTATCACTTGTGGTGGACATGCCCAAAAGTTTAAAAAAATGTGGGCAACAATGCATATGTGGCTAGAAAAAATATTAAGACAGCATATAGATTTTAAGCCAGAACTATTTTTGTTAGACATAATACCAGAAAGATATGATAAAGGAATGTATATTTGATATTACATGTTTTAGCAGCAGCAAGAATTGTATTTGCACAATGTTGGAAAAACAAGAAAACACCTATGGAAGAACATATAATAAAAAAAAAATATTCGACTGTGCAGAAATGGACAGATTAACACTGAAGTGAAAAGATAAAGAAGATACAGAATATTGTCGAACTTGGGACTTGTATCAATGGTTGGATAAAAGGAGTAGAAATTAGGAACTTAAGAAGCAGAGGTAGTACTCAGCAGGTTCTGACCAGTTCTGGAGAACCGGTAGTAGAAATTTTGAGTAGTTTGGAGAACCAGCAAATACCATTTCTGACTGGCCCCACCAATCCATCTATTCTCTGCCTCCCATTGAGTCCCAGCTGATTGGCTGGGTCTTCTTTGGTTGCCCTGCACAGGAGAACAGAGCTGGAAAGCAGGTTAGTGAGGTGGGGAGCGAATGGAGATTTTGCAATAATCTTCCCACAGAAGTGGGGAAGGAATGGAGATTTTACAGTATCCTTTCCCTGCCATGCCCACTAAGTCATGCCCACCAAGCCACGCTCACAAAACCAGTAGTAAAAATAAATAAATCCCACTACTGATTTGAAGGTAGTTGAGAACCTCAGGCTGATTGTGAGCCAGATCAGGCCAGGTAGTAGAAGGGAAAAAAACAGTTGGGACTTTCACACATGAAAGCCAATAGACTTTCTTGCTTCAGCAGCCAATTATTGTCTGAACTCCCAAGTCTGGCTTCTTAAAGCCTTTTAGAAACACAGCAAGGTTCAGTTCTGAGATCCACCTGTTTCCCTCTCACAGATGCAAAATCCAAATAGAATTTCATCCCCCCCACCCCCACCCCAGTTCTGCGTTCGAAGCGAAGTACTTGGCTCGTCACTCGGTCAATGTTTTTTTCAACATTCGTTCTTTCTTGAAAGCCCCCATTTGAAATAAGAGGATTTACGCCTTAGCCCTCGACTTGCACATGAAATCCGTTTTTGGAAAGATGATGGTAAAATTGCACGCTCAACAACGCACACGCAGACATCGATGGGAGCAATGTTGAACTTTTCCTGCGCCCAGATACAGCCAGCTTGTTCCTTCGCTGGTCCATGGGGGGAGAGGTTCTGACCCCCGTGGAAAGGGCGCGCAATCTGGGTGTCCTCCTGGATGTACGGCTGTCTTTAAAAGATTATATTACAGCCGTCGCCAGGGAGGCCTTTTGTCAGATTCATCTGATCTACCAGTTGCGGCCCTTTCTGGATCTGGGCGCACTTCGCACAGTCACCTCCGCCCTCGTCATCTCCCGCTTGGACTATTGCAATGCTCTCTACATGGGGCTCCCCTTGAAGAGTCTCCGGAGGCTGCAGTTAGTTCAGAATGCGGCCGTGCAGGTGATCGTGGGTGCCCTTCGGAGCTCCCATGTAACACTGCTTCTCCGCAGGCTGCACTGGCTTCCTGTGGCCTTCCGGATTCGATTCAAGGTGGTACTGACTGTATTTAAAGTGCTCCATGGCTCGGGACCTGGGTACTTACGGGACCGCCTGCTGCCATCAACAGCCTCCCGCCGCCCAGTACGCTCTCACAGGGTTGCCCTCCTTGGGGTGCCGCCGCCTGATCGTTGCCGGCTGGCGGCCCCAAGGGTGCGGGCCTTCTCTGTGGGGGCCCCCTCCCTGTGGAATGATCTCCCCCCCGGAGATACGGGCCATGACGGACATCCAGACCTTCCGGCACGCAGTTAAGACCTTATTTTTCCAGCAAGCCGGCCTGGCCCAGTAAATGGTTTATGGGTTTTAATCTAATTTGGTTTTAAATTTTTAAATCTTAATTTTTAATTAATCCTGGAATTTTAAATTTCTGTATTTTGTAATTGATGGGATTCAGCCGGACTCTTATATTTAATTTGTTTTTAAACTGTATATATTCTGTTTTTTAGTAGGCTGTACACCGCCCCGAGTCCCTTTTTGGGAGAGGGAGAGGTATAGAAATTTAATTAAATAAATAAATAAATAACTGTAGACATCCAAGGTGAGATGAGGTGGCATTGCTGAGCAATTCCAAAGGTGGTTTTTTGGAGGAAAAAGAAAAGATATTTTGCTTCTCATCCAAGAAGCTTCTTCAGCTCTGACTGGATGGTGGGGAATGGAAGGATTTATCCTCCTTGCAGACAGCTGGTCATTTGCATCCTTTTAGAGTGTCTTTGAAGTCTCTTGGGTGTTTGTCTGTGCCCTCAGGGTCACCTGAGTAGTGGACAGTGAAGGGACACAGGGCAGAAAATATCCTGCAGTCAAAAAGGCTCCACACCTATTTGCAACACTCAGGTGACCCTGAGGATACAGAAAAACCTCCAGGTGGCCTCAACGACTCTCTAAAAGGATGCAAATGACCAACTGTCTGCAAGGAATATAAACCCTTCCATTCCCCACTATCCATATCAGAGCTTCTTCTTGGAGGAGAAGCAAAATGTCTTCAAAGAAAAAACAAGAAAGTTCAGTTGCCTCCTGAAAAAGCACCTTTGGGACAACCATGACCTAGTGGACGGAGAATCTCCACAGACATTGGATTGCTGAGCAGTCTGAAACTTCAAATTTAAATTCAAAGAGATTTAGCGATTCCTGTGGGTTCCAACCAACAAACACGCTTCACCAGACCTGAAAGGGCACATATTTGCATGTGATCCGGTGTGCTAATTTATATGCATGCATGCAAATGGAGAAATAATGATGAGCATTTAACGAGAAACAATGCAGTGCATCGCCATATTTAAAAAACGATAATTGTTGCCTAGCTGTCTAGCTGTGTCTCTTCCTCACAAAGCCAACAGCGAAGTATTCGAAAATTCAAACAAATTACCAGACTGTTAAAAAGTGGGAAGGATCCCCAAAACACAGGAAAACCTGCAATGAGACCTGTAACAATAAATCGTGCATGCTGATGAGAGCTGGATTGGTGTCATGATTAAGGCACCAGTTTAGAAACTGGGAGTTCTAGTCCCGTTCAAGTCACAAAGCCAGGTGAGTGACTTTAGATTAATCCTTCTTTGTCAGTCCCAGGAAACTGGCAATGGCAACCCACATTCAAAATCTGCCTAAGAAAACTGCAGGGACTTGTCATATAAAGTCCCTCTGGTGGAGATGTGCCCAGCCGGGTTTCGGGTCTTTCATCGGCCGAGGGCCCAGGGGAGGGGAGGGGGGGTCGCGGTAGTTATTAAGGAGGATCTGTGTCCGAGGGAGGCCACTGTATCTCAGACGACCGGGTGTGAGCTCCTTTTCGTGAAGTTCGGTTCCACGGTTCAGGTGGGCTTGCTGGTCGCATACCTGGCTCCCTGCTATGCGGCAGCGGCCCTGCTTGAGCTCCTTGAGGTTATAGCTGGCGTGGCGGTTGGGACCCCCAGGCTTATGGTCATGGGGGATTTCAACCTGCCATCTGCCGGCGGTACCTCGGGGATTGCCCAGGAGTTCATGGCTTCCATGACGGCCATGGGCCTGACCCAGTTAATTCGGGACCCTACTCACGTGGGAGGTCACACCTTGGATTTGGTTTTTGTCTCTGATCAGTGGCAGAGTGATCTGGGTATAGGGGATATAGTTGTGGAACCCCTGTCATGGACGGATCACTCGCTCCTGAAGCTCGACTTCCGTTCCGCGCCCCCTGACCGCAGGGAGGCGGGACCATTAAAATGGTACCGCCCCAGGCGCCTGATGGACCCTGATAGGTTCCTGACGGAGCTTGGGCCATTTTCCGAAGCTCATTCACACGACTCGGTTGAGGGCTTGGTCGCCACCTGGGATAGGGTGGCTGCTGGGGCCCTTGACCGAGTCGTGCCCTTGCGGCCTCTGACCCGGTGCCGATCCCATCTGGCTCCTTGGTTTTCTGAGGAGCTAAGGGAAATGAAGCGCCGGAAAAGACGCCTAGAGAGCAGTTGGAGGTCCAGCCGCTCTGGGTCTGACCGAACACTACTGCGTTCTTATATTAAGACGTATCTAGTGGCAATAAGGATGGCGAGGAGGTCTTACCTCTCCACCCTTATCGCATCCGCGGAAAACCGCCCAGCCGCCCTGTTTAGGGTGACCCGCTCCCTCCTGGAGGTGGGAGCGCGGGAGGACCCCTTACAGGGACGGGCTGAGGAGTTTTCTAGGTTTCTGCAGGACAAAATCGCTCAGATCCGGAGCGAACTGGACTCCGACTGGCCATCTCCGGGTGGGGGGGTGGGGGTGGATATCGGTGGAGTTGGTTGGGTTGAGTTCGACCCTGTTACTTTAGAGGATGTGGACAGGATACTGGGGGGGCTTAATGCCACCACCTGTTTGTTGGACCCGTGTCCCTCCTGGCTGGTTTTGGCCACTCGGGAGGTGACACGAGGCTGGTTCCAGGGTATTATAAACGCTTCCTTGAGAGAGGGGCTGCTACCTGCTGCCTTGAAAGAGGCGGTGGTGCGGCCCCTCCTCAAGAAACCGTCCCTGGACCCAGCACTGTTATCAAATTATCGTCCCGTCTCCAACCTTCGTTTTGTTGCGAAGGTTGTTGAGAGTGTGGTGGCATGTCAGCTCCCGCAGTGCCTGGATGAAGCGAGTTATCTTGACCCCCTCCAATCGGGTTTCAGGCCCGGGCACAGCACGGAGACGGCTTTGGTCGCGTTGGTTGATGATCTCTGGAGGGCTCGGGACAGGGGTTGTTCCTCTGTCCTGGTCCTATTAGATCTCTCAGCGGCTTTTGATACTGTCGACCACAGTATCCTATTGCGGCGGTTGGAGGGGTTAGGAGTGGGGGGCACCGTGTTACGGTGGTTCACCTCCTTCCTCTCCGACCGTTCGCAATGTGTGTTGACAGGGGGGCAGAGGTCGGCCCCGAGGCCCCTACTATGTGGGGTTCCTCAGGGGTCGGTGCTTTCGCCCCTGCTGTTCAACATTTATGTGAAGCCGCTGGGTGAGATCATCCGTGGCTTCGGGGTGGAGTTCCATCAGTACGCTGATGATACTCAGCTGTACATCTCCACCCCGGGCCACCCCAATGAAGCTGTCGAAGTGATGTCCCGGTGCCTGGAGGCCGTGCGGAGTTGGATGGGTCGTAACAGGCTCCGGCTCAACCCGACTAAAACCGAGTGGCTGTGGTTTCCTGCGCCCAGATACAGCCAGCTGGTTCCTTCGCTGGCCGTGGGGGGAGAGGTTTTGACCCCCGTGGAAAGGGCGCGCAATCTGGGTGTCCTCCTGGATGTGCGGCTGTCTTTAGAAGAGCATATTGCAGCCGTCGCCAGGGGGGCTTTTTATCAGATACGTCTGATTTACCAGTTGCGGCCCTTTCTGGATCTGGGCGCACTTCGCACAGTCACGTCCGCCCTCGTCATTTCCCGCCTGGATTATTGCAATGCTCTCTACATGGGGCTCCCCTTGAAGAGTCTCTGGAGGTTACAGCTGGTCCAGAATGCAGCCGCGCGAGTGCTTGTGGGTGCCCCTCGGAGCTCCCACGTTACTCCGCTGCTTCGCAGGCTGCACTGGCTTCCTGTGGCCTACCGGATTCGATTCAAGGTGGTACTGATGGTATTTAAAGTGCTCCATGGCTCGGGACCTGGGTACTTACGGGACCGCCTGCTGCCATCGTCAACCTCCCGCCGCCCAGTACGCTCCCACAGGGTTGCCCTGCTTGGGGTACCGCCGCCTGGCCGTTGTCGGCTGACGGCCCCGAGAGTTCGGGCTTTCTCTGTGGGGGCTCCCTCCCTATGGAATGATCTTCCCCCGGAGATACGGTCTATGACGGATATCCTGACCTTCCGGCGCGCAGTGAAAACTTTATTTTTTAATCAAGCCGGCCTGGCCCAGTAACTGTGTTTTAGGTTTTTAATTAAATTTTAATTGGGGTTTTTAGTTTTTAACTTTTAAATTGAATCTGAATTAGACAGCCGGATTAAATTATTTAATTTATTTTTAACTGTATTTATTGTATATCTTGTCTGTTTTAGTAGGCTGTACACCGCCCCGAGTCCCTTTTTTGGGAGAGGGGGCGGTATAGAAGTTTAAACAAATAAATAAATAAATAATAAAGAATGGTTGCTGGAACTGGGTATGTCCAGTTTGATGACAAGAAGGACTAGGGGTGACATGATGGCAGTGTTCCAATATCTCAGGGGCTGCCCCAAAGAAGAGGGAGTCAAGCTACTCTCCAAAGCACCTTAAAGGCAGGACAAGAAACAATTGGTGGAAACTAATCAAGGAGAGAAGCAATTTAGAACTAAGGAGAAACTTCCTGACAGTGAGGACAATTAACCAGTGGAACAATTTGCTTCCAGAGGTTGTGAATGTTCCAACACTGGAAGTTTTAAAAAAGATGTTGGATAATCATTTGTCTGAAGTGGTGTAGGGTTTTCCTGCCTAAGCAGGGGGTTGGACTAGAAGACTTCCAAGGTCCCTTCCAACTCTGTTATTCTATATTTTATTAGCATTTTCCAAGACTCAACCCCAACATATTAACGTTAAGTAGATGAGAACTGGCTGCTATGCTGTAAACAAATGACAGATAAGGGTAAGAAATTGCAAAGAGCAGAGAAAGATAGATTAGATAGGAATATGAGATGTTAATATTAACTGAAGCAGTTGATGGGAGTCTTTCAATGAATTATAGCTTGAGAGATAATAGGAGCCAGGTTCAGGTGGGAAGGAATTCACAGAGATGGCTAAATTAAAGAGGTGGGGGGGAAAATCACAATTACTTTTGTTTCGACTTTGGAAACCACTTCTGGACTTTGTGCTCGAGCTGCTCCATCACTGGAGGTTTTCAAAAAGAGCCTGGACAGCCATTTGTCTGAAATGGTATAGGGTCTCCTGCTTGAGCAGGGGGTTAGACTAGAAGACCTCCAAGGCCCCTTCCAACTCTGTTATTGTGTTAGACTTAAACTTCCAATGGGTTAATGTTGAATTGAATGACTTCTTCATGATAAGAACAGATCAAAAAAGGAACCAACATGGGGACATAGCCAGAGCCCTTCCTATTGTTTAAGACAAAAAAGCATTTTGAAATGAGCAAACCGAAGCAATAATTTTAAATTTCTTCTCCAGCCTTAAACAAAACACACAGGTTCCTGGCCGGCCAAGGAGCACGGTGTGCATCCAACTACAAGCTAACAACCTTCACCTACAAAGCATATTGTGTGCCGTTCCATGCAAACCTCACACATGGTCAGCCAAGCTGGCAATGCCATTCATCACCCAAAGCCTTCCTTGTCACAGCTGCCTTTTATCAATTGCAAACCACAACTCCCCCTTTGAGTCATTGAAATCTGTACCGTGGCCAAGAACCTCTCTGAGCAGCATAAAACTGGCACGAGTCTGTGGTTGCATTATGTTAAAATATTCCGGCTGTGGTTATCTCATGTGGTTCCTGCGAGGCGGAGGAGTTGATTTGGTCACCAAAGAGAAGATCGTGGTAGGAAACATCTGGAAGTATCCATCAAGATGGATCCTGCGTTCTGCAGAAAATAAGGGATGGATTTATGATTAGGGAACGTGGAAGTGTTAGGGTGTTACGCTAAAAGAGGACCTGACCTGGGGTGCTCACATTGCAGCACTGGTCAAAAGGGCCCAGCAGAGATTATACTACCTGAGACTTCTCAGAAAACAACAACTGAATGAGAAACTACTGGTGATCTTCTACCGCTGCACCGTAGAGAGTATCTTAACTTACTGCACCTCTGTATGGTTTGCCAATTGCACAGGGGCAGATAGGACAGTGCTCCAGAGGGTGAACATCATTGCTCAGAAGATCATGGGTTGTCCTCTCCACTCTTTGGAAGAGCTTTATAGCTTCTGTTGCCTCAAGAAAGTTCAAAACATTGGGCAGTAGCTTTGTTGAATTCTGCTGTATAGTGTAGTATTGGTGCGGTGTTGCGGGTTTTCGGTTCAAGTGTGTGGAGTGTGTGTTTGTGTATTTTCATGGTCATGATGTGCACTGAAGATGGTATTTGATTTCATTGTACAAAGTGCAATGACAATAAACGAAACTAACTAACTGGTGGCAGCCTCCGAGTTTCCAACTCTATCTCAGGTAGCAAAGCCGGGGAGGATTCTTTCTTGAGATGTCATTGTTGTACGATGACTTTTGACAAATAGCAATTTCGTGTCTTAAGATTGGAAATGGCGTCGGTTTTCCTCAAGGAGGGAGTGTGTTATTCTGATCCACTTAAAAACAAAGAATTCTAAGGAGTCCTTGGTGCTCTCTGAGCTGGGTTGTTTTCTTGCAGACGTTTCGTTACCCAACTAGGTAACATCATCAGTGTTAGAAGGAAGTGGAAATTTGTGAAAGAGGAGGAGAAAGAGGAAGATGATGATGTCCTTGGTGCTCTCTATGTTTGCTTGTTGACATTACCAAACTAAATAACTTCATCAGTATTAGAAGGGAGTGGGGTTTGTGGAGGAGGAGGGGAAGGAGAAGAATTGTGGGCTCCTTGGTGTTATCTAAGCTTGGTTGTTTTCTCATTACCAAACTAGATAATATCATCAGTGTTAGAAGGAAGTGGGGTTGGAGGAGGAGGAGGAGGAGGGGAAGGAGAGGAGGAGAACTGTGGACTCCTTGGTGTTCTCTAAGCTTGGTTGTTTCCTTGCAAGCATTTCATTACCAAACTAGATAACATCATCAGTATTAGAAGGAAATGGGGTTGGAGCAGGAGGAGGAGGAGGAGGAGGAGGAGGAAGAGGAGAAGGACTGTGGGATCCTTGATGCTCTTTTAGTTGGGTTATTTTCTTGCAGACATTTCATCACCAAACTAGATAACATCATCAGTGCTGGAGTTGAGCTGCAGCTAATCTCCAAACATTCTCTTTTATTAACAAAGAATTCTGATGGTCGCCACCATTTATGGAATAACTTGAGAATGGCCTTAGCCTTAAGGCAAATATAGTGAAAATAACCATTGACCGCTTAGTTCTGAGATGGTTTGCTTGGGAGGATGGTGACAACTTTACATTTATGTGTTGAACGGGGAAAAATAGACAAATGGTCAAACGTTTCTTTCTGAGATTCACTTCTGAGGTGGATTTGATTCTGTCCTGAACTTGGCAGTTCAAATTGTCCTCAATGATTTACCCTGAATTACCAAATCCAAAAGTCTATTATTCCCTCCCCCCGCCAATGAACTGGGAAGAGTCAAACTGACCTAGTTTGACCATTTGGATCGACGTGTTTAATTGAGTTGGTTTTCCAGATCAATTCCAAAGACAATTGGAGCCAAATTGGAGCTGCCTTGCAGAAAGCAAAGGTTATAATTTTGGGGGGGAAGGGGGAGGGAGATTTAATGGATTTTGCATTTGATTCATGTCAAGTATTCTCATCAGGAAATCCACCTCTCTCAGTTGATAAACGTAAGACTTTTGTTTTAAATTTTTCATTTTGGCAAATTCAGGTTTTTCTTTATCAGAGCATTTTCAGCATGACTACCATTATGAGATAACCCAGGAGCAATAACACAGCACACAGAGACTTATCCATTAAACAGTGGTGGTTTATCTATAACAGTTATATACAGAAATATATACGTGGTAGGCAAAATACCTTTACAAGTAAGCAAACTACACATGGAGACCTCTGCAATGAGTATTGGACACAGGGAGAGAGGACATGTCCTCTAATGGCTGCAATGTATGTAAACACCTCTTAAAGGGATAGAACCCATCCCCAATCTTAAAGGGAAATGCCCATGCTATGCTGAGTCATTCTTATTGCATCAGCCACATCTGGTTAGCTTCACTGCTGGTTGGCTCTTAAATCCCAAGACCTTAACATTCTTGGCATCCGGTATTGTCTAGTATGGCTGATCGAGCACAACTATTTCAAAGAAGGATTAAACGGTCATAAAATAGGGGAATTAATTGCAATTTCCCTTTTTTCCCTTCTCCCCTTCAAGGTGTTCAGAACTTTTCAGTAAGTTTTATTTAAAAAAAGAAAAAACCAACTTTTTTCATGGAAAGAGGAAAGAAGAGCTTTTGCTAGCCTGACAAACAGAAGGATAAAATACAAGAATCTTATATTCTTCTCCTTCAAAAGGAGGAAATTGTTATCCCAGTAAAACCTTCTACGAGAACCAAATCTTCTGTGAATAAGACTGGCATTTCCTTTTTTTTTTCAGATGAGATAATTGCCCTAAACCCTCACATAAGCTCTTTGTGTGTGTGTGTCTGTGTGTCTGTGTGTCTGTGTATGTGTGTGTTTATGAGAGAACATGAAAAAATACAGACATCATTTATTCAAGATATAATCCAAAACCACCTCGCTTCTTAAGGCTAATTGGGAAAGCTTGATACATTCGCTATTGAAACCATCTGCTCCACCATAAATACCGTCTAACAACCAGAGATTTTCATGCTATTCCAGTATTTTTGTTACAAAAAAAAAAATTAACTAGCCCCAAATGATGTATTGCACAAATTCATCAAAAGCCTTCCAAATCTGACTTTCATCTTTTCTGTGTCCAATATTTCCTTTAAAAAAAAATTAAAATAAAAAAAAATAAAAATAAAGATTAGCTTGGAGCCTGCATTAGCCTTTCAGAGGGATGTGTGAAACTTTGCAATGTAAAATTTACGGCTAACTGTAAGCGTGGGTTTCTAAATCTAATAAAAATAAACAATAAAATAAGAGATGGATGAGATGCTACATGGAATTCCTTTGTTTTCTTCCTAGATTCCAGGCTGGGAAGGAAAGGCTGATGTCATAAGAGCCATCAGAAGACCCTCACCTTTTGTGATCCATACCTGACCCAAGACTTTCACCTGATGTGACCCACACCTGATCCATCACGACAGTGGTGGGATTCAAATTTTTTTACTACTGGTTCTGTGGGCGTGTCTTGGTGGACATGGCAGGGGAAGGATACTGCAAAATCCCCATTCCTTCCCAACCCCACTAACCTGCTTTCCAGCTCCATTCTCCTGTGCAGGGCAACTAAAAAGACCCAGCCTATCAGCTGGGACTCAGTGGGAGGTGGAGAATAGATGGGGGCAGGGCCGGTCAGAGGTGGGATTTGCCAGTTCTCCAAACGACTCAAAATTTCCTCTATCGGTTCTTCAGAACTGGTCAGAATCTGCTGAATACCACCTCTGCATCACGACCTATCACAGGACATTCACCTAATGTGACCCGCACCTAACCCACACCTGATCCAAGACTCTCACCTGACGTGATCCACACCTGACCCATCACAAAACTAATCACCTCATCTGATGTAATTCTGCCCTCCATCACAAGACCTACTGACCCGACGAAGCCCTTATAAGCAGAAGAACAAGGACATCCCCTAAACTCAAAGGTGGTATTCAGCAGGTTCCGACCAGTTCTGGAGAACCGGTTGCGAAAATTTTGAGAACTGGCAAATCCCACCTCTGACTGGCCCTGCCCCTATCTATTCTCTGCCTCCCATTGAGTCTCAGCTGATCAGCTTCTTTGGTTGCCCTGCACAGGAGAATGGAGCTGGAAAGCAGGTTAGTGGGGTGGGGAGAGAAGGGGGATTTTGCAGTAACCTTCCCCTGCTATGCCCAACAAGCCACGCCCGCCACACTACATCCTCCAAGCCATGTCTATAAAACCAATAGTAAAAATTTTTTAATCCCACCACTGGTTGGACGCCTTCCCTGCAGCTGGCCCTTAAATTCAGTCCACCTTCCAGGCACATTGGTCTGGAATGGTGTAGCGTTTCCTGCCAGAGCAGGGGGTTGGATTAGAAGACCTCCAGTGTACCTTCCCACTCTGTTATTTGTGAATACAAACCAGCCCGTCCTGGTTTCCCCACAGGTGACTCCCTGGATTCTGACATTACCATTGCACCCCCGTTCCTTGCCTTCTGATCTCCATCGAACCCCGCTGGGGTGTTCCAGTGCTCTGTCTTGATGCCATGCCAAAATGGAAATGAGCATGCATTTGCACACACCAAAAACAAAAATACCCGGTGTCACAGCCTTAGCGGCTCAAGATGAATATTTATGAAGGATGTTCAATGGAGAATGCTTGCCAGCATGAACAGACGATGGAGGCATGGTCTGGTGCCAGGATTCGAGTGGTGTTTTCTCAACCAAGCCGAACTGATGTCTGGGAAGGAGAGTGGTGAGGTTGGATAGGAAGCCGGTTTGTCGCCTGGCGCTTTGGGTCAATTCCTTCGACCGTCCTTTGCAATACAAGGCCGAAAAGGGCTCATGTGTTAAGGTGCAGCATTTCTGGTAAACTAGGAGCTAAGAAAGGCCAGCGCTCAGTTGTAGAGTTGTAATGAGCCGTGCGGGTGCAGTGGTTTGAATGTAGTACTGCAGGCTACCTCTGCTGATTGCCGGTTGCTTGCAATTTGGCAGTTCAAATCTCACCAGGTTGAAGGTTGACTCAGCCATCGCCTCCTCCTCCTCCCATAAACCCCATTTCCTTCCAGTGTTGATTATGTTACTTAGTTGGGTCATGGGATACTTGCAAGAAAACAATCCAGCTCAGAGAGTACCAAGAATCTCACAGTCCTCCTCCTCCTTCCCATAAACTCGACTTCTTTACAGCACTGATGATGTTACCTAGTTGGGTCATGAAAGATCTGCAAGAAAGCAACCAAGCTCAGAGAGCATCAAGGACCCTACACTTTTAAACCTCTAGTGTCTTCACTCTGTTCTATGTTTTTGCACCTTGTCTGCATTGGTAGTTCTTTCTACCAAGTTCCTATCAAGGAAAGTGAGCAAACCCCACTTCCTTCTAGCACTGATGATGTTCCCTAGCTGGGTCATGAAAAGTCTGCAAGAAAACAACCAAGCTCAGAGAACACCAGGGACACCACACTCCTCCTCCTCCCATAAACCCCCCTTTCTTCCAACATTGATAATGTTACCTAGTTGGGTCATGAAAAGTTTGCAAGAAAATAAGCAAGCTCAGAGAGCACCACAGTTAACCCCGCAGTTCAACCCTGAGCTACAAATATTCTCGTCTATTAAATTGATTTCTCCTCAGGAGCAAAAGATATTCCTGGATCAGAAAGCCTGTGGGATTTTTGCTTTCTGCATCAAGAGAGACCCCCATAATTGCTAAGAGAAGTTATTTCTTCTCTGAGGATTCAAAGATAGAAGGTTTGGGACAGAGGTGGGTATTCAGCAGGCTCTGACCAGTTCTGGAGAACCAGTAGCAGAAATTCTGAGTAGTTCGGAGAACCAGCAAATACCACCTCCAACTGGCCCCACCCCCATCTCTTCTCTGCCTCCCATTGAGTCCCAGCTGATCGGCTGGCTCTTCTTTGGTTGCCCTGCAGAGGAGAACGGAGCTGGAAAGCAGGTTAGTGGGGTGGGGAGGGAATGGGATTTTGCAGTAACCTTTCCCTGCCATGCCCACCAAGCCACGACCACCAAGCCTTGCTACGCCCACCAAGCCTTGCTACCCCCACCAAGCCAGGTCCACAGAACCAGAAGTAAAAAATTTTTGAATCCCACCATTGGTTTGGGGGCTGCTTTAGTCCTATAAAACTCTGGGAGACCATGGGGTTGCAACAAGTTGAACAAGACTTGGCCACCAAATAACAAATAAACCCTGGAATAAACCTTGCAGGATTGTTCATGGATTCAAACCTTTCTTCCTATATGTATATTTTCACCACCTATTAGGCCTCTTTAAGGGCTTCCATTACTGTAATTACGCAAGCTTTGTCTTCGAATAAGAAACACATCCACCAATTTTTCAACAATGATAATCAAGAGGAGTTTCCCATCACGCACCAAAAGCGCCTGGAAAGATGCCTCAAAAAATGCTTTTCTCTTGTTTAAAGTCCCACGCAGCCTGGAGATGCCGAAGCAAAGGAAATAAACCCTTGACACCATCTGGGTAGGGAGACAAATGTATTCCACGCACAGCATTTCCGGGAGGTGGGTGTGCAGGGGGCCATGGATCGCCCACCATTGTGCAAAAGCATGTCCCACCAGCACTAATTAAATTATGCACGGGCCTGGCTGTTGATTCCATTCATCTCCAAGAGGGCAGGACAGCCATCTGATTAGAGCTTAGCAAGTTGGAAAATGCAGGATTGTCATGCTAGGATGCCAAGGAATCCATCTTTGACAGTTCCACATGTGTTCCTTCTGATGCGATTTCCATATTTTATCTGCCTTTTTTTCTCTTCCTCCTCCAAGAAAAATCCACATGAAGGAAGGGAGGAAGGAGGGAAGGAAAAGAGAGAGAAAAGGAAGGGAAAGAGAGGGAAAAGAGAGAAAAGGAAGGAAGGAAATAAACAAAGGGAGGGAGGGAGGAGGAAGGAAAGAAGGAAGGAGAAAAAGAAAGAGAAAGGAAGGGAAGAAAGGAAGGAAGTGAGGGAGGAAGAGGGAAAGGAAACGAAAGGAGAAAAAAGAAGGAAGGAAGGAAAAGAGAGAGAAAAGGAAGGAAGGAAGGGAAAGATAGAGAAAAGGAAGAAAGGAAAGGAAAGAGAGAGAGAGAAAAGGAAGGAAGGAAAAGAGAAAAGAGAGAAAAGGAAGGAAATGGAAGCGAAGGGAAGGGAGAAAGAAAATAAACAAAGGGAGGGAGGGAGGAACGAAGAAGGAAGGAGAAAAAGAAAGAGAAAGGAAGGGAAGGGTAGAAAGAAAGGAACAGGGAAGAAGAGGGAAAGGAAAGGAGAAAAAAGAAGGAAGGAAAGAAGGAAGGAAGGAAGGAAGGAAGGAAGGAAGGAAGGAAGGAAGGAAGGAAGGAAGGAAGAAAACAGCACTGGGTTGTGTTCTTCTCACAAAAGACGCTCTGTATTTTATCACAAACTACACATTTCTAGACCTCCCTGAGCCTAAAATACAGGCATAAATATATGCATTGGGCTATGTTTCAGGAGATGAAAGCCAGATTGGGAGGTCTGAAGCATTTTAAACATGCATATTAAGGAGAACGATGCAAGGGCGGGGGGGAAGTGTTTAGTTAGGGGGAAAATAAAGCAAAAAGTGAACACTCTACAGAAATGCCTTGATTAGAAATCTGCGCGGAAAAAGATATGGATTTTTGTGCCCATTCTTCTTACCTTGCAAGCAAAATTACTGTGCGGAAGAAGGGAAACAGGGAATAACTGAGAGAACCAGGATCTTCTCTAATGTAGGCCTCTAGTGATGGAGCACCCACAACTTCTGGAGGCAAGTTGTCCCACTGATTAATTGTACTGTCAGGAAATTTCTCCTTATTTCTAGATTGATTGTCTCCTTGATTGGTTTCCATCCATTGCTCCATTGTCTTGTTAGCTCCCATCTTGGGGTCTACATCTAAGGAATCTCTTCTTCAATCATCACACGTAAAGGGAATATCTCCTAGAAGAGGTCATCTCCAGAAGACTTCATGGATCCACCCATTTAGTTTTCTTGGAAACAAATATAGGCGTGCATGAAAATCTACTCCGAAGAGATATGTTGCAGAGACAAGCAATAAAGATAGAAGCTAGAATGGGGTTAAGAATAGAATGATCCAGCAGAATGGAACATCTGCTTGAAAATGAGTTGTTCCTCCTCCTTAGGGCAAGTTGGGAAAAAAAAATTTGTCAGTATATTCACCAACTGGAATAGAGCTTGGTAACAAACTCAGCCAATGAATAGGCTTAGCAACTAAGTCAGCCAATGAGGATAGTTTGGAAACTGAAACTTAGAAGTAGCCTAGGCTGGAAACTGAAACTAAAAATATTCTAGCCTGGCTCTATGTTAAGCTCTGCAACTCTGAAGCTATGCTGAAGCTCTGAGTCTGTCTATTGAAGATGAAGCTAACTTGCTTGCTTGCTGAAGGCTGGAGCTCTGCTCTGAACTTGCAACGGTGTTTCTGTTTGAGTTTGCTCCATGTTGGGGAAATCTACAATTGGTTTGTAAAATCTACTTATGTTTATAAAGATGTTAAATGAAGCATCAGCCATCTGTGTTTATTTTTCTGGCGCTGAATTATCGCTGCAAAACTCTCAGTAGTTTTGGATTCCAATTTTTATGTATGTGGCCAAGACAATCCGCCCCCCCAAAAAAATTACATTTGTTCATTTTCAAAAAATCAACTGGAGAACCATTTGATCAGGAAGATATAAAGCAACAGAATAACAGAGGTGGGAGGGACCTTGTAGGTCATCTAATCCAAACCCTACACCATTTCAGACAGGTGGCAGTCCAGTCTCTTCTTGACAGCTTCCAGGGATGAAGGTCTCACAACTTCTGAAGGCAACTTCTGCTCCCTTGATTGATTGCTCTCACTGTCAGAAAATTTCTCCTTATTTCTAGGTTGAATCCATCAATCAGAATAGAGCTGGAAGGGACCTTGTAGGTTATCTAGTGTCCAACCACCACCCCCGCCCAAGCAGGAGACCCCATACAATTTCTGACAGATGGCATTCCAGTCTCTTCTTGAAAGCCTCCAGTGATAAAGCTCCTACAATGTCTGAAGACAACTCCAATATTCCATGGGTTGATTGCTCTCATCAGAAAATGTCTCCTTATTGAATCTCTCCTTGATCAGTTTCCATCCGTTATTCCTTGCTTTGGAAAATAGGTTGTTCCTCCCCCCTCCTATCTGTGACAGCCCCTCAAGTATTGGAACATTCCCTGCCTTGAGCAGGGAGCCTAGAAGACCTTGGAGGTCTTCTAACTCTTGTTTAGAGTTAATCATCACAACTTCTGTGCTGAAATCATCTGGGAGGGGATTTGAGGCAGAAATTTGTAGGTTGCTGTACCCTATTTCTGCCTGACGCTGTCTAGATTGTGTTGAAGTGTCAGTTGAAACACCAATTTTCATTGTCACCGTCTTCTGCTTTCCCTCTAATTAACCTGCCCTGACTCTATTCTTTTTTCCCTTTTTACTCCCTGTTACACTTCTGCTGAATCTGAATATTGTTTGAGGAAAAGCAACTTTTCTAAATTACAAGTTTAATTAAAAACATTTCATGAGAAGCTGGCATCCTATAGGCATTTTGTCATCTCAAATATCCCTGTCTTGTTCCCCAAATTACAACATTTATGAACCTATCTAGGTTAATACTTAACTAGGTCAGCTAAAGACCTAATTACTGCATTTGCATAATAGGTAAAACTTGGTTAAATATAAAATTGGGTTATTGTTTTTTTTCCGGCTTACAGTGTTATATGGAAATTCGAGTCTCTTTGGCTACCTCAAGATTTAGCATACAGGAAGTCCTCAACCTTCGACTAGAATTTCCATCGCTAAGCAAAGTGGGTTACTAGAGGAAGCCAGAGATGCATGTTTTCTACAGCCCATAAAAGTGCTCTGTTGGAGAATATGATTTATGACACACCCTGGGAGGACGGGGAAACAGGTTCATAGGTGGCCAGTAAATTACATGAGGCAGAGCCAACTGCACTTGGGAAAAGTGCCAACATGTTGCTCCTAATAAATCATTGGATTTCTTTTAAAACTTGGCTCAAGGCTCATGAATTGATTTGGGCGTCCGTTGGAACCCTGACAGCAAATGGAGATCACATAACCCTGGGACGGGACAACTTTTGTAAATACAGTACACATGGGTTGTCAAGTGATCACATGACCATGGCACAGCAGCGACGGTCATAAATCTGAGGACCAGCCATAAGTCACTTTTTTCAGTGCCATTAGAACTTAGAACTAAACAAATGGCTGTTGGGAATGATTTAGGTCATGCAAAAGCTTAATGGGTTCATTCCAGAAAGTTCACCACAGGTGTGTATCACTCCTATCAAAAAATGAAACCAGAAGCAACCATATAGGAAGTCCTCGACTTACAATGGTTCATTTAGTGACCATTTGAAGTTACAATGGCCTTGAAAACTGACTTATGACCGTTTTTCACACTTGCAAACTTTGCAGCGTCCCCCAAGGTCACGTGATCAAAATTCAGATACTTGGCAATTGATTCATACTTATGACCATTGCAGACTCATGTGATCCCCTTTTGTGACCTTCTGACGGGCAAAAATCCACAGGGGAGCCAGATTCACCTAGCAAAAGGTTTACTGATTTAAGAGCGGCAGTGGTTCGGTGGTGTGAAATGTCGTGTAATGGGGCAAAACTCACTTAACAACTGTCTCTCTTAGCAACATCATGTTTGCTCTCAGTTAGAGTCATAATTTGAGGACCACCTGTGTTTGAGAGCACAGACCCATCTTATCAATCTCACAGATTTATGGGTGGACTCACGTATCACCGGCCTAACGTTTCGTTCCATTCAGGAGATTTGAAATATAATTTCCCAAACTGTACTGTTTGATTCCTTCGCTATTTTACGCCACTCGGTAAATTTCAAAACGGGTGTCTGTGATTCCCAGGGCCCCCCCCTTGCAATTTCCATCAGTATGAAATGGGTTACTATATATTACAAGCCTTTGCTATGCACCGCTGAATCTAAGCATTGATTAAAAGGCTGCACACAAAAAAAAAGGAGAAGAAGAAAGATTCTTGGTGCAATCACGTGACGACATTACGTCCCAATGGCTTTTATTTCTCTTTTCTTTCCTTTTTTTCCCCCAAGATGAGGATTTAATCTGTGCATGGGTGTACTTGTGCATGTCAGCAAAATTGTGAAGCTAGGAGGGGGGGCGGGGAAGGGAGGGGCATGAAAAACTGAGGCAAATGGTGCATGGTTCAAAAGTGTGAACTCAGTCAGAAATCTGGCTGATTACTCAAGCATCACGGCTCCTATGGAATCAATACGGAGCTGTTTTGAAGCCTGGTGCTTGGAGGGGGAAGGGGGAATACAAAGAAAGAGCCTTAAGGATCTTTAAGGAAGAATTTGTACAAATATCAGGGTTGATATGGAAAGAAGCAGAAGGGGACAACTGGCCACAGCCAACTCGCTGTGACCAACTTGCCATGAACAACTGGCCACAGTCAACTGGCCGTGGCCAACTCACCATAGCTAACTCATCATGGCCAACTCGCCATGGCCAACTCAGTATGGCCAACTCGCCATGGCCAACTGGCTATGGCCAATTTGCAATGGATAACTGGCCATGGCCAACTTGCAATGGCAACTTGTCATGGCCAACTTGCATTGGACAACTGACCACAGCCAATTTGCCATGACCAATTCGCAATGGACAACTCACCATGGCTAACTTGATATGGACAACTAACTCACTGTTGGACAAAGTGAATTCTCCCTATGGGAGAATTTAAAAATTCTATTTAATTATTTAAAATAAACAAAAAAATATTTTTTGCCATTCACATTTTATTTAAGAAGAGACTGGGCAGTCACTTGTCTGAAATGGTATAGGATCTCCTGCTTAAGCAGGGGGCTGGACTAGAAGACCTCCAAGGTCCCTTCCAGCTCTATTCTGTTTCTGATTGATTCTGTCCCTTCTTTTGCAACCTTTCTTTAATTACTCTATTTTATTATTTCTTTAATATTAATGTAACTTTTGTCCTGCAGCGAGTTGGCTGTGGCGAGTTCGCCATCATGAATTGTAATAGACCCATGGAGTAAGGTTTATTGAGGCTGGAAGACCTTCTGGAGAAGGTAGACACCTAGAGCAGAAGCCTGTTGTTGGGACATCTGAAACTATAATTTGGATTTTAAGCCTATCCTAGCCTGGCACCTTCCAGAAATGGTAGGAAAAGCTCTTCAAGAGTGCTAAAATGTCCAGAGATGGAGTCCTGAGCTATCTAGAACTTGGAGAAAACTTCTGCAGTGGACCTATAGTAGAAACAATTCTTCAGACTGGCAGAAGTTGCACCAGAGATAGACTTGACCAGCAAATGGAAATAAGATAGTTGAAAAATTCATACAGCGGGACTATTTTTTTGACCATCAGAAACCTACTTCAAAGTTTGTATATTCAACACTGCGCAAATTTTCCAGGCACACATTTCACCTGACCTGAACATATTTATTTTGCAGATAGAAGAAGACTTCAACGCTCTGTTTGATGTTCTTTTCTGAAGGATTTGTTTGGGCTTGAGTGTTGTCTTTAGGCCATAGCAACCAAATAATAATATACAGATGGTTAAAATGTCTCTTCACCCATGGGAAATGAGGTATAATTTATGCCACAACCAACCAACAGGAGCACAACAACAACTGCTGACAAAGGACTCCTTTGTCCTCACCCTGACTTTTGAAAGTCCCCCCTCACCAGGGCTGGTAATAAAGGAGTGTGAAAATCTCAACTAAAACATTTAGCCTTAGTTTATTGATGGATGAACCAAAATGCTGAAAGGATTGAGATGAGGAGGCAGGGCCAAAGGCTGCTTTAGAGGGGATGGTATTCTTGAGAATAAGAGATTCAAAGGATCGGCTCCTTCCTTCCTTCCTTCCTTCCTTCCTTCCTTCCTTCCTTCCTTCCTTCCTTCCTTCCTTCCTTCCTTCCTTCCTTCCTTCCTTCCTTCCTTCCTTCCTTCCTTCCTTCCTTCCTCCCCTCCCTAATTCACACCTAATATATTTTCCATATCCTCCTCCTTCTCCTCCTTCTCCCCTTCCTTCCTTATCTTCCTTTCCTTCCTTTCCTAATCAACACCCAATATATTTTCCATATCCTCCTTCTCCTTCTGGATTTCTCCAGGACCTAGAGTGGCTGAACTTCATCCCCCCCTTGTTATGATTATTTATTTCCTACTAACCGCCTTGTTTACACAAAACAGCACCAATGCAAATCAACGTGAAGAAGTGCTAGAACCAGTGAAGTGTGCAGCCTCAACAAGCTCTCGGGATTGGTTTTTCGTAATGTAGTGTTAACAGAGCCACACATGGCTACACACACACTTCTCCTCCCCCCCCTCCGCACACAAGGGGCAAGGAGGAGATAAAGGCTGCCAAGAAGAGTAGCATCATTATCAGGGTGCTGGCTGAGTCCTTCCACATCATTGGGAGCAAAGAGGGAAGATGATCCCAGGTGGAAAAAAAACAAATTGATGGAATCTGAATGGAGGTTCAAACCAGCTGTCAGTCACTCAACCCAGTTGGATGCATTTGCCTGAGGACACCAACATGCAGCCCTGCGCTGCCCCAAAAGACAGAAATGGTTTATATTCAAAAGACTAACAGAGTTGGAAGGGACCTTTTAGATCATCTAGTCTATCCCCCCCTGCCTAAGCAGACCCTACCCCATTTCTGACAGATGGCAGCCTAGTCTCTTCTTGAAAGCTTCCAGGGATGAAGCTCCCACAACTTCTGAAGGCAACTTCTGTTCCATCAGTCGATTATTCTTGCTGTCAGAAAATTCTTGCTTATTTCTAGGTGGAATCAATAAATCAGAATAGAGCTGGAAGGGACCTTGTAGGTCATCTAGTCCAACCCCCCTGTGCTCAAGCAGGAGACCCTACACCATTTCTGACAGATGGAAGTCCAATCTCTTTTTGAAAGCTTCCAAGGATGAAGCTCCCACAACTTCTGAAGGCAACTTCTGTTCCATGGGTTGATTGCTCTCCCTGTCAGGAAATTTCTCATTCCCAGGTTGAATCTCTCCTTGGTCAGTCTCTAAGAAACCATGGGGATTCTTCTATCATCTACCACAATGCAAGGTTCTCCAAAAAGATCTAAAAGGATCATGATGGTGACTCTTTGAGAGCTGTCTGCTGCAAAATTTCATTTTAATGCATGCCGATTAGTGTACATTCAAAGTGATAATAAAGCTATTCTAAGAAGTCTATTGAGAGCCATGCAGAAAGGACATATGAAATGGATACCCATCACCACACTGTAAAAAAGAGACTTGTGAGTAATGGTAAAAAAAGGGATAGCACAAAAGATTGTAACCAACTGACACAGTGTGTGTATATAATTGAAAGATGGTTTTATGTTTTTTGTATGTAAAAAATAAAAACTTTATATAAAAGATGTTGAGAGACTAGAAAGAGTGCAGAGAAGAGCAACCAAGATGATGAGGGGACTGGAGGCTAAAATAGTTGCAGGAACTGGGCATTCAAATTCTCATAGTATAAAATAGAAATGAAAGATAATGAGAAGAGGGGGAAGGGAAAAAGGGGGAAATAGAAGAGTAGGAAAAGAAATGAAAGGAAAATGGATAGAAGCAATGGATGGAAACCAATCAAGGAGAGAACCAATCTAGAAATAAGGAGAAATTTCCTGACAGAAGAATTAATCAGTGGAACAACTTGCCTCCAGAAATTGTGAGTGCTCCAACACTGGAGGCTTTTAAGAACAGATTGGACAACTGTCAGTCTGACTTCCTGCTTGAACAGAGGATTGGACTAGAAGACCTCCAAGGTCCCTTCCAATTCTGTTATTAGTCTGGTCATCTTCTCCTTCTCATCTCCATCCAATCCCTCCCCAACCAAGGGGAGATGTCTATTCGTAGGTCTACACAATACAAATAACCCATTTCTGAACCCATAAGGAACTAAGGTTAATCTTTGGCATGCTTTGTTGTATGAGTGGATATGATGGCCCAGTTTTGGCTGGTTGGTTTTCCTTGAAGACATTTTGCTTCTCAACCAGGAAGCTTCTGACCTGAAACTTCAGAACTGAAGAAACGTCTTTTATCAATGGTTAGATAAGAAAATAGAGAAGTAAAATGTGTTATAAAAAAGGAAAGGTATAATATGCAAGATAATATAATGTAATGATATTATATAATTGAATATAATGAAATGAATTGTATGTTCTCAGATTTGTTAAAACTGAGATTTGCTCAATAAGAATTATGTGAAGTTGTAGTTGAGTCTAATAATGATGCAATAATAATATAATATAATATAATATAATATGTATAGTTGACTTATGTAATATGAATGTACATTTGGAAGGGTAAGACTGTTGATATTATGACATTGCACAAAAGAAATGTACCAACCGGCATGCTGTATTTTGGAAGATGTTTTATGTTTGTGTTTGTTAGTGTTTGTCTTTAAAAAAAAACTTTTATAAACAAAAAAGAACTGAAGAAGCATCTTGAATGAGAAGCAGAACATCTTCAAGGAAAAACAAGAAAATCCAGTTGCCTCTTGAAAAAACACCTTTGGGACAACCTGGATGGTTGAGAATCTCCGTAGACAATCATCAGCTTGCTTTCCTTCTCCCTTCCTTCCTTCCTTCCTTCCTTCCTTCCTTCCTTCCTTCCTTCCTTCCTTCCTTCCTTCCTTCCTCAGTCGAGAACAAATCAGCAAATTATTCTGTTCTGTTAAAAACGCAGGAGGTTTATAAGAAGAGATTTGGGCAACCAATTGTCTGAAATGATGTAGGGCTTCCTGCCTGAGCTGGGGGTTGGATTAGAAGACCTCCAAGGTCCCTGCCTACTCTGTCATTCTGTCATTTAGCTTGGAAAGTCAGTTTATTTCAGAGATTTACTTTAGAATCACCTCTTAGAATCCCCTTCCTCACCTCTCCTGAAGAAGATGACTTCTCTCTCCACCCAAGTTCAGGGAGAATGCAACACGGCCTTTGCCAGCTCTCTCTCTGAATTTCAATTGCTTTTCCATTTGCAAAACTACATTTAAACTTACCTTATTAAAACAGATCCTTGCTAGTTTATGGTAATTAAAAGCCATAAATATTTGCCCGCACAATGCTCCAGACCTTGAATAACCAGTGAGTCAATAATGCTCGCCTGGTGAGGTTAGCAAATAAATCTTGATTCTTTCTTAAGTGGCACTGCTAATCCTCCCTTTCTTTCGTCCCTGAATTGGGGGCCACCCCGTGAAGAGACTTTTCAGCATTAAAAGCCAAGTACTTTCAAGATGGAGATCTTCTCTTTATTTAGTAGATCTAAATAAAGAATTAAAATTAAGCAGGTTCTTATTCTGCAGTATGTAGACTAATCTCCTTTGTTTGGTAGGGGGGTGGGAGGGTGAGTGGAGGAAACAGCCTTCCATGAAATGATTATGAAATTCAGAATATAAACACATAAGCCCATGCCAGATGTTCTTTTTTTATCTTTTCCCACCCAGATTTAAATTTGGGCATGGAGCTGCCCAAGTTTACCTGCAGTGACCTCAAATCCTCTCCTCAATCGATGGCTTTTTTTTTTTAATTCTTATGAAAACCCAGTGTCATAACTGGGTTTTCTGGGAAACCATTTTATTTTATCGTATTTGTTACATTTATATGCCTCCTGCCTCACTATTGAGTGACTCTGGTTATGGTTTAATAATATTTTGTGGGCTATTTTTTGTTCCTAGTGATATGTCTGCAAGAAAGCCAACCAAGCTCAGAAAGCACAAAAGACCCCACAATTCTCTTCCTCCTCCTCCTCCTCCTCTTCCTCTTCCTCCTCCTCCTCCCACACCCCACTCCTTCCAGTACTGCTGATGATATTTAACTGGGTAATGCAATGTCTACAAAAGAACCTTCTTCTTCTTCTTCTTCTTCTTCTTCTTCTTCTTCTTCTTCTTCTTCTTCTTCTTCTTCTTCTTCTTCTTCTTCTTCTTCTTCTTCTTCTTCTTCTTCTTCTTCTTCTTCTTCTTCTTCTTCTTCTTCTTCTTCTTCTTCTTCTTCTTCTTCTTCTTCTTCTTCTTCTCCTCCTCCTCCTCCTCCTCCTCCTTCTCCTCCTCCTTCTCTTTCTTCTTCTTCTTCTTCCTCCTCCTCCTCTTCCCACATCCCACTCATTATTGATGTTACCTAGTTGGGTAATGAAATGTCCGCAAGAAAATCATCAAGCTCAGAGACATCAAGAATCCCACAGTTCTCCCTCTCTTCCTCCTTCTCCTTCTCCTCCTCCACACCCCACTCCCTCCAGCACTGATGATGTTACCTAGCTGGGTAATGCAAGAAAATCATCAAGCTCAGAGAACATCAAGGACCTACAGTTCTCCACCTCCTTCTCCTAGTCTTCCACTGCCACCTCCATCTCCACCTCCTCCTTCTCCACTCCATAAAACCCCACTTCCCCTTAGCCTGATAATGTTTCCCTAGTTGGGTCATGAAACATCTACAAGGAAACTCCCCCAAGCTCAGAGACCACCAAGGACCCCACAGTTCAACCCTGGGCCGCAAAGATTCTCTTCTAATGATGCTTTCCCCTTTACAACACCAGGAACCATGAATTTTGGATCCTAGAAACAATCATCTTTATCCTGACCTAGAGACTTTGGGTGGGCTTCCTATCTCAGCTGTGCAGATTACATCTTCGGTTCTTCCAGCCTCGATTATCTCATGCTAGTAGACAGAGAGGATTACAACAAAACTTAGATCAAAGCACAACAGTTTGTTCTCATGTGCAGTCGACTTCATTTGCTTATGTAATCTAATTGGCTTGGAATTCAACATGAGAGGGAAAATTAGACTATCTAACTCTCTCTCTTTCTCTCTCTGTCTCTTTCTCTGTTTCTCTGTGTTTCTTTCTCTCTGACTCTCTTTCTCTCTCTCTCTGTTTCTCTCTCTCTGACTCTCTCTGACTCTCTTTCTCTGTGTGTCTGTCTGTGTCTGTTTCTTTCGCCATCTCTCTTTCTCCCTGTGTTTCTCTTTCTCTCTCTCTCTCTTTCTGTCTCTCTGTTTCTCTGTTTCTCCCTCTGTGTGTTTGTCTCTCTCTCTGTCTCTCTCTGTCTCTTTCTCTGTTTCTCTGTGTTTCTTTCTCTCTGACTCTCTCTCTCTCTCTCTCTCTGTTTCTCTCTCTCTGACTGACTCTCTCTTTCTCTGTGTATCTGTGTGTCTTTCTCTCTTTCTCTCTGACTGTCTGTGTGTCTGTCTCTCTCTCTCTCTCTGTTTCTCTCTCTCTGACTCTCTCTGACTCTCTTTCTCTGTGTGTCTGTCTGTGTCTGTTTCTTTCTCCATCTCTCTTTCTCCCTGTGTTTCTCTTTCTCTCTCTCTCTCTCTCTTTCTGTCTCTCTGTTTCTCTGTTTCTCCCTCTGTGTGTTTGTCTCTCTCTCTGTCTCTCTCTCTTTGTCTCTGTCTCTCTGTTTCTCTCTCTCTGATTGTCTCTCTGATTCCCTCTTTCTTTCTCTCTCTCTGTCTGTCTATCTGTCTTTCTCTCTCTCTCTCTGTCTCTTTCTCTCCATTACATACATACACACATTTCCCCCCTACTATACCACAATTTTAATGCAAAGCATGTCAACAGCCATCCGTTTTGGAGTTTTTAGCTTGGAATGAGACCATTTTCTCCCCCTCTTTTCAAAAAGAGCCAAGCTGTTATTTCTCGGAAGGCATTATTAATGTGGCTGCTTGAGAATTTTTTTAGAGTCCTTTTATTTATTTATTTTTCCCTCTCCTTCTGCACGTAGGAAAGGAAGGGCAGGATTTGACATTATTTAGAATACTTTTTACTCCTGTAGAGTTTAAATTTTTACAGAAACAGTGGGGCATGTTGACTCAGTTTGATGATGGGAACAGCTGAACAGGGGATGAGTGGAGTCAGAAGAGCAGCCCCCAACAATTGAGGTGACCCCTTTTTTCCTATTTAATTCCATCTCTTCCTTTCAGGAATGGCAAAGGAAAAATGGACATTCTTTCCAGAGGCTTATACTGATTTCTGGAAGAGCATTCAAAACTTGACCTTGATCAAATGCCTCTCGTTGACCTTGGTTGATCTCAGAATCTACATGAATGACCGTCTTTCCACTTCGATCCCACAATGGATGAATGGCTGCAAAAGCTGTGATGGAGTTAGCAGGATGGCTAAATTGACAATTTTGATCAAAGGGGGAAAAAAACATAAGTACTTTTGTTTCTACTTCCAGAAACTGCTTCGGGGGGCGGGGAGTGGGGATGAAAGTTTCATTTTGGGTTTACCGATTAGATTGGTTTGTCATTAGAGAAATGGCTACTTTATATGATTATGTTAAAGTAAAAAGTTGAATGTTGATATTACTATTTTATTCTATTGCACCAAAGAGAGTCAGTAGTCAATGCCTTTTCCCCCCCTTTCTCCCTTCTTTTCTACTGTTCTGAAGAACTGAAAAAACTTCTTGGATGAGAAGTGAAATGTCTTCAAGGAAAAAACCAAGTCCAGTTGCCTTCTGAAGAACTGAAGAAGCTTCTTGGATGAGAAGCGAAATCTCTTCAAGGAAAAACCAAGTCCAGTTTCCTTCTGAGGAACTGAAGAAGCTTCTTGGATGAGAAGTGTAATGTCTTCAAGGAAAAAACCAAGTCCAGTTGTCTTATGAAGAACTGAAGAAGCTTCTTGGATGAGAAGTTAAATCTCTTCAAGGGAAAACAAAGTCCAACTGTCTTTTGAAAAAGCACTTTTGGGACATTTTATTCTAGAGGGTTGAGTTTTTAAAGGAGGAGGGAACTACTCAAGATGACCTTTAATAATGACCATCAGTTTGCCTTCAAATTGAAGGATGGACTCCTTTAAAACTCAAGGGCTGGCTTTAAATTTCTGCATCATTCTCCCAAGCAATAATCTCCAGAATTAATTTTGAGTTATTTTAATTTTCATCTCGCGTACTCAAAAACATACCCATGCATATGAATTCACCAGCTGTCCAAAGTAGAAAGTAGGGGGGGAAAAGAAGGAGGGAGGGAAAGAAAAGATCTATAGGCTCCTTTCCTTTTAAAATTAATTAAAGAGAGCAAGGAAACATCACTGGGCCACACTCGGCGCCAAAGGCTTGAGAAATTAGATTTTCAGGGAGGGACAGCTTACAAGTCTATGGTTGCCCAAGAAAGACTCACTTATTCTTTAGCCCAGATCTTGCTGCAGGGTTTCCAGCATCATCTCCTTTGGTGAATAATATGGTGATTGATTGATTGATCTATTTTTAAGTCTCCACTTTTAATCACAGAGTTCTGTATCCAATGAGAAATAAAATCAACAACACCAACATTGGGGCAGAAGTGGCACACCAAGCATGAGAGATTTGTGGAAAGCACACTAATTGATAGACTCCAGCATCAACTTCTTCGACTCTTGGATGGTATAAAGTTAAAGGTTCCCTTTGCACATATATGCTAGTCATCCCTGACTCTAGGGGGCAGTGCTCATCTCCGTTACAAAGCCGAAGAAGAGCCAGTGCTGTCCAAAGACGTCTCCGTGGTCATGTGGCCAACATGACTAAATGCCGAAGGCACATGGAACGTTGTTATCTTCCCACCAAAGGTGGTCCCTATTTTTCTACTTGCATTTTTCTTACATGCTTTCGAACTGCTAGGTTGGCGGAAGCTGGGACAAGTAATGGGAAGTCACTCCGTGACACGGTGCTAGGGATTCAAACCGCTGAACTGCTGATCTTTCTGACTGACAAGCTCAGCGTCTTAGCCACTGAGCCACCGCATCCCTCCTTGGTTGGTATAACATGGTTTAAAAGAAAAAAATGTTGAGGAGAGGAAAAATTGAAGGGAGGACACCCATGGGATAAACAAGAAGGATACAAAAGTAGGGAAAATATCAGACTGAGGTCTCTTCTGGGGAGAGGGATGGAATAGTAAGCAAAGAGAACCATGGGATCCTTGGTAGTAAGCTTGGTGGTCCTCTTGCAGATGTTTCATGACCCAACTAGCTAACATCATCAGTGCTAGAAGGGGGTGGGATTTGTGATTTGTGGAGAGGAAGAAGAGTACTGTGGAATCCTTGGTGCTCTCTGAACATGGTGGTTTTCTTGCAAACATTTCATGACCCAACTAGGGAGCATCATCAGTGGTCCATCCTGGAATCATTAGCATCAAGCTCAGAAAGCACTGAGGACCCCATAGTCCTCCTTCTCTCTGAAAATCCCACTCTCTTCCAGCACTGATGGTGTGACCTAGTTGGGTCATGAAAGGTCTGCAAGAAAACCACCAAGTGCAGTGGGATTTATGGAAGGGAGAAGAAGGACCTGATGCCCTCTGACCTTGGTTGTCTTCTTGCAGATGTTTCATGACCCTACTAGGTATCATCAGTGCTAGAAGAGGTTGGGATTTATGGATTGGAGGAGGAGGATTGTGGGGTCCTTGATGCTCCCTGAGCTTGGTTGTCTTCTTGCAAATATTTCATGACCAATCTAAGTAACATCATCAGTGCTTGTAGGGAGTGGAGTTTGCTCTGAATTTATATTCCATTGGCTTTCTCTATCAGTCTTGGAGAGAATGGTCTCTCCCACTAACTGTCTACAACTCCCTCTAACTAAAAGAGAGATTTCCGTGGGAAGAGGTCTTGTAAACTTCTGCTGTTCTGCTGTGCCTGCATTTCTCCTCCCCTTCTTCTTTCGGCCGGAGTGAATTATTTTCAGGTTCTCTGTTGGCGGCGGTAAAAAGCAGGGTGCTTGCAGAATGCAAAGACTCTAAATGGAAGTGTCCTGCTTTGTGGAGAGTCTCCTGCTGGGCAAAGTATAGAATTTCCCGGAGTTCTGATGAAGGGAAGTTTAATTTTGCTGGCTTGTTTCTTCCAACGGAACTGGGGTGTTAACTGTTTCTTCCCAAGGAGCTAGACTTGCATCCATTTTTATCGTCGTTTCAAACTGCTAGGAAACAACTTGAAGCAGGGCCGGGCTGCTGGGGGTTGGCAGGGGTTCGGGGGCATCCTCTAGCTAAGATTCTGGGCAGTTCGGAGCACCCCCAAATCCCACTCTTGGCTGGCCCCTCCCACCCCTCTTTTCCCAGGAGTCCCCACGTGGCCCGTTTTGGATGCAGGTAAGTGCAGGGCGGGCGGAGGCTCAGAGAGGGTGAAAATTGGGACTCCTAGAAGTTCAGGAAGGCTGGAAATGGGCCCAGGAAGGGCAAAAATAACCCCCTCCTGCCAAGGTGCAGGAGGCCAACAAGGCCACGCCCACCCAGCAACCAGGCAAAGAAGCCCATTTCTGGTCATGTTCCAGATTTCATGTAAATTAGAACCGAGGTAGGTGATCTGTTCAACTTTCTCTAATGGTATTCCTTCTGAAGTTAACGGCGGTAAATTAATGGGTTGTTGGAGCAAATCTACCGAAGCCGATTAGGTCATCAGCAGGGAGTCTGGAGAGCAAAAGGTCTCCAAAATTTGAAGGTATTTCCCTGCCAGCAAATCATGGTCATTCATTGCCACGCCTGCCTTCTCTTCTAACCCAGTTTGTCCTTGCAATCTCTGAAATCTAACCCAGTTTGTCCTTGCAATCTTTGATCTCTGAGGTCAAACCCTGAAAGTATTCAGGATTCTGCTCTAACAGAAGGTCGAGTCTTCTCAAAGAAGATCAGAATAGAATAGAAGAATAGAATAGAATAAAACTTCATTGTCGCTTTAAATGTACACTGACCAGCATACATGAAAATGAAATTTGGTTGCATTTAGTTCTCAAAAGATAACCCTTAAGCAGACATGCACATAAAGATAGATGTGCACCAAGACAAATTCCTTGTGTGTCTAATCACATGTGGCCAATAAAGAATTCATTCATTCATTCATTCATTCATTCATTCATTCATTCATTCATTCATTCATTCATATAGCCTGCCTGTATTGTTCCCATCTGTCTAGGTTCAAGAAGATGTTTACAGATTGGCAATTTTATCACCCATGAATCTGTCCATGCTACTTCTCCTACCACTTTAATTTTTGCGCATCCCTGTTCTTAATTGTTGTGAATCCTCAGATATAATTGCGTTTGATGTAGCCATTTATTGCCAAAAAATTTATTCTTCTCCAGATCTGCTCCTGTCACTGCTGTTTCATTTCTTTTGACCTTGTAAAACGTCAAGGACTCATGTATCAATTGATAGTTTTTGCAGCCCCAAACACACCGAGGGAGAGGCCTTGGTTTTCTGTTGCCCTTTTAAATTAGATTCTCTTCCATGGAATAATAAAACTATTTCCCCATCTGTATTCACTGATCTTTTTTTGTTCCTTCCTTCCTAGCCTCTGGCACTATGCAACCAATTATGACCCAATCTGGGACCATTGGATTCATGTTCTGATTGTGATTTAATGGTGGCAGCTCTTGAACTTATTCTAGGAAAACCCACTGTGCTCAAAAGAGAGAAAACAATGGGCAAGGCACATTATGCAAACAAAATGTCAGCCACCGGCATGGCAAACAAGAAATGTTCAACAATTCAAATGACCTAACATTTTGAAGGAGTCTGTTGGGGGGGGAGGGAAACACACACAAGCCATGGACTTTTGAGTTCATGTATCACAATTGCAAATCGGTGACTCACCCAATCAAAAGTTTGTTCTGCTCTGTTCCAAAGGTTTTGGATAATTTGGAGCCATTTCGGACAAACCTGGACAATTTGGTGCTATGCAAAGACACGCACAGAAAAAAAGCAAAGAAGGAAGGAAGGAAGGAAGGAAGGAAGGAAGGAAGGAAGGAAGGAAGGAAGGAAGGAAGGAAGGAAAAAGAAAGAAGGAAAGAAGGAAGAAAGGAAAGGAAGGGAAGAAGGAAAAAGAAAGAAAGAAAGAAAGAAGGAAGGAAGGAAAGAAAGAAAGAAAGAAAGAAAGAAAGAAAGAAAGAAAGGAAGGAAGGAAGGAAGGAAGGAAGGAAGGAAGGAAGGAAAAAGAAAGAAGGAAAGAAGGAAGAAAGGAAAGGAAGGGAAGAAGGAAAAAGAAAGAAAGAAAGAAAGAAAGAAAGAAAGAAAGAAAGAAGGAAGGAAGGACAGAAAGAAAGAAAGAAAGAAAGAAAGAAAGAAAGGAAGGAAGGAAGGAAGAAAGAAAGGAAGAAAAAAAGAAAGAAAAAAAGAAAGAAAGAAAACTTGCTAATCCATGCCTTAGGCAGTTAAGGGCAATTTGATGGCCTGTTATATTTTTCTCCTAGATAAACCGAGTGAACATTTAAGTTTAATTTGTTTAATTCATAAGACGATACTTAGAAACTTTAGCTTTATTTCAGCTTCTTTATACTAACCTCTTTTGCTCTTGTCTATAGTTAGGAGATGTTGTTTAAAAATTCCTATCCATTCTCTGCAAACTTGAGATGCCAACTTGGCTAGCCACAGCTGGTTTGAAGTCCAGCTAGACTTCTGTTGGAATGCTGATGTTCGTTTTGCTTGCAGAAGCAGATCTTTATATGCTTCAGCTGTTGCAGAAATAGGATTTGTGGCTCAACACTGGAAGAGAAACACTACTGTAGTGCATCCACCATGAATTGTGTTCCCCTGTCTTTCCTTGACTTCATCCAGTCTCAACAGATGATCTTAGCTGAGATCCCATCTGTCTTCTGTTTCAGTGCTTGGGGAAATGGGACATCTAAAGATAATATTGTCCACAATTAGCTGAGTTCATACAACATAGCAGAAGTTAGGAAGCTTGCAGTACACACTGTGCTGAAACACTCCACCATTAACTTAACGTATTGTATGAACTCATCCATTGTAAGGATCAAAGTATCTACCTAAACCAACAATTCCCCTCATGGGCAACTTTGAGATGTTTGGATTTTAATTCCCAGAATTCATAGCAATGTCTATGCTGGATAGGGAATTCTGAGAAATGAAATTCATACTTTTAAGTTTGCCAGGTTAGGAAAGAACTAGTCTAAATCAAACAGCATCAAATCCTTCTCATATTATTCTTCTCATCAAATCATTCTAATGATAAAAAGCAGAAAGTTACTTAGTTCTTTTTTTAAATGCCTTTTGATTGTGCAAACTGTACACTTAAAGAAAGAGACTGCAGGTTAGAATTTTTTTAAAAAATGATACAGAGGTTTTTTAAAATTTTAATATCTGAATATTCAACTGCAAGGCCCTAAAATGATTGTGCGAGCTGCATGCTGAAAGAGTTTGCAAATTAGAATCAGGACCTTGGACAGCTCCCCATCATTCTAACACAAGGAAGTTCGACTGTGAAGATGCCAACAATCTTCAGAGTGAGAATGAACTTTAGACCTGGCACACGGTTGCACCTTCCTCCAGAAGAAACCCACGGATGCCAAGCAAAATCTGAGATCTCACACTCAACTTTCCACTCAGGTTCAAAAAAACCAACAACCTTGGCTATGAAGAACAGGAATCCACCTCTTTGAATCCATTGTTGTGAGATCTCTCTGTCTTCCAGGTGATGTCCCTTACCTTATGGGCATTATAGAGACCTCACCTGTCTCCTCTCCTTTCAAGTGGAGAAATTACACTTAAAGATGAACAAAGCAATGTATTTGGGAAGATGTTCCTGCTTTCATGCCCCTGTCAGAGTCTGAATCCAAGGAGGAAGATGAATAGCTGACAGGGAGTGGGAGTGTGGCTCCGTTGGCTGTGGAGGAAACTGGGGAAGGGCAAAGTCTGGCTGGAAAAAGCAGGGAAGAGGTAGAACAAGGGAGAGGGAGTTCAGAGGAAGACCCAGGCCCACCCTCTCTTCGTTCTAGGGCACACAGGGAGGAATGGAGAAGAGAGCAATGTGGGTTGCATGGCTTACGGGGAAGGAAAGGGCCCTGATTTCCTTCATTAGCCACACCTGGGAATGAGAATTTAAAAGAAATGCATGCTGAGTACAGCAGCTGCTGGGAGCAAAAGTGAGTTTATCTTGTGTTGACTTTGCTTATCTGTGTTCCTGGCAACTTCCCAACCGTGTTGAGTTATTGCCATTCCTTCACAGTCTGGAATTATTACTCCTTCCCTGTCAGACTAATTACCTCATTTTGCCTTGATTGGACTTACAGTTACAGTTTTTGTTGACCACGTTTTGGACTTGATTCTCTGCAGCCAAAGGCTGTTCCTGGGAGAGTTTTTCTCCAGCACAGAAGGTAACCAGGACATCAGGGGCAAAGTTGGAGCTAATAAAGGGACTCCTACTGATTATCTGACTGTGTTGCCTTGGTGCCATGCCCCAGGTCATCGCACCTGCATTGCTTTGTGGGACTGTTAAAGAGAAAACCTCGAGACCGTGGGAAAGGTTTGGAAAGAGTGAGTGAGAGAAGTGTGAAATTACACCCACAGATGAGATTCTTCAAAAAGTGGGAAAGCATGAGAAAGAGAACGGTTTTGTTTTTTTAAGAAAGATGCCTTGGTAATGAGGATTGTTCTTCCTTCCGCATTTTGCTGCAATTCTTGGCCTTTATCTGAGGATCTCCGGAGGAATTGAAGAATAATTCCTTAATGCTTCTGAACTTTTTTTTCCCTGTTGCTCTGCTAATGTCCCTCCAATAAAGAAGGCCTTTAAACATTCTTTATAGAGTCCACTCCACCCGCCCTTGTGGAATAAATCAGTTGGCCTAAATTACATTCCACAAAGCTTGGGAACATGATGCCATTCTACATTCCTGGCCTTTGGAGCTGTTCAGGAGACGAGAAAACAACTGATTTCTAAAGACAACTTTCTGACCTCATTTTAATTTCAGTTGTTGCAATCTTTACTCCGATTTGGAACAGCCACAATGAAGGCACCCTGTGAAACGAGAAGGCATAGCTTTCTCAATATACTCCTTACTAGCCTAAAAGCTAAATATCATTTTGTCTGTCCTTAGAAGGCATCTTCTTAATTCATCCCTGCAATCAGCTGAGTACATAGTGGCTACAGCTACACGGGCAGCTTAACCTGGTTATTGGCATTAACGATTTTTTAAAATTTTAGTTTATACAAATGGTAAACAAACCTGTGGGAACACAATCAGTATGTCCTGGTTTTTTTAAACACAGTTTATTGCATAGACTATAATTAGCTGGATTGACAGACTGTACCGAGCCCAAATTGAACCCAAGCATTTCCATGCTGGATGTTGAATAAACTTGGGAAGAGCTAAATCCTTTATAGACATGGATTTACAGATGTTTTTTGACAGATAATAAATGGTAATGCTTCTAGGTTTGTTGTGTGCTTGGAGGTGTGATATACATTGAGTTGTTCTATAGATGCAATATTTATTTATTTTTCTAAAAAAATAAATATTTTAATAAATAAAATATTTATTTTATTAATTCTGTTGAATTAATAAAAAAGTTCTTTTACTAAGCCACATGATGGCTTAAGCATGTTGTGCGGCCTACAATTTTAAATCTTTTGTGGGATAAATAAAGCCCTATTCTTAAATTGATCAAAAAGTCCTTATTTTTTCTTCTTCTCTTCCTACAATTAGAAATGACAATACCAAAACAGGGAGGAAGGGGTCAAGCTATTTTCTAAAGTGCCTATAGGCCAGACAAGGAATAATGGATGGAAACTGAACAAGAAGAGATTTAACCTGGAAATAAGGAGAAACTTTCTGACAGGGAGAACCATCAACCAATGGAACAGAAGTTGCCCTCAGAAGTTGTGGGAGCGCCATCACTTGAGACCTTCAAGAAGAGATTGGACTGCCATTTGTCAGAAATGGTGTAAGGTCTCCCGCTTGGGCGGGTGGGTTGGACTAGATGACTACAAGGCCCTTTCCAACTCTGATTATCTGTTATCTGTTAAATGATCCCCATCTCTTTTATTTAAAAAATGCGATGAATTCATGGTAAAAGAACTTATCCGTGATTAGATTTAGGAGTAACCCAAGAAATTTCAAGAAGAACAGTAGAAGAGAAACTGGAGTCTATTTCAGTAATGATTTAACTGAAAATTAAATTAGAAACAGTGCTTTGGCCCCTGAGGAACAGTAATTTTGCTTTTAATGGCAACTCATTTTTCCAGGATATGGAAATTCTTGCAAACTTTAGTTAAACATTGGCCTCTCTAGTTATTTATTTGCTGGTGCTCCAATTAACAAATTCTGTCTGTCTCTCCCATCTAATCCCTTGCAAAATCATCTTTGATTTTATGCATCAGTAAAATCCTGTCCTTTAATCTCACACTCTGGCAAAGTGTGTCTAGTGGGGGAAAAACGGGCTAGGGTTGACATGATAGTACTGTTTGGATATCTCAGGGGCTGCCCCAAAGAAGAGGGAGTCAAGCTATTCTCCAAAACACCTGAAGGCAGGACAAGAAGCAATGGGTAGAAACTAATCAAGGAGAGAAGCAACCTGGACTTAAGGAGAAATTTCCTGACAGTGAAAACAATTAATCAGTTAAAGAAATGCTTCCCATCTTTCCAGACGTTGTGGATGCTCCAACAATGGAGATTTTTAAGAAGAGACTGGACAGCCATTTGTCTGGGATAGGGTTGGTCTAGAAGACCTCCAAGGTCCCTTCCAACTCTGTTATTCTGTTACTCTGTCACTTTGTTAAGTTTATATTTCTCAAATCTAAGCTCTGATTGTCCTCACTCAAAAAGCATTAAAGTCTTTGTCAGGATTCCGGAAATCATGAATCTCGAGCCAAACTTCCAAAACTTCAAAAAGGATTTATTGGGAGTTAACGTGTCTGACACTGCCTGGGTGCAGCCGACTCTGAGACACAATTCATTGTCACCCTTGACCCTGGTTTTCCCCACCCCCTGGGTGTATCATAATTCATATTCTCCAATGGGACACATCCATAGCCCAGAGAATCATATTCTCCAATTAGATCTTTGTGTGGCACAACTTTCAGCCACCTAGTTACTATCCCTGAAAAACTATGTATGGAATGCGCTTTTGATTTCCAAGCTGCCGCACTGCTTTTTCAAACCCCTTTCCCCCCTCCCTTTCTGTTGCAACTCTAAAAAGACCATTAGAAATATTTTAGGAGTTAACAGTCTTATTATTAAATTCCTTTTCAGGGAAGCAATAATGAGCAAGGTAAGGGGTGGGGGGACATGTACAAAATGATGGATTTTTTTTGTTTTGTTCCTGAGATTTGCCAACTTTAATTGCTAGGATCTGCCTTATTCTACTTAGGATTTAATTGCCTTTAATGAGGTCAGCCCGTATCCAAATCTTGTTGGCAACTTAATGTTGAAAAACAGAGTGTTTTGAATCATTCGAGACACTACTTCTTTGCTGAAAAATGCGTAGAACATTTCATTTGGCTGAATTTAGTCATTTGCTGCAAATAAATCTTCAGGAAATGGAGACAGCCAGGCAAGATCATCAGTTATTGTAATATATTTTCTTTGCGGTGCACCTTAACCCCCGCCCAACTTAATTCGAGTGAAAACGCAAGATGTGGAAAGTACTTGCTGCTTTTCTCCAGGGTTCAAATTTTTCGTTCGATACGGTTGCTATTACTGTACAGAAAACAGCTTTGGCAATTCTAAATTATTAGAACCAATCTACAAAGAATGGGAGAACAGCTGGGCTGCAATTTTTAAAGGATAAATTTTCCTGGCTGGTTGGGAACAAAAAAAAATTCTGAACAAATTTTACGACGGAAAGAAGCCTGCAAATATTGAGTTGAGTATAGAGATCATACCAGAATGGTTCCCGTGCTTTGTGTGAAAATATAATGCCTCCCGCAGGCCCTTTCCACAAGAGAGATGCACTAACATCAGAGCCACAGCTACCTCCTTGAGTTACCCACCTCCTGTATTGCTTCTTCCAGAGAGAGAATAGCTCTCACCCAAAAGTCTTGTTAGATGCATCTCAGGAAACATGGACGTATAATCAATTAAGGCTTCTGCAGATCCCTTATCTCTGCCAAATTCAAAACCAGACAGTGCTCAACTATCAAATCCAGATGATGCTGAACTTCCTTTTATTTCTCTCCAGTGTTAAGTCGAAAAGAAAAATACAAGAAAACAAAAAAAAGTGCATTTTGCAGGATTATGGAGTAGTTGTAAGCATTTTATGGATTTCAGGAAGGAAGGAAGGAAGGAAGGAAAGGAAGGAAGGAAGGAAGGAAGGAAGGAAGGAAGGAAGGAAGGAAGGAAGGAAGGAAGGAAGGAAAGAAGGAAGGAAGGAAGGAAAGAAGGAAGGAAGGAAGGAAGGAAGGAAGGAAGGAAGGAAGAGGGAAGGAGGAAGGAAGGAAAGAAGGAAGGAGGAAGGAAGGAAAGAAGGGAAGGAAGGAAAGAAGGAAGGAAAGAAGGAAGGAAGGAAGGAAGGAAGGAAGGAAGGAAAGGAAGGAAGGAAAGAAGGAAGGAAGGAAGGAAGGAAGGAAAGAAGGAAGGAAGGAAAGAAGGAAGGAAGAAGAAGGAAGAAGGAAGGAAGGAAGGAAGGAAGAAGGAAGAGGAAGGAAGGAAGAAGGAAGAAGGAAGGAAGGAAGGAAGGAAAGAAGGAAGGAAGGAAAGGAAGGAAGGAAGGAAAGGAAGGAAGAAGGAAAGAAGGAAGGAAGGAAGGAAAGAAGGAAGGGAAGGAAGGAGGAAAGAAGGAAGGAAGGGAAGGAAGAAGGAAGGAAGGAAAGAAGGAAGGAAGGAAGGAAGGAAGGAAGGAAGAAGGAAGGAAGGAAGGAAGAAGGAAGGAAGGAAGGAAGGAAGGAAGGAAGAAGGAAGGAAGAAGAAAGAAGGAAGGAAGGAAGGAAGGAAAGGAAAGAAGGAAGGAAGGAAGGAAGAAGGAAGGAAGGAAGGAAGAAGAAAGAAGGAAGGAAGGAAAGGAAGGAAGGAAGGAAGAGAAGAAGGAGGAAGGAAGGAAGGAAGGAAGGAAGGAAGGCAGGAAAGGAAGGAGGAAGGAAGGAAAGGAAGGAAGGAAGGAAGGAAAGAAGGAAGGAAGGAAGGAAGGAAGGGTTGAAAAAAGGAGTGATTAAAAAAGGAAGGAATGAAGAAAGGAGAGGTTGAAAAAGGAAGGAATGAAGAAAGGAGAGGTTGAAAAAGGAAGGAAGGAGAGGTTGAAAAAAAGAAGGAAGATGGTTGAAAAAAGGAAGAAAAAAGGAAGGAAGGAAGGAGAGGTTGAAAAAAGGAAGGAAGGAATGGTTGAAAAAGGAAAGAAGGAGTGGTTGAAAAAAGAAGAAAGGGAGGGAAGGAGGAGAGGTTGAAAAAGGAAGGAAGGAGAGGTAAAAAAAAGAATGAATGAATGAAGGAAGGAACGAACGAACGAACGAAAGAACAAAGGAGAGGTTGAAAAAAGGAAGGAAGGAGTGGTTGAAAAAGGAAGGAAGGAGTGGTTGAAAAAAGAAGAAAGGAAGGGAGAGGTTGAAAAAGGAAGGAAGGAGAGGTAAAAAAAGAATGAATGAATGAATGAATGAAGGAAGGAAGGAAGGAAGGAAGGAAGGAAGGAAGGAAGGAAGGAAGGAATAAGGAAAGCAATCTGATTATGGTCTATGGAGATTCTCAGTCATCCAGGTTGTCCCAAAGGTGTTTTTTCAAGAGGCAACTGGATTTTCTTGTTTTTTCTTGAAGACGTTTTCTTCTCATCCAAGAAGCTTCTTCAAGTTTCAATTCAGAGTTTCTTGGATGAGAAGCGAAATGTCTTCCAGAAAACCAAAGAAAGTCCAGATGCCTCTTGAAAAAGCACCTTTGGGACAAGATGATGGTTTGAAAACTGACAAAGACAGGCTGAATTTCCAGGAAGGAGGAGTCAACTAGCAGCAATATTATTAGAATATTATATATTATATACACGGTCCCATGGGAGTCTGACAACAGCCAATAGAATACATATTCTTGCACAGGAACAGGAAGTTCAAGTCCAAAGCCCAAGAGAAGGTATAAATACCCCCCATTCTAAACTCCCTTTTGTCAGCTTCCCAGAACCTCAAACCCATGTGGTTCTGCTTCATCAATAAACCATCTTTCCAATCGGCCTCTGTGTTTTCCAGGGTCTTTCTTCCAGATTGGAACTGAACCAGATGGATATTCCTTCCAACAATTGCAACACCAATGCAATTATTTAATTGTTATTGTGTTACAAGGGTGGGCTTAGGCAACTGGTGTGTGTGTGTAATAAGTGTGTACTCTTTAGACTCCCTGTAAGCAAGGGAAGTGCCAAAGCCCTTGAGGCTGTCATGGAAGGATCCCTGAAATATTTTCCATGCTTTAGGACAGCAGATGCAACACTTTCTTCCGTCAAATTAAAACCAAGATAGTTAGGAGAGGGCAGAAGGAGGGAAAATTGGTAGTGTAAAACTCTAATGCTTGAGGCCTGAGCTGCCGTGGACTTACAATAATGATTAGCAAAGAAAAATGATTGGTTTGAGGGTGGGCAGTTGCTTGTCTTGCCCTCCGGCTACTCCAAGTCGGATCTCCAACGGGTTGAGCAACCCAGCCGACTGACCAGAGTGACATGGAGAAGGTGACAGCTCAGCAAGGGACCTTCTCATCCACAGAGGCTCCTCTCTGCTCTCTGACCGCCCCAATTAATATCCTGACTCTGACAGCCCAGAGAACTTCTCCTCGCCTTTATTTTTATTGCCACTTAATGAAAGCGTGCGAGAGGGAAAGGTGGAAGTCCCTGAAGGCCAAGTAGGGAGTGGGAGAAAAAAAATGTCCTTTCCTGGAAGGTCTGGGCAGAAGATCAGGCCCTGTGACAGTGGTGTGAAGAATGGACAAGCAGGCCTTAATTACTTATAATTGAATAACACCGCTCCATGTATGAATACCGAGACACGTAGCCGTATGAGGGCTGAGTTCCACTATGGGGCAAATCTGAGAGGAGAATCATGAGTCTGAAGTAATTTTTTTAAAGTGAAAAACGTTTTGTGTAGACCATGAGCTTTTATTGATTTGAAATTGTTCCTCAAAATCAGCATGTTGGGAAGGGAGGGAGGGAGGGAGGAAGGAAGGAAGGAAGGAAGGAAGGAAGGAAGGAAGGAAGGAAGGAAGGAAGGAAGGAAGGAAGGAAGGAAGGAAAGAAAGAAGGAAGGAAGGAGATGGTGGAATGGGAGGGAGGGTGTAAGAAAGAGAGAGAATGTGAGAACAGGGAAGGGAAGAGAAGAGAAGAGAAGAAGGTGGGAGGGAGGGAGGGAAGAAAGAAAGAATGAGAAAAGGAAAGGAAGAAAAGAGAAAGGAAGGAAGAGAAAAAGGTCAGAGGAAGGGAGGAAAAAAAGAAAGACAAAAGGGAAGAAAGGAAGGAGAAAGAAAGAAAAGAAAGAAAGAAAAAATGAGAAAAGGAAATGAAGGAAAGAGAAAGGAAGGAAGGAAGAGAAGAAGGTGGGAGAGAGGAAGGAAGGAAAGAAAGGGAAAGAAAGAAAGAAAGAAAGAAAGAAAGAAAGAAAGAAAGAAAGAAAGAAAGAAAGAAAGAAAGAAAGAAAATGTAACTCTGGGTGATTTCTACTAAGTTCTCCCCAACTATGTTTTTATGGCTATTATTACTGGCACATTCTATTTTTCTTTTCTTCCTTTGTCTGTCTGTCTGTCTCTCTCTCTATTAACAAAGGGTAGTATTTTGATTTCTTTGCCTCATACTATTTCATATCCTCTAGTGTTTGGGGAGGGTTTTCCAGCCCCAAAGGTGGTCTAAAATTATTGCAAATAAACAAATCCATAAACATTACAAGTGTATATGCACAGTGCATCAAATTCTGGAACGACCTAAATCCCATACCTGTAAATCTCGCACTACATTTTATGACTCACTAATTTAATAATTAGGAGAACAATTAGACGAAATTACTTTTCCCAGTGTTTTTTTTTTTCTTTTTTAAATCCTGCTGATCGCTAATACCAGAACTGGGAATATGTGCTCCTCTTTGTTACTAAAGTGAAAATAAATATACATTTACAGGGTCATAAAAGACAACTTACCTAGCTAAGCTCCCTAAAGTCAAACTTTGTACCTGGAGGGGAAGAGAAAAGAATTGGCAAAAGCTGAGTAATAGAATGCAAGATTTCCCTTGAACATTGTACAGATCAGAATGGAAGTTGGGGGCATGCTAAGAACTTAATTCTTAATGTGGTCTTGTGCGGATATGTAACATTATCCAGCCAATTCTCCCAACCGTTCTTGGGGACAGTAAGAAACTGGCAACCCTTCCACGTTTCATCATGTTTAAGCTGTTAACATGTCACTCAGTCTGATAAACTTACAACGATTTCATGTTTTTTTTTTCCAGAATTATTTATGACATCCCAATATTTTTCCCCTCTTGTAAGCTGAGAATTTGGAACAGAATACAGCTGGAAGGGACCTTGGAGGTCTTCTAGTCCAGCCCCCTGCTCAAGCAGGAGACCCTACACCATTTCAGAGAAGTGGCTGTCACGGCTCTTCATAAAAAAAAAACCCTGGAATGAAGCCCCCACAAAGGCAAAGCTGTTCCACTGGTTGATTGTTCTCACTGTTAGGAAGTTTCTCCTCAATTCCAGGTTGCTTCTCTCCTTGATTATTTCCCAACTGTTTTTTCTTGTCCTGCCTTCTAATGCTTTGGAGAATAATTTGACCCCCTCTCCTTTGGGGCAGCCCCTCAAATATTGGAAGACTCCTATCATGTTGCCCCTAATCCTTCTTTTCTCTAGACTAGCCAAACCCGAATCCTGCAACCGTTCTTCATATGTTTTGATCTCCAGGACTTTGATCCTCTCAGTTGCTCTTCTCTGAACCTTTTCCAAAGTCTCCACATCTTTTTTGTAGCGTGGTGACCAAAATTGTTTGCAGAATTTAAAATTTAATTTCATGTATTAAATTAAAGCTATTCAATTTAATTTCATGTATTAAATTAAAGCTATCGCAAACGATTTGTAGTACTCCAATTGCACCCTTAAACTTAGATTTCTTTCTTTATTTTTGTTTGTTTGTTTGTCAAGCATGTATGAAAAAACAAATATAAGTATGAACATAACATATAAACATATAAGTATAAACAGGTATAAGTATATACATAGTAAATGAGTACGAATAAATGGATAAATGGGGATAGTAGGACAGGGACAGTAGGCACACTGGTGCACTTATGCACGCCTTTCTAAGGTGGGAAGGACAGCTACCAACTTTCTGCTAATTGGACAAGAAGAAGGTGGATTCACTTAAGAGTTCAGGTCTCAGAATCCCTTGAAAATCGATCCCTCCTGACCTAGCAGATCTCAGAATCGGCACACTGGTCCCGCTGATGTCAATTATCCTTGGTCAAGGATCTCAAGAGACTAATTTACCCCTTTCTCTCTTCCCTGGTTCACACCTAATCCAAACTAGGCACCTCAACACAACACAAGGGGACAATTAGTCACACGGGTGGCAACTCAAGGAAATCGAGTAGAACTAGGAATCAGAAATGCATCTGTGAAGCCCCATATCCATTCTATTTTCTCTGTCAAAGATGGTCTGCAAAAGAGCAGAGCAGATCCATCGTTGAGAAGGAAAAAAAGAAGAATGGAGATGTGGCTTCACAAATGCATTCAATTTTTTTTTGTCCTGGTGAAATTGTCCAGAAGACATGGATGCTCCCACGTGGCTTCTCACCTTTGGTGGCCATCCAATGGCTACATCTTAAGCCCATCAAGGTGCATATTTGTTCTGACTCAAGCCTTGTTCAAATCAAATAAACACAAAGTATATTTAAAAGCAAACCTTTTTAATGCATCTCTGTGAATTCTGTTCATTCACAGCAAAGAGTCATTAAAATTAATTGTCCCAGATAAGAGTAAGCCCTTTCAAGGTTGTGAAAGACTGCCAAGAACACAAGATTAATTATTACAGGGAAATATCCAAAACCAAAAGCCTCCGAAAACAAACCAGAATAGACAGGACTTCCACAAGAACTTGGAATTGAAAGAACTTCATTGCTTCCTGCAAAGAATCCAACCCCAAAGGCTGGCTTTTATCCCTTAAGGGAGGGGCCATCACCTTGCAGCCTTAAACCCGAGTCGCCCACGCTGCTGCAGCTGCTCTTTTCTTCGAGCAACCCTGTGCACACGCACATTGGGACAGGCTCCTCGGGGGCATCTTCATCACTGTTGCCAGCCTCCACAATCTCCGAAGGTAGCAGTCCACTCTCTGAAGGTCCTGGCCCCATCCTTGCATCACACACAGCCCCCTCATCCGAGTCCTCGCTCTCAGAGACCTCAACCATCTGCACCTGCTGCTGGCGAACCACAACAATATTATGGATGTCAAGAAAGAAGAAAAGGTCATTTGCTCAGGATGATGAATGCATGGATCAAGCCAACACATCAATAGAGGAAAAACTGCTGGGTGCTTTTGGGTTTCTGAGCTTAAACAGGGTATATCAAACAGCATTGTTGGGCTACATCAGGGATTGGCAACCTAACATAGAATTCTTTATTGGCCAAGCATGATTAGACATACAAGGAATTTGTCTTCGTGCAAATGCTCTCAGTGTACATAAAAGAAAAGATACATTGGTCAAGAGTCAAGAATCATAAGGTCCAACGCTTAATGATAGTCATGGGGTACAATAAGCAATCAAATCATACTAGGAAACAGGCAATATAAATCGTAAGGATACAAGCGACAAAGTTACAGTCATACAGTCACAAGTGGGAGGGGATGGGTGATAAGGAGTGATGAGAAGATTAATAGTAATAGTAGTGCAGACTTTGTAATAGTTGAACAGAGTTGAGGGAATTATTTGTTTAGTAAAGTGATGGCATTCGGTAAAAAACTATCCTTGTGTCTAGTTGTTCTGGTGCTCTATAGCAGGAGTTGCCAACCTTTTGGACTTCAGGGACCACCAAACTCATCATTTTAGATCCCAGGGACTACTAACTGGTTCTGTGGGCATGGCCTAATTTTTGGGTGTGGCTTGGTGGTCATGTGACTGGCTGGGCATGGCTTGTATGTAAATATTATAAATATTTATATAAATATTGAATTTTTTATAAAAAAGAGCAACTTTTACTGAAAATCAGGCAAAGCAGGCAGGCAGACTGAGTTGCTCACAGAATCACAGATTCATTCAGAGATCTATCTATCTGCCATCGGCTAGCTCAGTCTGTCACATAAAATTTGCTTGCAAGCAAACTCATAAAATTTGCTAGCAAGCAAACTCACAAAATTAACTCACAACACACCATGTATGTAAATATTGAATTTTTTATTTTAAAAAAGCAACTTTTATCCAAAATCAGGCAAAGCAGGCAGATTGAGTTGCTCACAGAATCATTCAATGATCTATCTGCCATCGGCTAGCTCAGTCTCTCAAATTTGCTTGCCGTGAGTCTGCACTGAATTTGCTTGCAAACAAACCTTCAATCCTAAGGGAGGATTGGCTGTGCTTAGCTAGAAAGCAAGAAATCTGACCATTTCCCGCTTCCTAGCTAATCTAAATTTCCCAGCACAGCAGAACAGATGATGGTCAGAAAAAGGAAAAATAGTAACTTAGCAGACAAGTTTGCCAGGTAAGGAGTGAGTGGGTGGGGAGGGTTCCCGCAGGCCATGTGGGCTTGTGTTTCTGCTCAGCCTGGATTAATTGCTTTGTGGGGGTGCTCTGGGGGTGAGATTTCTCTGTGGCCCATCAAAATTTTCTCACAGCCCACTGGCGGGCCGCGGCCCACCGGTTGGCGACTGCTGCTCTATAGTGTCGTTTTGAGGGTAGGAGTTGAAACAATTTATATCCAGGATATGAGGGGTCTGTAAATATTTTCACAACCCTCTTTTTGACTTGTGCAGTATACAGGTCCTCAATTGAAGTCAGGTTGGTAGCCATTGTTTTTTCTGCATTCCTAACTATCCGTTGAAGTCTGTGTCTGTCTTGTTGGGTTGCAGAACCAAACCAGACAGTTAGAGAGGTGCAGACGATGGACTCAATCATTCCTCTATAGAACTGGATCACTCAAAGAGCCACAAAGGTCCTAATCGGAAACCCCCTGTTCAATTCTGGAGCCAACCAGAAGTCCGGTTCCCCCACCATAGAGTCTCCTCCTAGCACAGTGTCCTTTTTCCTCTACCTGTCCTAACCGAAAGCCCACTCAATTGTGGAGCCGACTGGCGACAGGTAGCTGCAGCAGAGGGAGGAAAGAGCCACATGCTGCTTTAGAGTCACGGGTTGCCAACCCCTGGGCTGCACAATACACCAAATCTAGAAACACATTTAAAAAAATGCCATGCTTTCTATGCTACCCCCTCACTAAGCAGCTTCCTGCTGTTTTGGGGTCTTGGAGAAAAGATTGGATTATAAACAGAGGCAAGAAATATGATAGGCCCCGTGTAAAAGTCTTGCCAAAGACTAAGTAGGAGTATTTCCTGAGTCTTTGGCTTTCTTACAGGGAAGTTAATCACCTTTTAATTGAGAACAATGGGATCTACTTAAACAACGTAAAGAATGCCAAGAGGAAGGATGTGAATTCACATGGGTCTCCTGGAATTTGGGTTGACAGATGGGATATTCCAAAATATGAGCTAATTTGGGTTGGGGGAGCCTGTCATTCCTCTCAATTTCCAGGATCCCAAAACACAACAACATACCCAGTTTTCTTTCCAAAACTCAAGATTCCTCATTTTTGTAATCCACAACCTCCCTCCCTCCTTCCTCCCTCCCTCCCTTTCCTCTTATTTCCTACTTCCCCTCCTCCCTCTCTCCTCCCCTTTTTCCTTCCCTCCCTCCCTCTTCTTCCTTCCTTCCTCTCCTCCCTTCACTTCTTCCCTCCCTCCCCTTTTCTTCCCTCCCTCCCTTTCCTTCCTTCATGCCCTCTCTTCTTTCCTCCCTCTCTCTCCTCCCTTCCTTTCTTTCCTTCTTTCCTCCCTCCCTCCCACCTTCCTTCCTTCCACATTTCACCAAATCCTCTCTTAATATTCTCAGCTACTCTCCATGTGTTTATTTGCATCTGTGCTTGACGAAGCTCTTTTCCTCCGACAGAATGAATGAATAAAATAATAAAATATTTAAAAGGTGGTTATGGGCAGGAGCTGTTCTGCCTCCAACGGAGCCTCTATTCTAATCAGTGCTTCTAATTTTTACCTTGTTTCTCCCCCTAGACTGTATTTTGAGGATTTTTGCCAGATAGCTCCACTTCACAAGGTACAGCTCATGCATGCATGGTTAAAAAAATGCTCCATTTGTTTCCGGAGATAATCTTTCTGCAGAGGAAGACTTTGCTGTTTCTTCCTTCCCTCTTATGTGAATATAGCTTCATGTCTCCCAATGTGAAGCCCTTGCTTAGCATTAAACAATAGGAGGATATATATATATATATATATAAAATAAAAGAAGTGAGGGGGAAGGAAAAGGCTATTTCTACCAACACACATTTTGGTTTAATCAAATCTGATCTCTCGTGAATCATTTAGAACTTGTCTCCTCTCCCCCGGAAGTGTGGAAGCCTCTCCCCAAATAGTCATAAAAATATATATTTCAGACTCTTTGAATGCCATGTGGAAATTTTCCATCCATTCATAATTTAGAAAGTGGCAGCTGGTAGGTAGAACTGAGGTGCATGGTTGGCACCAGCCATCAAACCTCTTGGCATCTGCTTCTATCTAGGTCTGGACTGCAAAGGGAGTGATCTGAAGATTTTAAGACTTGTTTTCAGTACAGAAAAAAAAAAATAGCAAGCAGGATCATTGGGAATCTAAGCAGCATCAAAGAGCAAAGAGGAGGGTTAGGGTTAGGATAAGCTGGAGGGAAGACATCACAGCCATCAACTTGAAATCTCCTAATTAATACTGCCCCGTATAACTCTGGTATTTGTACAAGCAGAGAGATCCATCAAGGCAATACTTATTAAGGCAGGGTGAAAATGCAAAGAAGAGCAACTAAGACAATTAAGGGTCTGGAAACAAAAATATGTGAAGAATGGTTGCAGGAATTGGGTATGGCCACTCAGGAGAAAAGAAGAACCTGAAGGACATAATAGATATATTTCAGTACTAGCTGGGTACCCGTGCTTCGCTACGAAACTATGTGGTTGGGCTTAGTTTTTGGGGAGGAAAATAAGGGCGAAAAAATCTTGCCTCAGCCTACCAGCATCCATTGGTATTCATCTGGCTAGCATCCTGTCAGTGTGTGAGAGAGTGGAGAGTTGTTTGGAAATTGAAACAGTATTTGCTGTGTGAGCAAGAAGGAGACAGCAAGGAGCCTGGGCATGGCTTAGCTCAACTGTTCTGTACTAAAGCTGCTTGCTGTTGTGTAACTAAAACTGAAACTACTCTCCTCTGCTTGTGTTTTGCATTTGAAACAGATTTCTTTTCAGGTGGGGAGGTGGAATAGAACTCCTTAGCATCAGAGCATGTTAATAATAATAATATAGGAAATACTAATGCTCTGATGGTCATTTCAAAGAATCCTTTCTTAGTGAGGACCTAGAAACCAAGAGGAACATATGTGCCAAATGTCAAGTTTGTAGGCTTTACGGTTCTGGAGATTTTGTGATGATGCGTGAGTGGTATTTTGCTTTTATATATATATATAGATTTGAGGGGTTGCCACAAAGAAGAGAAGATCAATCTATTCTCCAAAGCACCAGAAGAGAAAACAAGAAGCAACGGATGGAAACCAATCAAGGAGAGAAGCAACATGGAATTGAGAAACTTCCTAACGGTGAGGACAATTAACCAGTGGAACAGTTTGCCACTAGAAATTGGGTGCTTCATCATTGGAGGTTTTTAAGAAGAGACTGGATAGCCACTTGTCTGAAATGGTATAGAGTCTCCTGCTAGAGCAGGAGGTTGGACTAGAAGACCTCCAAGGTCCCTTCCAGCTCTATTTTGATTGATTGAATGAACTTAGCCAACTGTGACTTGCACTGTAGAAATCTGGAGAACCTGGACATGAGAACAAAGAGATAACAATTCGAATAGAGGATTGCATCTCTATTGGTGGATCTAAAATGAAGCTTGGTCAATGTTTTTTTTTTTCCTTTTTAATATCATGTAGTCATGGACCTGAAGGTAGATCTGGAAGAATTGGGATCTAAGCATTTGGAGCACCACTAGATGTCAGCAAAGCACTAGAGTTTTCTGGATCTCTTTGCTGCCGTTTAGAGGTCATCGGGATTTTTTCAATCCAGTTTTGGTAGCTTGGGCTGGGCAAGAAGTTTAATAATTCCTTGCTCAATTGCTTCAAAGTCTAGGCAGGCAATAAAATGGACTTTTCTTAAATATCTCCAGTGTCAGCTTTGGAAGCCATATTTTACTCAGAAGCTCCCAGGTTTAGTGTCTGGGAATTTGGGAGGGGGGATTTCACAGTGAGGTAGAAGATTAGACTCAACAACATTCTTTTCTCAGAGAGTCAAGGACGTGTTGCCCTGCACCTGAAAAGGAGTGTCTGGAGGAATGTCTCCAGTTGGGATGATGATTTGATTGGGGCATGTGATGGACTGATGGGTGCAGGGGATGGATCTTGGATTTTCTCTTGGGGTGGGAAAACCTGGAACTCTGAGATTCGGGTTTTCTCAGATGTGCCAATATGGCTTCTGTAATAAATTCTTACTTGGATGAAGTTTGTTTCTGAGTGCTGAATGGATATGGGGAGTTTCACTGGAACTCTGAAATCCAATGAAAGACAACCTAACATCTCCGTAACAAGGTGCAGATATCACTGTAAGGCTTGGTGGGAACATGGACATTAACCATGGTTTTTGGCTTGACGTATGTTTTGAATACACTTGATACGGTTCTACGGAGGAATGATTGAGCCTGTCATCTGCACCACTATAACTGGTCTGGTTTGGTCTCTGCAACTCAACAAGACAGACACAGGCTTCAGAGAGTAATTAGGACTGCAGAAAAAAAAGAATGGCTACCAACCTGCCTTCCATGGAGGAGTTATACACTGCACGAGTCAAAAAGAGGCTGTGAAAATATCTACAAACCCCTCACATCCTGGACATAAACTGTTTCAACTCCTTCCCTCAAAACGACACTATAGAGCACTGCACACCAGAACAACTAGACACAAGGAGAGTTTTTCCCCGAACGCCATCACACTGTTAAACAAATAATTCCCTTAATACTGTCCAACTATTTACTAAGTCTGCACTACTATTACTATTAATCTTATCATCACTCCTTATCACCCGTCCCCTCCCACTTATGACTGTATGACTATAACTTTGTCACTTGTATCCTTACAATTTATATTGACTGTTTCCTACTATGATTTGATTGCTTAGTTGTACCCTATGACTATTATTAAGTGTTGTACCTGATGATTCTTGATGAATGCATTTTTTCTTTTATGTACACTGAGACCATTTGCACCAAGACAAATTCCTTGTGTGTCAAATCACACTTTGCCAATAAAGAATTCTATTCTATTTTGTTCCATATTCTATTCTATTCTATTCTATTCTATTCTATTCTATTCTATTCTATTCTATTCTATTCCATTCCATTCCATTCCATTCCATTCCATTCTATTCTATTCTATTCTGTTCCATATTCTATTCTATTCCATTCCATTCTATTCTATTTCCAACCAGAGTTGGTTCATTAAATCAGAAAGAAACTTTTGGGAGACCCAGTTTACATCTCCTTTATTTTCTTTCTTCCCAAGCTAAACATCCCCACCTCTTTCACCATTTCTCAGGAAACCCCTTCTCGGTCTGGATTGTCTTCTTCATAAAAATGTCCACTTTCTCAGGTGCCTCAGCCACCATCATTTCCATGGATATTTCATTAGCTGTTTTGGAGCTGAGACTAATTCGCTAATGATCCCTTAACATTTAATAAACACAGCCCAGGAGTTTTATAACATGTTAACTGGGTGAATAGGGGTAATTAAGTACAAAAATGATAAATAATTAAGGACTAATTACAGGATATTGGTAATTTCATTTTTACAGCAGAGCACCCTTGGTGTGTTTGCTCTGCTGATCAGGTCGCGAAGAGACACACCTCCATGGTAACATTTTCATCACTGTTAGCTGAGTAGAAAATTTAGCTCCTTGATCCTTTATGGGGGAGAACTCAAACGGAAAATGTTTTTATTCTATTGTCTATTGTCCAGGTCCTCTTCAAAGGAGGATACCACTGAGGCTATTGTTGAATGGAGTGTTTGTGTATGTGTTTGTGCGTGTGTGTGAAGGGAAATGTTTATTTCTTGATGTGGGGGTTGGAGATTAAAACATACAAAGAACAGTTGCCAAACCCAATTCCTTATTCTTTAAGATTTACAGATTAACAGAGTTGGAAGGGACCTTGTGGATCATCTAGTCCAACCCCCCTACCAAGCAGGAGACCCTACACCATTTCTGACCAATGGCAGTCCAATCTCTTCTTGAAAGCTTCCGGTGATGAAGCTCCCACAATTTCTGAAGGCAACTTCTGTTCCATGGGTTGATTGCTCTCACTGTCAAAAAATTCTTCCTTATTTCTAGGTTGAATCTCTCCTTGTTCAGTTTCCATCCATTATTCCTTATCTGGCCTTTGGGTGCTTTGGAAAATAGGTTGACCTCCTCTTCCTCTCTGTGGCAGCCCCTCAAATATTGGAAGATGCTCTCCTGTCTCCCCTGGTCCTTCTCTTCACTAGACTAGCCTGACCCAGTTCCTGTAACCATTCATCGTATGTTTTAGTCTCCAGTCCCCTCATCATCTTTGTTGCTTCTCTCTGCCCTCTTTCTAGAGTCTCAACATCTTTTTTGTAGCGTGGTGACCAAAACTGGATGCAGGATTCTAGATGTGGTCTTACTAAGGATTTATAGAGTGGTATTAGTACCTCAGTTGATCTTGATTGTATCCCTCTGTTAATGCAACTTAGAATAAGAATAAGTAATGTTCTTCAAGAAATGGGAGAAATCTAATGGAAAGGGTTTGGGTTTTTTTTGAGGGTGGGTAGAATGATAATTAATTCACAACCTTCTTGTAATAGCCTACTGTCTCCAAACTGTCTGGCTGGTTCATCTTAAGAGGAAATGCATGCCTGCACGCAACCTCTTCGCCCTTGTGGTTAGCGTTTAGTTTTCCCACCATCAGTTTTCCTCCACTCTTCATTTCTCTGTTGGGCAGCCCTCCCTACTTTACTCTGCACAGTTCCTATGGTGTTCAAGACTACATCTTTGGCCTTCTGCCAAGATCTCTTGGCTGCCAGAGAGACCTCTTGGATTGTTGGAGAGAATTTCTGGGCCTACGGATCAGTTGAGCCAGAGGCTTCTCAGATGAAGAAGATGACAGTGGGGTTCACTAGAAGAAGACAATGGAGCTCACTAGAAGAATGATTGTTGGAGAACATTTCTGGGCCTACACAGGAGTTGAGCCAGAGGCTTGTCAGATGAAGAAGATGACAGTGGGGTTCACTAGAAGATGACAGTGGAGCTCACTAGAAGAATGATTGTTGAAGAATATTTCTGGGCCTACGGATCAGTTGAGCCAGAGGCTTGTCAGATGGAGAAGATGACACTGGAACTCTCTAGAAGAATTGCTCTGGAAAACACTTCTGGAAGGAGGAGAGCCTCCATGAAATGCTTCTGTGCATTTAATTGTGCATGGAACATTCAATTCCAGCATGGTTGAACTTATGGGCAGCTTCCTGTTCTACCCATTCTGTGTGTCCATCAGTCTGTTCCAGGAACATATCTCTCATCAACTGTCTTGTCCTTAGGTTGAATACATGCAATTTCCCCCATGTTTTCTCTGGTGGCTTCCTTGCCCAAACACTCGATTGGCTTCCAATCATTCTCTGAAATGCTTCCTACAGTTGCCATGTCCCTCCTGAACAAGTTTTACCAGCTGGTCAAAATTTCACTGAAATGCCCCGAAGTTCTCTTTGTGGCTGTCTGCCAGAATGTCAGCATATTTTTTACCATGTGTGTGCTTTGACCGCACTGTCATTCTTATTCTCTTATTTCACCCGAGGTCCGTTTTCAAAGCAGAAATGGATGGCATCAGAGAGCATGATGTCCTTCTGCAAGAACTTAGGAGAAGCCCCACTCTTATGGGTCATTTCTTTCCAGGAAAGACAGAACGCCCATGTTCTATGACATCCCAGCTCTGGAATCCTTCCAAAACAAACCAGATTCGCTCAAAAAAAAACAACAACCCCAAAACATTGACGCTCTCTGAGAATAAAATCAAACAAAAATCAAACTCCCAAGTTTTGTTCATGCTGGGAGATCTCCTCCATCCATTGTACGGGAGAATAAATGGACTACAGAAAGTCTTCGACGTACGACCATAATTAGCAACTTCTTGTTGCTAAGCGAAAACATTTGACAAGGGAATTTGGCCCTGTATTACGACCTTCCTTGCCACCATCGGTGAGTGAATCCCTGCAGCTGTTAAGTGAATCACAAGGTTGTTAAGTGAATCTGGCTTTCCTCGTGGGCTCTGCTTGTCAGAAGGTCGCAAAAGGGGATCACGGGAAGCGACCACCGTCATAAATATGAATCAGCTGAATTTTGACCACGTAATCGTGGGGTTGGGAGGCTGCAAAGGTTGTAAGTGGGAGAAATGGTCATCAGTCCCCTTTTTTCAGGGCCTTGTAACTTTGAATGATTGCTAAGTAAAATGTAAGTCGCGGACGACCTGGATTTAAGTTCCTTCTCCTTCCTCTAGGGGTTTTTTACTCTTGTCTGCCCCCTAGTGTCTGATGCAAAATCTCATTTGTATCGCTAAATAAACATGCCCATTTTGGCCAGGGAAACTTAACACACACACACACACACACACACACAGGGGTGGGCTGCTGGGGGGTGGCAGGGGTTCGGGAGAGCCCCAGGCTAAGATTTGGTGCAGTTCGGAGAACCCCCACATCCCATTCCTGGCTGGCCCCACCCACCCCTCCCTGCCTCTCCCAGGAGTCCCCACACGGCCCATTTCCAATGCAGGGAAGTGCAGGGTGCATGTGGAGGCTCGGGGAAGGTGAAAAATGGACCTCCTAGAAGTTCAGGAAGGCCGGAAATGGGCCTGTTTCTGGCTTCCAGACAGTCTCTGGAACCCGGGGAGGTCGTTTTTGCTCTCTCGGAGGCTCAAGGAAAGTCTCAGGAGCCCGTAGAGGGCAAAACCGCCTCCCATCTGCCATGGTACAGGAGGACGACTAAGCCATGTCCGCTATGGCCATGCCCACCCAGAAACCGGGCAGGGGACCCGTTGCTGAAATTTTTGAATTCCACCCCTGCGCACCCTCAGTCCTTAATTGCATCATGTCCCGTTGTGCAGCTCACAGCCTTGCAAATAAAGAACAAACACGTCTTTTCCTGGATTGGTCAGCGGACATTTTTTTGGGGGGAGCTCCAGGTAGCCTATCCGAGTCATTACAGGTTGCTCTTTTGCTGGAAGAGAACAATAGAGCGGGCGGGCGGGGTGGCCCATTAAAGAGAGACTGTGAGGTCGCCGTGAAATCATTAGCTGGGTATTGTGTCTGCCTGGCATCTGATTTAGCTCTAAAAATATCTCCTTGTTGGAGGGATTATTTTCAATGCTCTGCATAAGACACAAAGCTATGCAACCTGGGCTCCTTTTTCTCCAGGGGGACTGCAAGCAACAAATCATCGTTGGGCTGAGTTGGGAAAACCCTCCTCCTCCTCCTCCTCCTCCTCTTCCTCCTCCTCCTCTCAGAGGTGGCCTTGAGCAACAGGCAAACCAACTTGGTGCCATGCATTTACGAGATAGAGATAAACCATTGCTCCATCCAAGAGCCATCCTGGTTTCCTGAAAGGTCCTGAGATGGTAAAGGTAAAGGTTCCCCTTGCACATACGTGCTAGTCATTTTCCGGCTCTAGGGGGCGGTCTCGTCTCCGTTACAAAGCCGAAGAAGAGCCAGCGCTGTCCAAAGACGTCTCCATGGTCATGTGACCGGCGTGACTAAACATTGAAAGCACACGGAACGCTGTTCCCTTCCCACCAAAGGTGGTCCCTATTTTTCTACTTGCATTTTTACATGCTTTCGAACTGCTAGGTTGGCAGAAGTTGGGACAAGGAATGGGAGCTCACTCGGTGATGCGGCGCTAGGGATTCGAACCGCCGAACTGCTGATCTTTCTGATTGAGGTGATGAAAGACTCAGGGAAAGGAGGAAAATGACCTTGAGTTTTCCATCCAGAGCTGAACCTGATGGAGAAGCCAGTTGCTATCTTCTCCATGACAACCAAGTTACATATATTATTCCGGGTTAAATATCAAATCATGAGTTTGATTATGGACTGATCATGGATAGAGCTGAATTCTTTAGTGTGCAGGTGGGTTTTCTTGAGATATGGCCTGAGGGGATGCTGGATAAGTATGGCAGTTGGCCAATTCTAGATAGCATTAAGAGTTAAGTTATTGCTTGATTAAAGCTTACAATCCTCCAATCTGAAAGGATATCGGGTCTCCTTGCTTGAGCAGGGGATTGGACTAGAAGACCTCCAAGGTCCCTTCTCTTATTCTCAGTTTAAACTCAAGTAAACTTCAGCTCTAGAACAGTGGAGTTCTTGTACAAACGTTTTCAGGAAAATGGATTTTGGGATAGCCACAATCATGGAAACCAAGGAAGAAGATTTTGTATATGAAAAGAAGGCATTAAAATATGAGCCTTATTCATATAACATACTTAACCCTCTCAGCTGTTAAGCCAATTGGATCTATTTTCCTGTCTCTATTTGCATATTTGTCCTAGTTTTATACTTTTGATTTGGTCAAATGATTCTAGTTCTAGTTCTAGTTCCAGTTCCATTGTTCTGTTCTGTTCTATTCTATTCCTCTGTATTCCATCTTCTACTCTATTCTGCCTAGTCTAGTGTAGTGTAATTAAATCTAATCCAATCTAATCCAGTTTATATTCCAGCTTCCATTCCATTCCATTCCATTCAATTCTCTACTCTACTCTACTCTACTCTACTCTACTCTACTCTACTCTACTCTACTCTACTCTACTCTACTCTACTCTACTCTACTCTACTCTACTCTATTCCATTGTTCTATTCTATTCCTCTGTATTCATCTTCTGTTCTATTCTGCCTAGTCTAGTGTAGTGTAATTAAATGTAATCTAATCCAGTTTATATTCCAGCTTCCATTCCATTCCATTCCATACTCTACTCTATACTCTACTCTACTCTACTCTACTCAATTTTATTCTATTGTGCTATTCTATTCTATTCTATTCTATTCTATTCTATTCTATTCTATTCTATTCTATTCTATTCTCTATATTCTATATTATCTAATTTCCTCTGCATTCCATCTTTTATTCTATTCCTTCTAGTCTAATCTAGTGTAGTCTAATTAAATCTAATCTATTTCAGTTTATATTCCAGCTTCTGTTCTATTCCATTCCATTCCATTTCCCATTTTCAATCAAAGTTCCTGATTATGGGTTAGCTTCATGATAAACCGTCAGTTAAAAAAAATAATAACCCAGGAAATCACTGCCTTTCTTATCCCGCAAGGCAATTGGAAAAATAACATGAGTTTAAAACCAAAAACAAATATGTTCCTTGAAGGAAGGGTATGCTAAAAATGATGATAGAACAAGAAGCAAGTGTAACATATTACCCGAATTAATTACGCTCCTTGTTTGTTCTGAAATCTATCAATTTCAAATCCAAAGGCTGCAACCAAAGCATCTATTTATAAAGTGGCAACTAACTCAAAGAGGAGATGTTTGCCTAAGAAGATGGAAAATACATTGCTTATGGTTAAACTCATTTTGGGGCAGGGAGGAAAAATAAAATAAAAAAAAAAACCTCATTTACAGGCAACTGAAATGTATTCTTAGCTGGCTGGAACAGAATATTCAAATAACATGCATCTGGTTGAATATTACTGCAATTGATTTTGTAAAGGGATGCATTTTAGTGGGTCCCTTTTGGAAAAAAAAAAATTTTTTTTGAGCGTGTACACTTGGACACCTATATCAGATAAAAACACGAGAAGATTATATCGTATATAGCCTACATCCAGCCTAATGAAAAGAAGGAATGCGGGAGACATGAGGGCAACGTTCCAATATTTGAGGGAGGGTCAACTATTATCTAAAGCACTAGAAGACAGGACAAGAAGCAATGGGTGGAAACTAGAATAGAACAGAATAAACGAGCTGGAAGGGATCTTGGAGGTGCTCTGGTCAAACAGGAAACCCTACACTGCTTCGTACAAATGTTTATCCAGCCTCTTCTTAAAACCTCCAGTATTGGAGCATTTACAACTTCTGGAAGCAAGTTGTTCCATTGATTAATTGTTCTAATTGTCAGGGAATTCCTCCTTAGTTCTAAGTTGCTTCTCTCCTTGATTAGTTTCCACCCATTGCTTCTTGTCCTGCCTTCAAGGGCTTTGCAGAATAGGTTGACCCCCTCTTCTTTGGGGCAGCCCCTCAAATATTGAAAGACTGTTATAATGTCATCCCTGGTCCTTCTCTTCATTAGACTAGACACACCCAGTTTCTGCAACCATTCTTTAAATGTTTTAGCCTCTAGTCCCCCAATCATCTTTGTTCTCAGCACTCTTTCTAGAGTCTCAACCTCTTTTTTACACCGTGGCGACCAAAACTGGATGCAGTATTTCAAGTGTGACTTTCCGAAGGCAGGAGACAGGTAACCTAGAACTATGGAGAAATTGCCTAATAAAGAAAACAATTAACCAGTGGAATGATTTGCCTCCAGAACAGCGGTGAAATTAAAAAAAAAATACTACCGGTTCTGTGGGCATGGATTAGTGGGCGTGGCATGGCTTGGTGGGCATGGCATGGCTTGGTGGGCGTGGCAAGGGAAGGATACAGTAAAATTCTCTCCCCACTCCTGGGAGAAGGTTACTGCAAAATCCCCATTCCCTCTCCACCCCACTAACCTGCTTTCCAGCTCCATTCTCCTGTGCAGGGCAACCAAAGAAGACCCAGCCAATCAGCTGGGACTTGACGGGAGGCGGAGAATAGATGGGGGCGGAGCTAGTCAGAGGTGGCATTCTCCAAATTATTCAAAACTTCCTCTACCGGTTCTCCAGAACTGGTCAGAACCTGCTGAATACTACCGCTGCTCCAGAAGTTATGGGTGCTCCATCCCTGGAGGTTTTGAAGAACTGATTGGACAACCACTTGTCTGAAATGGTATAGGGTTGCCTGCTTGAGCAGGGGACTGGATTAGAAGACCTCCAAGGTCCCTTTCAACTCTATTATTCTGTTATTCTGTTAACCTTCACTGCTGTTTGAATGCCCATAAATATGACTAGGTCTCTTCTTAATTAATCAAACGAGTCCTTTGGCTCTCTTTGATGACAAGGCAATATGTTCACCCCCTTTTTTTTCTGATCCTGTTGTCAAGTTACTACGAGAATAATTTTTTCCTTTTTCTTTTTGCAACAACATACTAGATGTACAAAGTCATTACAAACAGTTGCCCAGCTATGAAATTAGATATTGATTAATATTGTACCTACCCAGCCATGATGTTGATGACACTTTTTATATTTCACTAGGATGCACGGACCAAAAATTGTGCATGTACACAGACCAGAATGTAGAACAGCTAAGATCTGAATTCTATTGGTTGTGAGTTGAATTTATTTCCTTGCTCCATAGGGTAAGGCTACTGCAAAAACCATGATAGACATGGTTTTACAGAACAGGTCCAAGATGAAGGGGCAGGTGGTGGCTATATTTAACTTACTTTAACTACAATGGCCACTGTGATTCTTTCAGAATTATTGGAATTTGTTGACCAGTGACTCAAACTTGGTGATGTCTCTGTATCACACATGACATGGGACTTCTCTTGAAAAGTGTCGAGGTGCTTCAGTTATTGCAAAGTCCAAACTGGGACGGTCACTGGGACCAGAGGTTTTGTCTTCTGAACTTGTGGACTTGTGCTGGAGCCTGTTCTGACCAAGGCTTCCTGAGACCATAATTTAGCACACGCTTCATTAAAACAATTCTTGTTTTATTTCAACGCTGGGAATTATGTTCATTCCCAGCCCGTAATGATTCCCAGCCTGTAATGTGCCTGTTGTATGTGGCTTTTTAGATGTTGATTGGGGTGTGTTGATGGCTGGTTTTCAAGTCGTTGGCTGTCATTTACTTGTGCTGGCTGGCCCTTGCCTTCTAAGTACTTGATAGGCTGGTGGTAAATCAGCTCTCCTGTTGACTGACGAGGGGACTGTTTTCCCAGGCTTCAATCTCTTCCCTGGCTGTTTTTGTCCCTGCTCATCCAACAATCTTAATAGCTGAGAAATTGAATGTGTGCCCTTGTTCATTGTGATGTGAGGCTACATTTTCAGTCATTGCACACTGAAAGATTTGTACTGATTGCCTGTTGCTTTTCTCATGATGGCCCTGCAAAGATGTACAAGAAAGGCATTTCTAAAGGCACCTTTGGTTTTCAGAAGCTTGTCCTTCTGGTATGGAGGAGAAGTTCTTTTTTCGGCATTGCTCTAGACCTCATGGAACACTCTGCCTTGGGAGTTGTGTTGATCCTCTCTTTCTCACCATTGGAACTATGTATCTCTTTTGCCAGCCTTTTAATTGCTAATTAAACTCACTTTAATTAGATGCTAACAATTAATAAATGCTAAAATGAATTGTAATGATTGTTTTTCAACTTGCCGGTTCCGTTTGGTTCTATTTTTGTCAGCTGAGCTGAGATTTTGCTTGAGTCAACAAATAACCCACAAAGCAAAGATCTAAACGTTAGCTAAACATTAGGAGAAAATTCCTAGCTATGAGAGACCTATCTGTATTAGATCACATACACATACTCATCACAATGTTCCTTTTTGGAGCAAGCAACAATATGCAATGCTGAAAAGGATTAAAATTAAGGATTTTCTCCATGATGTCCTGACATATTCTTTTAAATCTCCCAACAGTGCATTCATATATATGGTAGTGACTGCATCTATTTCCTTCCACCTTTCTCAGCATTAGATCCTTCTCTAGAAAGTTAGGTCTTTGCGGAACAGATCCGAACTAGGAATCTTGTCACCTGTACCTTGAGTGAGAACTCTGGGTTGATTTATTCCATTATCTGTTGATTTCTTTGATGTTCATGGTCCTCTTGTAAACCTTTCCCAGAGCCAAATTTCAAAAGCATTAATTTTCATCCTCTCCTGCTTCTTTAAAGTCCAACTTTAGCTTCCGTAGAGTGTCCATGTAAGATTCTGTTCAACATTATTTACGACAACATTATTTACACAACAACATTATTTTGTTGTGGTTCAGTAGCTAAATCATGTTTAACTTGTAACCCAATGGATCACAGCAAGCCAGCCCCCACATCCTCCACTGTCTCCCAGAGCTTGCCCAAATTCATGTTCATTCCCTTGATGGGCGTATGTAACCAACTCATCCTCTGCCGTGCCTTTCTCCTTCCATCTTTCCCACTATAGGACCTTCCCCAAAATTCATCTCTTCTCACCTGATAGCCAAAATATTTGAGCTTCCCCTTCAGGATCCCTTCTTCCAAAGAATAATCAGGGTTGATCTCCTTCAGGATCAAATGGTTGGATCTCCTTGCAGTGTAAAGAACTCTCAAGAACCTTCTCCAGCCTTCACCACAATTTGAAAGCATCAATTCTTCAGCATTCAGTCTTCCTTATGGTCCAATCTCTTAGTTCTACATTACTACGGGGACATTATTATTCTGATATTACTTGCATTTCAATCTATATTTTCCTCTTGAGAGGTGAGAGGTACCTCCAATGCAATTCTGCTAATTACAATCCTATTCTGTAGAATTGACTAGACAAGTTGAAGGTGTCCAGTTCATGGTCAAGTGGAGATCTGAATCTGATGTCTCCTGATATCTTAATCACTGTGTTAGCCCTGGGCTAGATATTCTTGGATGTAAAATATACATAGCTTCAATATCACATGCAGCAAATAATGCCTTCTGCTTGATTTGAGAAGAAAATTATTTGCTGGCTAAAAATTCATGTGACGATCTGGAAGGTTTGTCTCATTAAGAGAAGCTTGATTTTTTTTTAATGGTAAAAAATTTAGTTGAGAAGGAGAGGGTCATAGTTGGATAGCTATCAGAATACAATCATGGCCAAAAGTGTATGAAGGCAGAGCAAAAATGCTTCCCCCCTTCCCCCCCCCTCTGAAAAAAAAGAATGGAAGGGAAGGGAAAAAAGCAGATTACAAAGAAAAAAAGCCACACAAATCCAAGATTAGATGGTGGATATTTTCTTTTATGTATCGCTTTAGAGATAGGTTCACACTCTGTCTCACTCTTGTATTTAGAATCAACTCATCCAAATTCTTTCCCTCTTTTTCTAGAATTTTGGAGAGGGGGTGAGAATAAAATCTTAGTATTTATTACTTACTTTACTCTGAGAAATTGGGAAACAAACGTCAGTATTGGTATCAGCGTTCCAACTAACCAACTCTAAACCAATAAATTCTGAGATAGGCATTTCCTCAAAGTCCCATTTTATTAGAGTATTGGCACATCTGGGAAAACCTGAATTTGAGAGTTCCGGGTTTTCCCTTCCCAAAAGAGAAATTAAAGATCCATCCCCTGCATCCATCAGTCCATCACATAGCCCAATCAAATCTTCATCCCAACTGGAGACATTCCTCCAGACACTACTCTTCAAATGCAGGGCAACACGTCCTTGACTCTCTGAGAAAGGATATTGTTGAGTCTAATCTTCTACCTCACTATGAAATCCCCCCTCCCAAATTCCCAGGCACTAAATATAGCAGCCTCGAAGCTTCCAAATAAAATATGGCTTCCAAGGCTGACAATTGGTGGATTGATACAGACCACTTTTCTAGAGGTGGCCCCTGACTTACGATCATAATCGACTCGAGTCCAAAATTTCTGTTGTTAAACAAGACATCTGTTGAGTTTTGCCCTGTTTTACCACCTTCCTTGCCACCGCTAAGTGAATCATTGCAGCTGTTCAGTTAGTTGTTAAGTGAAACCTGGCTTTCCCTGTTGACTTTGCTTGTCTGAAGGTCGCAAAAGGGGATCGCTGCAACCATCATAAGTAGGAGTCAGTGGCCAAGCATCCAAAGTTTGATCGCTTTGACCTCGGGGATGCTACAACAGTCATAAGTGTGAAAAACAGTTGTAGGTCACTTTCGTAACTTCGAACGGTCATCCCAAAGGTGCTTTTTTTTTTCTCAAGAGGCGACTGGACTTCCTGGGTTTTTCTTTGAAGATGTTTTGCTTCTCATCCAAGGAGCTTCTTCAGCTCTGACTGGATGATGGTGGGGAATAGAAGGATTTATATTCCTTGCAGACAGCTGGTCATTTGCACCCTTTTAGAGAGTTGTTGAGGCCACCTGGAAGTTTCTCTGTATCCTCAGTGGTGCAAATGGGTGTGGAGCTGACTGAGTGGGTGAGGCCATCTGGGTTGGCATGGCCAACGTGATGCCAGTTCCTACACTGTTGGCATGTTTCCTCTTTGCACTGGGTAGACTGGGCCAAAGCTACGTTGGCTGATCTTTCTTCACACCAGGTAAACTAGGTCGAAGCTGTGCTGGCCCGATCTTTCCTCTTCACATTGGGCCGGATCCAACCACATCACAGGCCTTGAGTTTCACACCTCTGGTCTAGACCGTCACTTATCTAAAATTGTATAGGTGCTCCTGCTTGAGCAGGACCTTAGAAGATCTCCAAGGTCCCTTCCAGCTTATTCTGTTCTGTTCTGTTCTGTTCTATTCCATTCCAATCCAATTTCTATTCTATTCTATTCTATTCTATTCTATTCTATTCTATTCTATTCTATTCTATTCTATTCTATTCTATTCTATTCTATTCCATTCCATTCCATTCCATTCCATTCCATTCCAAATAAAGATTCTATATTTCTACTTCCTATTTCTATTTCTTATTCTATTCCATTCCATTCTGTTCCAAATAAAGATTCTATATTCCTATTTCCATTTCCATTTCCAATTTTATTCTATCCTCCTTTGTCTTTCAAATGCAGATGGGCTGCTGAATCTAGTCCTGATCACTTGGTTCTCCTGTGTTCTCCTAACCATGGCCTGGATGATGGAGATTCTCCATAGACATTGAACGGTTTCTAAACAATCGGTGGTAAATCCAGGACAGTACTTTCAAGGCTGGTTGGAGGTTATGCTAAAAAAATAGGAGAATGCAAAAATGTTGGGGGCTAAAGTTTTTCCACAGTTGCCAAATTTCCTGATCTGGAAAGAGAACAGCCATGAAACCTCTCCGAGGACAATCTCTGAAAGGTTGGAGCCCTGGGTCTGAACAGTCAGGGGAAACCCAACTCACCAACCCCTACTGGAATATTGTTGCCCTACTTGCCCAAATTGCTGCCAGAACTTGTACATTTCCCGAGCACTTAATGGAGGGATTTTTGTAGTCTTGTCAGTCTACTAATTTATCCCAATTAACTCTAAGTAAAATTTAAATCCAGCTAAATGGTTTTTTTTTTAAAAAAAAGAATAAAAAAGCTGAAAGCTTTTTGCCTCTGGGACTTAGTTATGTTTGTTATTTCTCGTTTTTCTTTCTAAAAAAATAAAAATAAATCTAGCCAACCCCATCAATTCTGGTTCGGCTCCGAATCGAAGCTGGTGGGCAGCGATGCATTTTGGAAATGATCCCTTCAGCAGATCATACCAGTACTGCATTACATGGGATATTAACAGATTAACAGAGTTGAAAGGGACCTTGAAGGTCATCTAGTCCAACTCCCCCCATCCAAGCAGGAAACCCTACACCATGGCTGACAGATGGCAGTCCAGTCTACTCTTGAAAGCCTCCAGCAATGAAGCTCCCACATCATCTGAAGGCAAGCTCTTTCATGGGTTGAGTGTTCTCATGGTCAGAAAATTTCTCCTTACTTCTAGGGTGAATCAATCAACCAGAATAGAGTTGGATAGAATCAAGACCACGTGAAGTATTATAAAGTCTTGGTAAGATCCCACTTGGAATATGGCATCCAGGTTTTGTTGTCATGATACAAAAAGGTGTTGAGACTCTGGAAAGAGGGCAGAGAAGAGCAACGAAAGTGATCAGGGGACTGGAGGCTAAAACATATGAAGAACGGTTACAGGAATTGGATATGTCTACTTCAATGAGGGATACGGTGGCTCAGCGGCTAAGATGCTGAGCTTGTTGATCAGAAAGGTCGGCAGTTTGATGGTTTGAATCCCTAGCGCTGCGTCATGGAGTGAGCTCCCGTTCCTTGTCCTAGCTTCTGACAACCTAGCAGTTTGAAAGCATGTAAAAATGCAAGTAGAAAAAGAGGAACCACTTTGGTGGGAAGGGAACAGTGTTCCGTGTGCCTTTAGCGTTTAAGTCCTGCTGGCCACATGACCATGGAGACGTCTTCGGACAGCGCTGGCTCTTTGGCTTTGTAACGGAGGTGTGCACTGCCCCCTAGAGCTGGAAATGACCAGCATGCATGTGCAAGGGGAACCTTTACTTTTACTTACTTTAATGAAAAGAAGGACTAGGGGTGACATGATAGCAACCTTCCAATAACTAAGGGACTGCCACAAAGAAGAGGGGGTCAACTTATTCTCCAAAGCACTTGAAGGCAGGACAACAAGCAATAGGTGGAAGGTAATCAAGGAGAAACCCAACCTGGAATTAAGGAGAAATCAGAAATCAGTGAGAACAGTTGACCAGATGCCTTCAGAAGTTGTAGGTGTTTCACCACTAGAATATTTTAAAAAGAAATTGGACAGCCACTTATCCAGAATGGTATATATAGTCTGCTGCTTGAGTAAGGGGTTGGACTAGAAGACCTCCAAGGTCCCTTCCAACACTGTCATTCTGATAACACATATTTTATGTACCGTACATGAGTATGTCTAGGGTCTTCCAATATTTGAGGGGCTGCTACAAAAAAGAGGAGGGTCAACCTATTCTCAAAAGCACCTGAAGGCAGGACAAGAAGCAATGGATAGCAATAGCAATAGCACTTAGACTTATATACCGCTTTATAATGCTTTTACATCGCTCTCTAGGTGGTTTACAGAGTCAGCCTCTTGACCCCAACAATTTGGGTCCCCATTTTACCCACCTCGGAAGAACGGAAGGCTGAGTCAACCTGGAGCTGGTCAGGATCGAACTGCTAGCAGTGGGCAGAGTTAGCCTGCAATGTTAAATTCTAACCACTGCACCACCATGGCTCCTAAGGCAACATCCAATCGGCTACAATAATAGCAATAGCACTTAGACTTACATACCGCTTCACAGTGCTTCACTGCCCTCTCTAAGCGCTTTACAGAGTCAGCCTCTTGCCCCAACAATCGGGGTCCTCATTTTATCAACGTTGGAAGGACGGAAGGCTGAGTCAACCTTGAGCCTGGTGTGGGATTTGATCTGCCAAATTGCAGTAGGAATAGCTTGCAGTATTGCACTCTAACCATGGCACCACCGAGGCTCCTAAGGGTGGAAACTAACCAAGGAGAGAAGCAACCTGGAACTAAGGAGAAATTTCCTGATAGTGAGAACAATTAACCAGTGGAACTGCTGGCCTCCAGAAGTTGTGGGTGTTTCATCATTGGAGGTTTTTAAGAAGAGACTGGACAATACCTTATCTGAAATGGTGGAGGGTCTCCTGCCTGAGCAGGGGGTTGGACTAGAAGACCTCCAAGGTCCCTTCCAACGCTGTTATTCTACTTGCTCTTCTGTCTTTCCTTTCGTTCTTCAAAACTAGACGCTTTCAAACATCTAGTCAACCTGAAAGTTGGCAAATGGAAGGAACAGAGAACGGTCGCAAGACACAATAACCAACATCAACCATTACTAAGAAAAAAATTGGAAGGAATTCTCAAGCCACCTGAAAACAAACTAGCATAACAGAAACCCTTTTTCATGGGGTCAAAATATACGTCTGATAGATCAGAAGGCAAATCCTGACACTGTGAACTGATGGGAATTATGCTTAATTAACTTCTGAAAATCTCAGCAATTTGATGCTTCTGCTATCTACAGCTTGGGTTAAAGAAAACCGTAAATCGTGGTTTATCAATGCCACAATTAGAGTCTTAGTGTTCAGTGGGAGTTTTCTCTTGAACTTTAATTGCCAGTGAAGAGGAATGGGGGGGGGGTGTTCAGTTCTTTTTAGTGCATTATATATTTATATTTGTCATTTGACTTTTGTGCGAGTTAAGAAAAGAAGTCAGGCCTCCGTTGCAAAACTGTTATTATTCCGAACGAAAGATGCTGTTATTTTTTTTTCTTCTTTAAGCTGCTTTTCTTTCTTTCTTTTCTTTTTAACAGTTTTTTTTTTACCTCCCCTATTGAAAGTAAATTTAATATGTCACAATTCCACCTACACAGCAACTCTGCCAGAAGCAAAGATCTATTTGGGTTTTTTTAAAGCACGGAGTATATTTGGGTATGTATACACATTTCTTCAAAAATACCAGTAGAGAGATTGACCTCTGGTACAATATATATATATATATTTTTTTTTTTTTCTGCTAAAAGCTAACATTTCTACCAAATTGCATGCAAGTTGCAATCTCATTAACTGCATTTGCACAGCATTAATTTTAACTTTCTCTCTCTCTCTCTCTCTCTGTCTCTCTGTCTCCATTTGGCTCAGCATGTTTGCATAGCCTCAATCTGTTTGGAGAATGTACAATTTTGGGATACGGTAGAAACCTCAAATGTCGGTTGATTTAGGAACCAGGTTTAAAAACCTGGGTGTGGGAACACAGCTGAGTTGCGTGGCATCGTATGGTTGTTGTTGTTTTTTAATCTGCATTAACAGTGATATTAAGCATGAAAGTGGGTGGGAGAGAGAAATTACATTTTTCTGATTCGTCAGCCAACGCTGCAAATGTTTTCAAGCGAAAAGGAAAAAAAAAAACCCCTGAATTTCCTGCTAATGTAACAATGAGAGGCTTTAAATACGATTGAGTTAATCTGAGAGGAAAAATAGAAAATACTGCGACAATAAAAAGCTGTAAGATGGATACAAATGAGAGCTACAGCTCCCTTCTGCATTTTAAATTCTAAGGATAACTCCACGAAGTTTCATTACTGGTGTATAATTGTGTTATAGAACGCTAAATCAGCCTGCTATACTTAACCAGCAATAACGTTACGATAGCTCAGATATTCATTTTAATTAAAACATAGCCTCAAACTATTTCTGCGTTGCAAGAGGCCAAATTGAAAAAAAAAATAGGCTTTTTAAATTCTTCTTTTTTCTTTAAAAAAAAAAAAAGAATAATTGAAGCTCAAATAAAACAAATCTTTGACAATCCAGCATTAGCATCATTTCCCCCCCCCTCCTTCCCTTCGGGTGTGACTCTGGGCAGTCATGTATCCAGCGTTAAAAATGGAACAAATGAGAAGCGAATACGTTCCCTGGTGGAAGAAGGATTCTGTCAAAGTGCCGTTGCGCTTAGTGTACCAAAACTAATCATGGGAAATAGACATAAAGAGAAACATCATGTTTTATTGTTTCCTAGGCTGGTGAACATTTGCTAAGGGTTCCGTGATGGGGATGGCGTCGGCGGTTAGCACAGAGACTGAACCTAAACGCCTGGGCTAGGCAGAGATATGAAAAGAAGGCTCGTCCCTTCTCCATCTCCGGAGGCTTTGAAAGCAACAGCCCTCTAGAGAATGCTCGAATGGGCCTCCCTGCCAGTGAAAGATGGCAGACCATTGCGCGAGGAGGGGATTTGTGGCCCTGCCATACTAGGCAATGTTGAGATTCTGAGCAGGAAAAACGAAAAGAGAACTATTGTGCGGGTTTGGTTTGGGAAGAGGTGGTGTCACATTGTCATGGTCTTTTATTTGTCCATCTATCCCTCCATCTCTCCATCTGTCTACCTGTCCACTCACACATCCACCCATCCATCCAGCCATCCATCAATATGTTCACCAACCCACCCACCTACCCAGACAGACAGACATGTGTCCACCCACCCATCCATCCATCCACCTGTCCATCAGTCTATTGTTTTACCTGTCCATCCATCCATCCATCCATCCAGGCAGCCATCCATCCACCCACCCATCCATCCATCCATCCATCCATCCATCCATCAATATGTTCACCAACCCACCCACCCACCCACCCAGACGGACAGACAAACACAGACAGACAGCCATGTGTCCACCCACCCATTGATCCACCTCTCCATCAGTCTATTGTTTTATCTGTCCATCCATCCATCCATCCATCCAGCCAGCCAGCCAGCCAGCCAGCCAACTAGCCATATGTCTACCCCTCCATCAATCCATCTGTCCATCAGTCTGTCGGTTTAACTGTCCATCCACCCACTCACCCTTCCATCCATCCATCCATCCATCTGTCCAACAATCCATTGATCCATCCATCCATCCACATGTCCACCCACCCACCCATCCACTTGACCATCAATCTATCAGTTTACCTGTCCATCCATCCATCCATCATCTGGCTGCCCATCCAACTGTTCATCCATCTGCCTGTCCATCTCTCTGTCCATCCACCTGCCCCTCAGTCTTTAAACTACGTTTCAATGAACTAGTCCTGTATGGAGCTGTTTTGGGTCAAATGGCAGCTTCAGAATTTGGGCGCTGCGCCCGTTTGTTCTTTGTCCTGAGCCAAATCCTAGAGGGATGCTCTTCCTATTCATGCTTGCATGTTCAGCAAAGTAGAATGTGTCTCTTTGAAGCCCTCCTGGGTTCCAACGAGTCAAACTCGACATATCCGGGACCCTTCCTCTATACGCAATCATCACACATGCACACTTTTGGAAATGGCTGGGGGATTCAGAGCTGCTAATTGAGCTTTGCAACCCAGCGGTGGTGAGAAAGATAAAAGTGATGCAGCTGGTCAGTGTCTCCTGTCCCACCCTCAAAAGCCCCCTCTTTCTAACCTTTCCTTGCCATCGTGTGCTCCCACTTGACAGGTCCATAACCTTTCTCAGCTGGAACAGAAAGTTCAATTAAGTTTTGTTGGCTTCAAATCCTGACAGTATCCCAGAGAAAAGATTAGGTACTCAGGGAGCTGCCATTATCCATCTGTTGGCTCTTTTGCTAGCTGTCTGTGCGTGTGTATGTGTGTGCGCGTCTTCACACAAATGCACAGAGAATTTTGCAAAATGACAAGATCTAGATATATGTGGACGGTGAGGGCGGGGGGTGGGGGGTGGAGGAATTGACTGTTGAGCCCGCCTTCCACCTTCCCAATTTTGTAAACTTTGGATTCAGTGACAAAAACGATCATTAAAATAAATCAAACAGCTTGGGGCCATTAATCCATGATGCCAAATTTTGTTTAATTTAAAAAAAAAAAAACCACGAGGATCTGGAATATGAAATAAGTCCAGAAAAGAACTAATACTGGAAGTTCATAAGAGTTCTAGCTAATAAGAGGTGGCTTTGGTTTCTTGCATGCTTCAACCGCAGAAGTCAATTACCAAGGGACAGGACATTTGACTATAGTTTTCAATTCAGAATAGAACCAGAAAGGGCCTTGGAGGTACTCTAATCCAACCCAATGCTTAAGCAGGAAACCATTCTAGACAAGCATCAGCCCAGACTCTTCTTAAGAGCCTCCAGTGATGAAGGACCTACAACTTCTGAAGGCAAGTTGTCCCACTGATTAATTGTTCTCACTGTCAGGAAATCTCTCCTTAGTTCTAGGTTGCTTCTCTCCTTGATCAGTTTCCATCCATCACTTCTTGTTCTGTCCTTTAGTGCTTTGGAGAATAGGTTGACCCCCTCTTCTTTGTGGCAGCCACTCAAATATTGGAAGACTGCTATCATGTCCCCTCTAGATATACCTACATAAAAATATGCGTTATCAGAATAACAGAGCTGGAAGGGACCTTGGAGGTCTTCTAGTCCAACCCCTGCTCAAGCAGGAGACCCTAACCCATTCCAGACAAGTGGTTGTCCAATCTCTTCTTTATATCCTGCAGTGGTGGAGCACCTACAACCTCTGGAGGCTGTTCCACTGGTTAACCGTTCTCACTCTCAAGAAATTTCTCCTTAATTCCAGGTTGCTTCTCTCCTTGATTAGTTTCCATCCATTGTTTCTTCTCTTGCCTTCAGGTGCTTTGGAGAATAATTTGACCCCCTCTTAACTGACAACAGATAATCAGAGTTGGAAGGGACCTTGTAGGTCATCTAGTCCAACCCCCCCGCCCAAGCGGGAGACCCTACACCATTTCTGACAAAGGGCAGTCCAATCTCTTCTTGAAGGTCTCAAGTGATGGCGCTCCCACAACTTCCGAGGGCAAGCTGTGCTCTTCTTTGAGGTAGCCCCTTAGTAGACTTCCACCTGAATTGCTCTGTGGGTGGATACAGTAGATGCTGCTGTTCCCCAGAAGAACCAATGACTCATTCCAAGCCTCAGCATACTCTTCTCTTTTGACTGAGGAAGGACAAGGAAATTATTAATTTATTTAAGGGCACGGTACAAAAGACCCTGGGAGATAATTCCTGCAATCACTGGCAATGACAAGGACAAGCTACATAAATCACTCTTGAGAATCAATAATAACTGAGAAACCTGCAATCAAACCCTAATCAGCCTCACATTGACCTGTGATTAAACATCTTGGTTTCCTCCACAAGATGGAGAAAAGGCAAGAGAGAGAGGCTCAGGTGAAGTGAGAACCTTCTTCCGGGGTTGCTCCTGAGGATTTTTGGAAAATTAAAAGTCAGGGGTGGGCTCTGGGTGTTTGTGGGGGTTCGGGAGAACCCCCTAGCTCAGTTTCTGTGCAGTTTGGAGAACCCCCAAATCCCACTCCTGGCTGGCCCCGCCCACCTGTCCCCTCCCCTCTCAGGAGTCCCTACGTGGCCCATTTTGGATGCAGGTAAGTGCAGGGGCGCACAGAGGCTCAGGGAGGGAAAAAATGGGCTTCCTGGAACTCCACAGAGCCTCTGGAATCCGGGCAGGGCAAAAATGCACACACACACGCTGTGGTGCAGGAGGCCGACTAGGCCACGCCCACCATGGCCACGCCCACCTAGCAACCAGACAGAGAGCCCTTTGCTAAAATTTTTGAAGCCCGACCCTTGTTAAAAATGCAAGGAAATGAGAAGAACCCTGAGATTAGACAACTCAACCATTCACCTATTCTGGATGCTGGGTCACTCCCAGATCGATTGGAATCAAGCATCCAATCAGTTGGGATCCACAGCTTGAAAGATGGTTTTCCACCCTGTGTAAGGTAGGCCATCCATGATTCTAAAGTCAGAATGTGGCCATCAAGATTATTTATCCCCTGATAGCAATCTTTGCCATGAATTGGCCCACTTGCCAATAACATTGATGGCCATCCCCATATCATCGCCACAAAACAGAAGCAAATTGCGATGACCCAGAGTGTAACACAAACGTAACACAATCCACAACATAATGCCTCCAACTTGGCCCCACTGTTCAATAATTCTCCATTGGAGATAAAACATATTCAAAAATAGTCTTCAAAAGAAAGCAATACAGTCCAAACTTAATGAGCAGATAGAGGTGAAATAAAAAAACAAAACAAACTACAATGAAGTTTCCATCCATTGTTATCCTGGTCGTTTTTATCACTGAATCCAAAGTTTATAAAATTGGGAAGGTGGAAGGCAGGTTCAACAGTCACAATGGACCAGGATAACATTGTTCACTGGTCCACAATGGACCAGGATAAGTAATTACCAACTTCAAGAAGATAACAAAGCAGAGTCTGTTGGAAGGACGCCAACCAAGATAACTTTAGCCCAAAATGAAACACACTTTACTTCTGGTAATGCTGTGTTGTAATTGTTTCTCTTATATACTATTCTCCCCAGCTGCAACCAATGAGTGGGATCATGGCCATTTCCTCTCTCGTAAGCCAAGTTGTTTCCTTCTCCCTGCATGTCCTAAGATGCAGAGAGGATGGTTGACTGCCCAACTGGCTTCTGCCCATCCCCAGCCTCCTCCACAATATCTGGAGCCATACCTCCACTCTCTGTTGGCTGTTCCTCCTCTCCCTCAGAGTCTGACTCTAACAAGGGCATGACACAAACCCTCCCTCCAAGCTAGCACTGATTATGTTACCTCGCTGGGTCATGAAATGTCTGCAAGAAAACAGACATTTTCCAAACTCAGAGAGCATCAAGAATTCTTCCTCACCATCTCTGTTGGCATAACCCTAACTCTAACCCTAACCCAGTGTCTTTCTTCCCCACTTGGAACTGGACCCAGTAGGGTATTTTCTTCCAACAATTGCCCCCATTTCTATTTTTTTTTAAAAAAATTTAATGCTTTCAGCAGATTCTCCTGTTCAGCTGTGCTGTGTCTCCTGTGGAAAGAACATTTCCTTGTTTCAGGCCCGAATGTAAGTTTCCTTCTCTTCTCTGGCTTTTTACATGACGCCTCATTATTGGGGTTGCTTGTTTTGCACTGTGTGTCTGTAGGACTTGGGAGCCAGGTGTAAACAGGGCTCTTAATTGGGCACTTAGAACAAAAACCAGCAAAGGAAGTCTTGTCGCTTGGGTGTTTTTTAAAAACAACAACCACCCGCCAACCACTTCAATACAAGCAACCGGAACCACCATTTCTCCAATTTTACCCAGGTTAAAAACAAAACAGCTGGAACAGCGGTGAATCTCCAAACTTTTGGATCAGCACTGTTGATCGACGGTAAAGGTCCTTTTTTGGGGTCTCTGAACAAGGATGGGTTGAGAAGGTGTGCCAAGGTCGCCATGAGGTCCTGAACTCCTGGACCAGGAATTTTAATCCCTTCCTGCAAGGTCTTTATATATGGTGCCCACCAGCCTGTGGCATGAGACTCACCCTTAAAAGACAAGCCAGTAGATGAAAAACAAATGTTGAAAGGAAGATTTTAAGGCAAGAACCCTTGGTAGGTTCTGCTACTCCACCGGAACTTCATTGCAAATCTAGTGTCCCAGATTAACGTGTTCTTAAATCCTTCCTTCCTTCCCTTCTCTTCCTTTCTTCTTTTCTTCCATTAGTCCATCCATCCATCTCCTTTCTTCCTCTCCTTCCTATCTCTTCCGTTCCTTCCATCCTTTCATCCATCCATCTCCTTCCTCCCTCTTCTTCCTGTCTCCTTCCTTCCTTCCATCCATCCATGCATCTATCTCTTTCCTTCAATTTCTGCCTCTCCCCTCCCTCCCTCCCTCCCTTCCTTCCTTCCATCCATCCATGTATCGATCTCCTTCCTTCCTTCCTTCCTTCCTTCCTTCCTTCCTTCCTTCCTTCCTTCCTTCCTTCCTTCCTTCCTTCCTTTTCTGCCTCTTCCCTCTCTCCCTCTCTTCCTCCCTCCCCCTTCCCTCCCTCCCCTCCCTTCCTTCCCTCCACCTCCCTCCCTTCCTCTCTCACTCACACACACTCATGCAGTCCTCTGTTATTAAGCCCCTTTCCCTCTCTACCTTGCCCAAGCGCTCCCAGGGAAAGTTCCAATTTGCACGAATTTGAAACCTGCGGAGGGAGATAGCGCTGCCTTTTCCCCATCCCCCACCCCCAGTCAAGCACAAGACTGTCCATCAAACAGGATGACTGACGGCCTCTCCCCTTTTCACCCCCCGCTTGTTTCAAGCAGAAACCTTGTTATTACTATATTTGCTTTGACAATCAGGCATTTCAATCCCGCATTCAGAGCCCCTTCTGGGGGAAATTACAATCCCATTTTATTCTCCGCTGCGCCAGCATGCTGAGACCGATAACATTGACAGACCCATTGTCTAGTTGCGACGATCCCTAGAAAGAGGCATTTCATCCATCTCTATTTACGCCATTCGGTTTCCCCACCCCCCCTTTTTAAAAAACAATCACCCAAACCTCTTTTTAAAGGATCTTTTAGGGGGTCATTGTCGAAAGCTTGGGAGTTTGGCGCAAAAAACAACCGTCACTGAGTTTTTTTTTTAAAGCAATGTTTGGACTCTTTTGAACTGCAACCTTTCCTCACATCCCCCTAAAAATGCTGCTTGAGTGCCAAAATTGGAAAACTGGAGCAGTCATCAATTTAGTGCCGTTCTTTTACATTAACTGCCTATAAGTAGAACGGAACACCGAAGGAAAAACCCTGGATTTTGAAGAAGACGGACAACGTCATTTCGAAATATGTCCCGTTGAAGGAAAAATACAGGTGCTCCTTGACTTACAACAGCTCGTTACAACGGTACTGAAAACAAAAGCGACTTAGGACCAATTTTTGCACTTGCAACCTTCTAAGCATTCCCATGTCACATGATTTACATTCAGATGCTTGACAACGTATTCATATTTATGACGGTCGCAGTGTCTCTGGGTCATGGGATTTCCCCTTTTGTGACCTTCTGACAAGCCAAATCCTTGGGGAAGCCAGATTCGCTTAACAACCGAGTTAATTAACTGAGCCTCGGTGAAACAGTAGTCAGAGGGTGGTACTGCAGGCTACTTCTGCTGACTGCCGGCTGCCTACAATTTGGCAGTTCAAATCTCACCAAGCTGAAGGTTGACTCAGCCCTCCATCCTTCTGAGGTGGGTAAAATGAAGAGCCAGATTGTTGGGGGCAAGAAGCTGACTCTGTAAACTGCTTAGAGAGGGTTGTAAAGCACTGTGAAGCAGTAGATAAGTCTAAGTGTTATTGCTATTGATTAATCTCCATGTCAGTCAGTCTGTCTATCTGTCTGTCAGTTTCTATCTATCTATCTATCTATCTATCTATCTATCTATCTATCTATCTATCTATCTATCTATCTATCTATCTATCTATCTATCTATCTGCTGTAGTGGCACAGTGATTAAAATGCAGTATGGCAGGCTAATTCTGCCCAATGCCATCAGTTCGATCCTAAGTAGCTTAAGGTTGACTTAGCCTTCCATCCTTCTGGTCTAATGAGGACCCAGATTGTTGGGGGCAAGAGTCTGACTCTGTAAACTGCTTAGAGAGGACTGTAAAAGCACTATAAAGTGGTATATAAGTCTAAGGGCTACTGCTATTAGCAACTGCAGTGATTTACTTAACAACTGAGGCAAGAAAGGTTGTAAAATGGGACCAAACTCACTTAACAAATGTCTCCTTTAGCAACACAAATTCTGGGCCCAATTGTGGTCGTAGGCTGAGAACTACCTGTGTTTTCTTGTTCTTCCTTGTTTTCAGCCACCGTTTCCAGCCCTGCCTTCAGAAATCCCTGGACAAATCTATTTTCTAGAAAAGAGAGAGGCCCGTTCAGGTTTTTTCCAAGGCCACTCTGATAGCTCTCCAGGGTAAACAAGGCCTGCTCTTTTGAGACGAGCGTTGCCTCAGGCATCAGTCCCACGCTCTCTAATGCTTGGGCTAGCTTTCCAATTACAGGCTGGAAGTCTGTCAGCTCAAGCAAGATACACAATCTTGCGTTGAAAGCTCTTCTGTGATGTCCTCGCCAGGCTAATGCATATGAAACATCTTCAACTAGATGTTGTGTGTTTAGATATCCAAACTCCCTCATGGTTCTGAAGGTCTCCATGTATTGCTAGAGTCTCTCTCTCTCTCTCTGTCAGCATCCTAAACCTTGAAGGGGAAGGGAGGAGGAAGCAACTGGAAACAATAAACGAAAATGACAATAAAGTTGTCTTGCTCTGCCTTGCCCTGCCCTGCCCTCCATAGCATTGTTTCTCCAGAATGGAACAACTCACCACAGCCAACTTGCCATGGCCAACTCCCCAAGGTCAACTAGCCATTGTCAACTTGCCATGGGATAATGGCCAACTCGCCGCAGGACAACTCGCTGTGGGACAATTCAACAGTTCAATGTAATTATTTAAAATGGCTTATAAATTATTTTTATATCTTGTCATTCACATTTCATTTTGTCCTTCCTTTGGCATCCTTTCTTTCATGATTCTTTCTTACTCCTACTTCGATGT